>QJNS01000429.1:21667-37613 GCA_004154925.1 Monosporascus cannonballus
TCCCCCCCCCCCCCCCCCCCCCCCTGGCGCCCTAACTGGCAGGTTGAACAAGTCTCTGTTTTGTGTTGCGCGTATAGGTAGGAATGACTGGGTATGACGCACCTCCTCGGGCTTGGTCCACTCCTCCTTGGGCAGAAGCTGGTGCGTGGCGCTGGCCTGGAAGGCGCGGCGGATGCGGAACACGCGGTCGTACGACTCCTGCGGCGGGAGACGCTTCAGCGCCTTGATGACGTCTTCGTTCTCCTCAATGATCAGGTCGTCGGCTCTGTCGAGTTGTTTACCAGCCCGCGTTAGCAAAAATTATCCAAGAGAGAGAGAGAGAGAGATAGAGCAATCTCGTCAATCGCATCGCGCAACCGAACTGTGCGGAGTGACGTTTAGTGGTGGGGGGGGAAATTACCGTAGGCCGAGCTTGCGGTAACCGGCGGCGTTGATGTACCATTCGGACAGTGGCTTCATGAAGCTCATCAGCCAGGGCCGCTTGGCGACGTAGGGCGCGAGACTGACGTATCGTGTCATTGTGGACGGGTGTCGTGGTCGGACGGATTCTCGTCGGTATGGTGAGGTGGTGGGTGGTCTGAGAGGGAATTGGCTCGCTGAAGCTTTTGACGAGGTTCCGGAGTCGTTTCGCTTGCCGGCCGGTGCTGGCTGGCTGCTTAATCCCGGTTTCTGCATGCGTTCCCTCTAGCGGGGTCTTCTTTTCCTCTCAAATGCATAGGCTCCGATTGGCTGTGGCAGCTCTGAATTGAGGGCCCACCCCGGTGCTTGGGCTATACCCCTTTAGGTGCATACTTGCTTTCAATTGCCAATCACCAATGGGAAGGTCGACTGTTGCAGTTTGCTAATGCCCTCCATATCACGTACCGTAGTAATCGAAGCTTCTTAAAAAGCAAGGAGGACACGCACGTGACTTCGCGGTCATCAACTACGTAGTTGGTTCATTACATGTTGTTGCAGTTGCTCAACTGTGGCCATCAGCATCCAAAATTTGATTTACTGGACCTTCTGAATGAGCGATTGGGGCTTTTATAATGTCTCGAAATGAGAGATGTGCTCCTGAGGTCCTGCCCTCTTGGCTTAAGGTAAGGAAGGTTGCCTGGTTGTATATGACCCTGATGCAGGCGTCCGAATCCACCGAATGTTCAGCTGATTGCATTGGATGTTCCTCCGGTTCTATCCCGGTTAGGAGTTGCACCGCAGCCCGGATCCCTGTTGGGGGTGTGACGGGAAGTATGAGGTCAGAGTCAATTTTTTTCGAAGCCTGGTTGGCTGATCCATTATCTTCTTCACCTCGAGTTGTCAGCAGTCAGTTCAACAAAAATCAAAGCCCGGTTGTCACCATTGACTGGGTCTAAAGTAGGATTCATTACCACCAAGTCCAATACTGTGCTCCAAGTGCTGATTGAATTTTTCTCCTTTATATCTTCGCTACTCAGCTTAGTATAGGCTTTTCCAACCCCATTATGCTCGAATCATCCCTTCGGCTTCAACCGGCTTTCTCCTTAGCTCTGTAACCGGATACCTAGCGCTTCCTTGAATCTTATAGTCTTGATCGGGTACATCCAAATACCTATGCATCTGCAAGTCGAAAACCCCCGCAGTCCAAACCCCGGTAAGGACGCAATCAAAGTCAACCTTCAAGTTTTAGACCTCGGCGATATTCTTGTTTTTACTTTGGCACGGCTTTGAACGATAGCGTAGTCGTCCACCTACTTATCGCTACACCTGCCCACCTAGCTACCTACATACCTACCTAGGTACAGTACATACCTGCGCTGATACGCTACCGCCGCTGCATACGACATACAACGTCCATACAATTTCCTCCGCCACTTCTAAATCTCCAAAATCGCCCTCACCGTCGTCATCGCTACCTCACACCCCTCTTTCCTACCCGCTCTATCTCCCGATAACACCCTCACACGAGTTCCTCCCATCGTAGCATACAGCACGTAGGACCTTCATGTTTGTCGATGCAAATGGCCAGTGACAATCGGTAGCTTCAGTGTCAACGGTGGACCTGCGAGGGAGTAATTCCCCCCGCACACCGCGGTGCACTTGGAACTTCACGCCTTCGAACGCGATTAAGGACGAGGACGACGACGGCGGCGGCGGCAGCGACGAACCCCGCCCACTTACTCGAACTGATATCCAGGGATTGTCTCTCTTTGTTCTTCACCGATAGTTAGCTTGTTTCTGCCTATTGGGGTCTTTGGTGCCGCCGTGGGACCCCCCTCCGTCGCTGCCGACAATATCTGCCCACGCCGGCATCCAAGACGTTCGAAAGGAATGTCCCACGACGAAGCTCAAAGCCACCCGACAGGACGGCCGCCGCCCACTTCGACAGAATATGCCGTTTACGCCCATCAATCCTCTACGACCCCTAGCATAATGCGCTCCTCGGGCGACAGCCAGAATTCAGAGAGCACGGGCGCCATGCCGGCAGTAGCCACCATGTCACTCCGCGACCCCCACGGCATAACTCTTTTGGAACGATGGGCCATGGGTGCGTCCGAATCGCAGTTCAACGCTCTGTCGGGCGCTGTGGGAGGGTTTGCTTCGGGGATTGCCACGTGCCCACTCGACGTGATCAAGACAAAACTACAAGCACAAGGGGGTTTCATGCCTGTGTCTAAGGGAAGGCATGTTGGCCATCATAAAGTCTACCGGGGCTTAGTGGGCACAGCCAAGATAATATGGAGGGAAGATGGAATTCGCGGTCTGTACAGAGGCCTGGGTCCCATCATACTCGGCTACTTGCCCACCTGGGCAGTTTGGTTTACCGTCTACAACAAGAGCAAGGTTTGGATGGCCCAACAGGATAGTAAGTCCTCTCCCTGTGACGCAAGTCAGGCAAAGCGCACCGGAGAGTGGCTTATCAATGAACATCATATTGGGTG
Organism: Monosporascus cannonballus; assembly: GCA_004154925.1. Classification (NCBI taxonomy): domain Eukaryota; kingdom Fungi; phylum Ascomycota; class Sordariomycetes; order Xylariales; genus Monosporascus; species Monosporascus cannonballus. The sequence continues at coordinate 24,568 of QJNS01000429.1, forward strand.
TCACGGTTAGAGAGTTGCGTGCTAACTATCCCCCCACCGCCGCAGTCCATAATAAGACCTTCATCAACTTCTGGTCCTCAATCATAGCCGGGGCTAGCAGCACGATAGTTACAAACCCCATATGGGTGATCAAGACCCGCCTGATGTCGCAATCATCGACCTCGAGTGGATACAACAGACATATGTCCGTCTTTCCGAGGTCGGGTAACACCCCAACTTCGAGACCAAGCATTCACTCCCCTTGGCATTATCGGTCGACGTTGGACGCGGCACGCAAGATGTACTCATCAGAAGGTATCGGTTCGTTCTATTCTGGATTAACGCCGGCGCTCCTCGGTCTTAGCCATGTTGCGGTGCAATTCCCTGCATACGAGTTTCTCCGGAGAAAGTTCACTGGCAAAGGAATGGGCGAGATGGGTGACGACAACCAGTCGCACTGGTTTGGCGTGCTTGCAGCCTCGATAATGTCGAAGATTCTAGCTAGCTCGGCGACCTACCCGCACGAGGTCATCCGGACAAGGTTACAAACTCAGCGACGGCCGGCCCCTGGTGTTGAGTACCTCCAGGGCTTGGGTATATCCCCCGGGAATGACGGAGCGAAAGGTACAATACCTGAACCTAAGTACAAAGGCATAGTTATGACGGCCCGCACCATCCTGCGAGAAGAAGGCTGGAGGGCATTTTATGCCGGAATGGGCGTCAATATGATGCGAGCGGTACCAGCAGCCACCGTCACGATGATGACGTACGAATACGTGATGAAGACCCTCCATCATGCGATGGCGGAAGGCCGGCGCAAACAAGGCGTACATTCTTGAATAGAGCAAGCAACTGCGCAAAGAGAGCATGCAGCATGTGAATATCAAGCCATGCTATTAAGAGACGAAAGAGCAGCGTGGACCTGAGCAAGTGGAGGAGCGGCTGTACATATGCGGGCGATGAGAGATAACGGCCCCCTAGGAACATGTCCGAGGCCACCACTGGCCGGATATGGCTACTGGGTTGCCGGCAGACGGGTTACAGGGCGCCCAAGTTGGCACCGTGTATGATACCCTTCCTTGCATGTACGCATAGAAGACGCATCCGGGGTCAGGAACACAATCAAAGATAAATACAACCTTCCACCATGAGTTGTAGGCCTTTTGTTGTCGTGGTGAGGCTTTACGTTCGAAATACGGCTATTCCGCATGGCAGGCTTTACTGTCGGGGTAATAGAGTATAGGAGACAACTGAAGCATATTATACTCTTGTATGACGGAATAGCGGCCCCCTATTTGAGGTTGGCAACTCCACTAGGGCTGCTCATTTCGCTTCCGCGCCCAAAGTCCCTTTGCGTTACAATTAGGCCCATGCTTGATCCAGGTCTCTGATGTCGTCCACTCCCCGCTGGCGATAGATGAACAACTTACAAGCAGAACTCATTCCTAGCTCATGCCTATCATAGGTTTCCCTTTCCTAAAAAATGTGGCAGGTATATACGGACCAACCACCGTGTGCGAAGATGTATCGGCCGTGTGATAGTATCGCTTCACCCTTTCGGGCCTCATCTCTTTGGATATGCTCAGGGGTATCTCGCAGCGCACATGGGGAACGTGGTTGCCTTATGCTGTGCTAGGAGTGAATGATATTATTATGGGTATCTCCCACCATGGCCCGGCCGTGTTGTGCCAGTTCTCGCATCTTGATATGGCCTTGCTTTCCGAAACCGGTCGCTGCGAAGCCCCCCTCTTTTGTCTCCTGACATGGCCGTCCGGGCGCTCCTTACTGGCTTGGATCGTATGCAGACATAGCTTGTTATGGGTGTTTTGGGTTCGGAGTATCTTACGCGTGCTTATGAGCGGAAGCGAGCAATACTCCGCTCGTGAAAAAGTCTGATCATCTATCCGCTTACCCATAGCCCCGTCGACCCCTCCCATCCACTCCTCGAGTTCCCTCCCGGTCCAGTCCCGGAGCCTCGGCCGATCGGAGGAGGCGGGGATGCCCCCGCCGCGCCAGGCAGGCCGTGCTCGCCGCGTAGACGATGCGCACGTCGCCACCCCGTTCGGCGCGCCGGCCGGCGCCAGCCCGTCCGCTCGGGTAGCAGCGGCGCCAGCGCGTGGCCCAGGTGGTTGGTTCGTCGCGAACCGCACCCCGTAACCGTCAACCGACAGCCCGGGGGGCTCGGCCGGGTTCACGGCGATTTCAGCCGCGATTCCGCGGGTGCCTGTGGTGGGAGGAGCGGGTCCGCGTCGGAGATAGGGGTGGCAAGGAAAGGAAAATGGTATTTTATTACAGCCCCTTACTAGAACCACCGGGCTAGCTACGTCTAGGATAAGTATTTTGTCCAACTCGATGTTGGTCATGTTGCCGGCGGCCTATACGACAGAATGCGTCGTAGGATCTACATCTATAATTGGCGGGTTGGGTTATTGTTAGCACGTCCGGGGGGGGAAACCATCATCCCGAGTAGGTCTCCCGACTGCCTATACGATGGCCGCTAAAACAATTGCATAGCGGAATCATCCGCTAACTTTTCCAATCACTTGTTTGTAGCTGTATAAGCAAGGAGGTTAGATGAAGTGCAACCAGCTACATTAGATAGGCACGTGTGCAACGGGTTCGGGTTGCAGTTACGATGGCAGCGGGTCGCTCGCACGTGTAGACGGACCACCATTTGCACCGACCGTGCCAATATGCTTCCATCTATAATCGGGGGGAGCAATATGATATGTATCGTCCATCGCTGGCAGTGAGCCATAGTCCCAAATACTGAGCTGGCCCTACTCGACTCCAACCATTTCCTTGCTGATCTCCCACAGCTTCTCTTCCTTCTCGCGATCGAAGGCCCACTCGCCATAGCCGTACTCGATCTGGTCGCCATCAGGCGGCACGGGACCAGCTACACATGCGCCCTCGAGATATAATCCGCCACTGCCTTCCAGCTCCCCCGACACGGCGCCGTAAACACTGGTGGCGCACGCCTGCTCTATACTCGCGAGGTATTTCGCCACCCGCGCGTCGGCCTTGACGGCCTCCATCTCGTCCTGGCAGTGCTTCTGGAGGTTCGGGCTGACGAAGCTGCCGGGGCCGAGGCTGTAGCCGTGTAGCCCCCGGGAGCCGTACAGGCGGTCGATCTGCGTCGCCATGTATATGTTGGCCGTCTTGGACTGGCCGTCTAAGCGGGCGTCAGCTCCCGACACGCCGAAATACCCGCGTCTCGGGGGAGGAGTCACGGGAAAGTCACTTACACGCGAGCCAGCCATCGTACGCGCCATCGAAGCTGAGGTTGTCGAAGCGCACGGGGCTGTAGCGGTGGGCGGCGGACGAGACGTTGACCACGCGCGAGGCGAACTGCGGCGTGGCGCTCGCGAGCAGGAGGTCGCGGAGGAGGTAGAACAGCAGGAAGTGCGAGAGGTGGTTGGTGCCGAGCTGCAGCTCGAAGCCGTCGGCGGTGCGCGCCTCGGGCGTCTTCATGACGGCGGCGTTGTTGACCAGGACGTTGAGCCGGCCGCCGCTGCGCGCGCGGACCTCGGCGGCGCAGGCCCGCACGCTGGCCAGCTCGCTCTGGTCCATGAAGAGCACGTGAACGCGGCCGGTGTCCAGCAGATCGTCCCCGAGGGCCCGCCTGGCCTTGTCGAGGTCCCGCGCCGTCACGAAGACGGTGGCGCCCGTCGGGGCGAGCGCGCGCACCGTGGCCGGCCCCATCCCCGAGGATACGCCCGTCACGAGGAACACCTTGTCGCTGAGCGCGCCGACGAGCCCTTCGTCTTCGACCACCTGGGCCCCTGTTGGGCGAGAGTCGCCCGGGCCGCCGAGGTTCTCCCACTTGTTGCGCTCGGCGTATCGGCCAGTAAGCTGAAAGGGGACTTTGGATACGAATGACATGGTTAGTAGAGCTTCTGAGAGAGAGTCAGAGCTGAATATTAGCTGAAGACGGCGGATTCAGGAGACACGGGTTCACGGTAGTCCATGGACGGAGGGGAACCAGCGCGCCCCTTCCAATATATAGCGAGGTCCAGCTGAGCTTCGACTCGAAACAGAACATCTCCAAGGATTAGGCCATCAGGCAGCATGATATGACGTCTTCGGTCTCTCTTCGCCAGACATGGCAATAGTCCCATCTCGGACGACATAACCCTCCCGTCCAAGAACCTGGGGAAGACCTAGGGTTTAAGCTTAAACTCCAGGAACGGCGCCCCCCCCCCCCCCCACAAGATCCGCCGTATCGGGTCGTGCTGCATTAGGGGCGTTGGCGGGGCTGGCGGATGTGGCCAATAACACCCCGTCGCGTCCCTAGCGCCTTATGCACGTTAACTCCGGGGTGGATATGCCAAGACGAACGTCCAACCTCACATGCCGTTTCGGGACATCCTCACTTGAGCCGCCTGATGAAGGGGTAATAAAACGATGACCTGCCTAGGCGGTAAGGGTACGGTTGTAATTTATGAAATTCGAATTACGGTTACCGTGAGAATCAGTATCTCGTTCGCCTGCTTGCCATGCTTCACAATTTTCCTGAATGTGCGTCTTGTTCCTTAGCCTCTATGGTCAGGGCGCCTAAGCTAAGCTTTCGCGGACTTTGAGGAACCACCCAGATGCACTCCCTTGTGAAGCGTTCCCTTTTGGAACCATTTGAAGCAAGTGCTACGGGACGAGGGATTCTACAGCGTCCAGAGGCTAAATCACGGGTTGGGGCGAGCCCCCGGAGAATTTGAGGGTAATTCTCTGTAGGCAAAAGAGCAGAAGAGAATGACGAGGCCGAATACGCGGCGGTTTAGTGTACGCATTTCATCACAAAAGGCATACAGAAGCATAGGGGGTAGGCAATGCGCGTTAGTAATGTTTTCGAGTTCTGCTGCAATCTGTAACTGTAGCGCCTGGAGAGCTAGAAAATTAGTGTATTAAGTGGGCGTGGTTTTTGGTTTGCGCTACGTCAGTTATAAGAGCAGCAAAGGACAAGAATTAATTAAAGACGATAAGAGCATTTATTTAGGTGGAAATTTAACTTTTGTTTCTACGGTCCCGTTGGGAACGTGTATGGTCAAATAATGAACAATATGGCACCTTCGGGACCACGCCTTTGGACACTTTTACCAAGATATATCTATCATTTTAAACCTACTGAATTCCCCTTTCGCCTTTGAAGGCTTTAGAACCTAGTGTATTCGAAAATCGACGTCTTTCTGTAAAACTACCTTCAATATGGGTAAAGGCCAAAAAGCTCACACCGGAAGAAGACATGTTCACACTGTTTCAAATATTTCAAGCCTGAGGAACGAGCAGATCATCGGAAAGCGTGCAAATATAGACGAATGTCATTGCTGCCTGAAGAGGATACCTCGGGATCAAACCCATGTTTGTCCGGGCCCGTCACCAAACCGAAGCAGAAAGAGGGAATGTTCCCGCTGTTCCAAATATTTCGAGTCTAAAGACGTTGCGGATCATCAGACGCGTGCAAATGGACACAATGCCGTCACTGTCAGAAGAGGAAAGCTCTGGGTAAAACCCATGACTGCCCAAAACAGCCGCCGCCACAACCACGCAAGCAAAATGCAAGCAGTGCTGTAAACAATTTCCGTTCGACAGAATCGATGAGCATACCAAAGAATGCGAGTTCACGAAATGCCCCACCTGCAAGACCAGAATACCTCCAGATGCACTTCACAACTGTTCGGAGCCCAAGTGCAGGCAATGGTGTAAACAAGTTCCGGCAGAAATGCTCGACGAGCATAGCAAATAATGCAAGTGCACGAAATATCCCACCTGCAAGAAGGGGATACCTTTGGATACACTTCACGATTATCCGAAGAAACACCTTCTGCCCAAGAAGCAATGCCGAAACTGCTTCAAGTCGTTGCCACTTGATCAACTCGAGCGTCTTGCGAAGGCTGTAAATCCAGAAGATGTAACGACTGTGGCCGATCAATACCTTTAGATACAACGCATAACTGTCCCAGTCGAGACCTTGTCCTAGGTGCAGCAAGTCCATTCTCAGAAAACAGCTTAATGAACACATGCTTGAATGCAGGTTCAAGGTATGCGTCCGCAATTCGCGGACGGTCTTATTGGATGACTATCACGGCTGCGGTAAGAAAAGTGCCATGGGTGCGGAAATCTTTCTTGGAGAAAGACTTCTCTTAACATCAACTTGAGTGCGAATTGAAAAGGTGCTGGCAGTGCAGGAAAAGTGGTATCTCGAAGAAGAGAATTCCCTCGCCATCAACGTGAGTGTAACTTTATACGGTGCCAAAGTTGTCGGAAGCGGTTACCTCAAGATTCTGTTCACATTTGCCAGTTTGTGTGCTGCTCCGGATGCGTCACGCCGGTGCTGAAGAAGGAATGCCCTCATCACAGGCCAGCCTGCTTCACTGTTCTATTCGAGAAGAGGCGCGCCTTACGAAGTACTGGATACAGCCGCTGGCTGCCCCATGTGACCAGTACCCCTTGTCCTCGTCCTCAAGCGGAAGGCCTTTACCTCTGCAAAGAACATGGTGAAGAGCGTACTCCGAACAAAAAGCGCCAAGACAACACAGAAGTGGAAAAGCAGCGCTTTCGGCGCATTGTCTTCGCAGAGATGGTCAGTCTTTGCTCTGGCGACTTCCTTCGATACCTGAGTCAGCGCAAAAATGGGCACAGCAACCGAAAAAAGTCGCCATTTGTGATATTGAGGCATGCAATCTCGGCATCTGAATATCCCATCCGAACGAATTTGAAATTGCCATCGCAAATGCGGAAGGCCAATGGATCATTCGACCAACAGTAATCCACCATGAAATGACAAAGATGGAATTGTTCAGAGTGAGCGGCGGAACTTTTGAATAGTCTTGTGTTCTGCAAATTCTACGGCGATGTTGACGCAACAGAAGCTCAAGGCATTGGCAAACGAACTACAACTTGGAAGGAGCTCGGTAAAGAACGTGAAACCTACATCAAGAAAGAAGGAATGATTGTCGCATGGTTCGATTGGTCATCGCAAAACATCGACAGGCAAGGAGCATACGCAGGGCTTGCGTCTGTCGGCTTTGAACACGTACTTCCATCTGCGCCACTGGTATCGCACCATCTTCTTCTCTGGTGCCGAAAGATAAAGGCGGCTCTGGAACTTAAGGATCCGAGTCTGACTCAGGGTAATTTGTTCGGGATTCTATATCCGGAAGACAGCGAACGACTTTCGCAAGGTCATCACCATGGTCCCGATGTCCAGATGCTGAGAAAGGTCCTTCGGCATCTTTTCAACAACTTGGAAGGCTATCCCCTTCCAGGAACGATTGATAATTTTTTCCCCATGTCGTTGACATCGAACTCAGTGGTGGCAACGAACTTGGTGGGGAGGAAGAACTTAACGAGGAGGAAGGGGTGGCAGAGGAGGGGGAGGAGAGGAGGAGCTTGATAGAGACGAAGATGTGATGGAGGGCATTGAAACATGAAATGATTGAAATGAACAGTAGTGAAGACGAAGGCCAGCAACCAAGAAAACGAGCTCGGCGACAGTACGGCCAATGCAAGCGATGATCTATCAATAATGATCTCTGAACCTAAACAAACGGTCGTCATGTATAACTTGCACCCTCCAACTTGCATGGACTTCACTGAGACGAGTCGCGATCGACGCGTTGTTGGTGGCGCCGTGAACTCGATAAAAGAATTCTCACATCGTTTATTGCATGGGTTTCTATTTGGTTTTTTTTTTCTTCTCTTAACATCTTCCGTTCTCTCGACTCCGTAGGTATACTGAGTAGGAGAGTTGTGCATGGTAGGCGTGATGTAACCGTTATCTAAATGGCTGAAAGAATTACTGCCACCTGCCAATCAACGGCTACGAGGATGCGAGTAATATGTACTCCAAAACAGAGGGGGTGATACTGCGAATCGGCATTTATGTGCGTCCTTGGTGGGAATCTTCGGATACTGATTAGCCTACACCGCAATGTTCACTCTAGTGCCACCTGCAATGATAACGTTCGACGATCGTACAAGTGATACTATGTATGATCAGATGATGGAATGCGGGAGAGCCAAAGGCGTCCCTTAGTCGCTTGCCCCAATTGCTAACATACAATGTGCACCGACAACCATCTGATAAATAGTTGCAACATAAGTCGCACCCCAGCTTCCTGCATGTAGTAATGGAGCTTGAAGCTTCACCCGCGGCCACCACCAGAACTAGGGAAGCTTTCTGAAGGATCCTGGGCGACAATCGAGACCCCAGCTAGATGACCCCGCAAATCCCTGGTTCAATTACGTATAAGTAGAGCAGGAAATTGGTATTATTATGAGCACGCCTGGTCAGCTGGGAACCCGATCCGTAGCGCAACATAGAACTCGGTGCGCAACCATCACGACTACATGTGCAACTGCATGCTGGGAGGTATTCCTCGATTGCAGACAATGTCGTCGCGTCGCTTCGAAGAGAAAGCCTCAACCTGTCTTGTGCGGTCACCGCTGCTTGCACGTTCTCTGGCATGCCTCGCATGTTTGGCCGGGATTTAGTTCGGGTTGCTCAATCCACGCTGCCACAATAGGGGAAGCCGCTTCGAGATTTGTTGGCCTCTCTGACTAAACCGCCCGGGGACGGGGGATCCCAAGCTGACAGGTAAGCTATCAGCACATACAATACTCCGTGCATGCTTGGTTATGCACAAGAGCGAGGTTGACCGCCTCACGAACCCGCCCTGCTCATGGGTCGTCTTCCCGGGAGTAAGTTTTAATGGAGTGTGGGGCTCGCTTTGCAGGAGTGGCCCAAGCTCCTCAACGGGTGGGAAATAGTGGGGAAATCTGGAATTCTTGGAACGGAACTCATGAACTCGGTGCCGGACCTGAGACGTTGTCGTCGTAATCCCGAATGGCGCATTCGTTTCGTCAATCTATCTGTCTGTCCCGACCTATACAGAATCATCTTCCCGCCGCAACTTCTTCGGAATCAATTTGCATTTTAAGTATGAGGGGGAAGTCTTGTTTCGAGATGAGACGTTCATTCATATCTCCGAGAACCTACCCGGAGGAGAATCGAATTGACTCCCATCTGGCTGGCATCTTACCTCTCCTTTCAGGCCTTTCAGGCCTCTCAGGGAGCAACCGACACATAGATGGGCATGGCAGGTCCCGTGGAGCCATCCCCCGTCTAGCGAACCCTAACGAGACGACTCAGGTACAGCCTACATCCACTCTCTATAGAAGTCGGGGCGATACAGCCTCACCCTTACTGTACCCCATACGCGTGTGCAGGTATGTATGACATGACCTAAAGTATTACCCACCTGTTAGTCCACCTACTACGGCACGCACTTAATTCTAGGTGCAGTAGTATGTACCCATAGTGGATCGGCTTCTGGACGCAACTACCGCCTTGGCAAATAGAATGCTCCCATTCCGAAAGGCGGTCGTTCAACAGATCTCCAGGGCACCCACCCCTCTGAGGACGTACCTGTGCATACGTTCAGGTATCCACCCATCAACTGGCTAATGATATCCTGGATCGACAGCACCCCCCGTGTTACCCACGCCTGAATCGGATATCCGACCATCTCTCAAATACTGCCTTTCCCATCCCTCTCACGCCTATCAAGTTGAGCCACCCTTTGTTCCTGATCCCCCATCCCGTCTTTTTATCCATCGACCCCTTAAGTGAAACATCATCATCGCCGTGTAAACCATCTTGAGCTATCCCATCCCACTATTGAGCTCACATACCTAATCAGTCATCTCGTATAATCCTCGTGGTCGACATCTTCGCCTCTGGTGCTCTGGCACTCATTGCCATGATGTCTGGACCTCGTCTTACTGCTCCCGTATCAAAGATCGCCCGGTGTATCAGCACCTCTGCTACGGCCTCCGTCCCCAGGGCGTCTTCCGGCACTATCCTCACAAGCCCCAAGGCCACCGCTCCTCTATCTCGGAAATACGCAGACCTACTCAAGGAGCGGAATATAGAATGGGATGGAAGCGTTGGTTCCCGGGCGGAATCCCGTCGATCCGCGTTGCATTGGATAGGAGTCACTGACATGTGTACCGCAGCATCCGCGCTCCATCTACACCCGTTCCTCGAACCGCCCGCATCCCGCTCCCCGGACGATGCGCCTCATGCAGACCTTCACCACCTCGGCGCCTCAGGAGTCGCAGGCCGATACCATGGACCGCACGGTAATCCCCTTCGCGCACGGGGCGCCTTCCGAGGCCGCCTTCACCATCCGCGTCCCCCTGCTCCCCGACAACTACGTCACCCAGTATGCCCCTGAGGAGACGGACGGACCCCTCGCCGCCCCGCAGATCAACATCGTGGCCGCGAACCCGGAGACGGTCGCGCCCGCCGCCTTCAGCGAGGTCGAGGGCATGGGCGTCGACGGCGTCGAGCTCAAGTTCGTGCACGCCGGGGAGGCCGGCGAGCAGGAGCCCGGCGTGATCAGGGATCTGTGGAAAGGTCTCGAGGACGTCTTCGGTAGTAGTAAAAGCGGCGGAAGGTTTGCCGTTTAGGGCAATGTCCGTAACGATCCCATGATAGGTCGACGACTAAATGGGGTTTTAGGGAGGTCTTTCTCTTTTTGTTGTTTTTGCGCCGGTGTGATTCAAACTCTCTCACTTGAGTTGGCCGTTCATTGACGGTTCCATGCCATTTTTTGTATATTGTTTTAATGGGGGAAAGGGGCCACAGGTTCCTTGTCCGGGCTACTGGCACCGCCGTGACGTGACCAGATGGCAATGACATGACTGATGATCATGTACAAGATTGATGACCGCAGAATAGCCGTCATCGAATCGAAACACTATGGCGCGAGTGTCGCTATCGACAAGACTCCTATGTCTCATTGAAGACGTGGAGAGCGTAGAGCTCCCTAGTTGACTGCTAACGAGGTGCACGTGCCGATGTGACAAGTATATCGTCCCTAATAAGAGGGACTCGGTTCTTGAACCTTCTTGCGCGAATCATAGAGGGGACCACGCTACTCCAAGTATGCCTCGACATAGTCCTATACTGTCGCTTTCAGGGGACAGGCGTCTCCTCGGTTCTGGTTTGCCTTCGACCAGCAAGCGGGACTTGCTGTCCCTACACAGCACTTGCATATGTCTTATCGTATGTACTTGAGCTCACCGCCCGTACGTAAGGAATGGCAAGCGGGAAGGGAACCGCGGCTGCACCAAACTTCCTGCCCCAAACCAAAAAAAAGGGGAGGAGGAGGAGGAAAACCGCATTGACCGATTCCTGCAGCCCCCGTTAATTGGCATTCTTGATAGGATAGAGTGAATGTTCGGGTATTTTCTAAAATCAAGGCGCTGTAGGCCACATACTCTCCCGAACATCAAACAAGTTACCGGGAACCCGGGCAGCGGCTTTTCTTAAGAGCTAAATTACGTATTGTGGACGGTTTATCATCCCTGCATAATGTCTTCAAGCCCTATGGCTCCGCCATTTCAGATACCGAAGAAAACCAGCATCCTCCTTCGACGCCAAAGGCGCGCGCACGAATTACCCGATATCCTGTCGGCGCCGAGGACGGTTGGGGCCCCTACTATAGGCCGGAGGTATGCGTGTCATGTAACCTCTGAAGAACTTAGGACTACACGCCTGAATGCTGCGGCGTTAGAGCGATCGGGCCCTGGGCTTGAGGTCATAGTAGTTACCTGTATTACAGGTGAAGAGATAGATGAGAGAGTGCTGTTGCATCGTCGTATGTGCTCGGATCCTTCGATGCGCTACCGCGATGACCCAAGGTGGGCTGCGTTGATGGGCCACGCCGGTTCAGTTGTAGGCCATGTTGTTGGGATAGGGGGTCCTAATAGGGGGTAAGGCGGCCAACCCCTTTTTATGTAGATGTAGTTGTGAAACCAGTCCCCAACCCCTCGGGCCCGGTTGGTCGCTGAATATGAAATCTAACGAGCGAGTATCCGACGTGTCAGAAGACACGTCCGTCAGACTATCCGGATGAGCGCGCCTCTCTTACGCTCCGAGAGAGAGGGTAGACGCCAGCGAGAAGAAAACAGCTCGCTATGCGAATTCCAGGAAATGGGGATGTGGAGTTCGCTGTACGGAGAACGCGACGAGGCCGGGGCAAAAGCGGGAAGCCAATTCTGACGACGTTAACTAGCACCAGGGGGAAGGGGGAGGGGGGGGTCGAAAGTCCCCAACCTCTCGATAGACCTGACCTCTCGCGCCTCACGCTCTCGCCTGATTGTTAGGTAACCAGCGATACCCGCAGCCTCGTCGGACCCCATCAAATCCAGGTCAACCACTAGTCGAAAGAGGAGAGGGATAATGTAGCAAAAGCTTTAAGCCCGACGGCACTAATACCTATCTATTGAACTTTTCTCGTTGTTTCGTTGTGTCTCAGGGGCTCTTCTTCATGGGAAGGAAGGGATTACCGAACTGCGCGAAGCAGCAATTCCGAGACTTCCCCGTTCCGGACCCTTTCCGCACGCTCGTCAGTCTGCCCGGTAAGTAAGTACCTACCTAGTCTGGAACGCTGGGCCGCCGCCTACTCAGGCAGCCACCCGGGTAAATAGATATAGAACAGGGCCATCCTTGGCGTAGTTAGCTACCTACGCGAGTATTGCTCTTTAAAAGTCTTAAAGCTCGGAGACGGATTGTAAACAGGCCATTATCGTCTAGTCGAAATTTGGTTGTATCTATTGGGTCTGATGCGGTAGTATATTGAGTATCAGGTGAAGCCTGGGTAGATATCAACACGCATTACAAAGTATTCGTCCCCCATAACCTTCAGGGGGGGCAGCGAGATTGTTAGGGAATATACATGCGCGTTATGATATTATAATACTCGCATGATAGCTACGTGCCCCTTCATTCAGCTTCTCAGCGCGACACCGGACTTCTGAGCGCCAGTTCACACCTAAAACAAGCCTGCTGGAAGACTATCGAGTAATTCACGAAGCAGACCATAATGGCCACGATGGGACTTCTGACGTCGACCAAGTGACTGACGTAAGAAGCCACTCGGGAACAGTTTCACGGCTGGGGGCAATGGTACTTCTTATTCAATTCTCCCAATTCTCGTCTGGCTTGGAATTCTGGCCCTTTGTGTGATGGACCGACCAATACGTGTTGGGGGGGGGGGGGG
>QJNS01000430.1:0-37517 GCA_004154925.1 Monosporascus cannonballus
CCCGGCGCCCGGCCCCCCCCCGGGGCCCCCCCCCGTTACCCCAACCCCCCCCCCCCCTTCTCCCGTCTCCCCCCTCCCTCTCCCGTCTCCCCTCTCCCTCTCAGCTCCCCTCGTACCGCCCGCCCTCGGCGTCGCGGCAGAAGAACTCGACGAGGCGGCGGGCGCCGACGGCGTCGCCGGCGCGCAGCAGGGCCGCGACGTCGACGTTGAGCGGGCTGTCGACGCCGGGGCACCCCAGCAGCAGGCGCACGGCGCGCACGCACTCGAGCACGCTGTACGCCGGCGTCCAGGCCTCGCCCGAGAGCAGGTCCAGGCAGATCTCACCCGTGCCCAGCGCCACGTTGGCGTGCACCACGGGCGTCGCGAACGCGATGCGCGGCGGCGCCAGCGGGTACGTCGGCGGGATCGCGATGCGCAGGAGCCAGCGGCCGTCTGTTTTTTCCGTTTTTGGTCTTGGGTTAGCGAGGGGAAGTCGTCCGTATGTTTTTTTTTTTTTGGCTGGTTGGCTGGCTGGCTCTCCCTTCCCTCTCCTTATACGCGCGCGCGCGCGCGTGTGCATGTGTACGTGATTTGTGTCTGTGTGGAAATCAAAGAAGGGCTCCGGAAGAAGCAAAACGTACCGTCGTACCCTCCCCCGATGCCCCGGCCGTTGATGACGGCCTCCCACTGCAGCAGGTCGTCCTCGGACACGGGGCCCAGCCGCTCGATGCCCGTCTCCGTCGCCGCCTCCTTCTCCCAGACGGCGAGCTCCTTGAGCAGGCGCTTGGCGGCGCTGCGAGACGACGAGGACGCCGCAGCCCCCGCCGGGGGCGATTGCGTGTGGTCGGTGTTGTCGTTGTTCGACATTGGTACCTAGTTTGTCGCTCGTCGTTTCTTGCTTCGTTGATATGTATATATATATGTGCCGGGCGTCTGGGTGGGCTTGAGTATATATAGGTAGGTATAGTATATATTTTCGCGACGGTGCGGCAGAAGGGCGAGTCGGTGTCCCACCGGGTTGATTGGTTAATGGAAATAGAGCTTATTTTTTTCCCCCTATGGTCTAGACCGCGCATCCGCTGATTGTGATTGAATATCGGGTAGAGACAAGAGGTTGACGAACCTATGGAGGCCTCTCAAGGGTGGGATCGCGCGGGAGCTTCAATCGTCGAAGGCCATCTGACAGGGATCCAAATGTTGGCTGGGGTATGTATCGCTCAATGCATGGGGATCGTGGCTCAAATTGGTGATATTTATCACCCCCCGTTTATTTTGGCTGCGGCGGAAGTTCATTGCATTAGATGCCTACTACCATGTGCTGCTGCATATGTAGTCGGAAGGGGTTACCCCGGTAACGGGTATGGGCAGCCCTCTTACCTCACTGCGTATGTGATGTCCTCCCTCGCGGGCACATCAATGCCTATTTATATTCCTCATCGCCACAGGACCGTGTAATGCTATATACGGTCTAGTGGAGTTGATGAAAGCCGTATCAGAAGACGACGAGGGTACCGACTACCCCTCCATGGTATTGACTTCGTCACCATCCGCTTTCTGAAGCGTCACTTCTGTATGAACAGCGACCCTACCGCATACGTCGTTGAAAAGAAATTATCTCCTGGGATTAAAATACGACTATATCCAAATAGAGAGAGAGCATAAAGCTAACCGCTACTTGGAGGTTTCTACTATCTTAGGAGAGATCACTGCGAGATAAAGAGGTTTTTGCGAAATATTGTTCCCTTAAACGCGCCATCGATACATGAACCGTGCCCCGTTATTGATTTCGAGCCCAAATTAAGCCGTGAGAGCCCTCGGCTGAAATAATATCGTGTACTGCCGCCGAGGTACGACCGGCTTACACGCAGTGAATCTGGGAGGTTAGAAGTTGAAATGTATATCGACGAGATATTTAGACCATAGTAGCGGCACCTAAATTGTTCTAAGAACCGCACTTTGTATCAAGTTGAGTTATCTAACATATGTTCATTACTGCCTTTGTACAGTCAACTAGGAACTCAAGAAAGCAAACACGGAGACCCCGGGTTTACCACTTAAGTCTCCGAACCTATCGAATATCGCCAGTTCTCCTCTTCGTAAAGTCATTCCTCCATATGCCATGTCCAGAGAAAACAAATCAAATGTCACCGACCCGCCAAAAGTAGGACATTGTCCAGACTAGATACGACTACCACCGTCGCAAAATATCGGGATGGGCCATTTCAGTCCATTCTAAGGCGAGAAGTGTATGGTTTATCATGGCATCATCGTAACATCGAAAGGGATGTCTTCTAATAGATACGCAATGCCGAGATCGTTCAGTTTCCCCCCCCAACGGGTCATCTGCAGGGCTTGATCAGAGTGTTATGTTGTTATATTTGTATGCCAGTTGCCAGAAAAGGGCTAGGCTCTAGATTCGAAGAGCTTGTAGGCACATTCGTACACGAAGCGTGAACTTCGGTCGCATAGAGCTGACTCCATGAATTTCGTCGGTTACGGGCACAAGTAGCACTGGATGGTCGCTGCGAGTACCGGCGACTTGTAATAGAACACCACCGATGGCGATTGAAGTGCGCAACTAGAATGGCGGGCCGAAATACCTTCTAAGAATATTTCGACTCCTTGGGCTTCCAGAACTGCATGATCCGGCTGAACCGTTTAGCCTTGCTGACACGGGGTTTCTTCTCTGGCTCATCATCACAAGAAACCGCTACATTCAGCTTACTTCGTTCACCATGAGCGCTGCTAATCAACCGGCTGAGCCCAGCAAGACTAGATCTTCGACGCCCGAACGCGGTTGCGGTGAACGAAGCCGGTCGCTCGTCCTGGAAAGGCATATTTCTGGTTTGAACCGGGGGTATAAATATGCTGTCCCGTGTCATGGTTGAGTTGGTGCTTGTCAACGATGGGACATCGAAAGACATCCGGATGACTTCTGGCCCCGGCTCTCCCATCAGTAACGACTGGAAATTATTCTCGTCAGCGACTGATGACGGCGCTGTAGAAATTCGTTGCGCATCGCAGGACACAGGTGTACGAGGCGAGGGATATGATGATGAATAGCTCGCGGAATATGGACTGCTAGGTACGAAAGACGGGCCGGGGAGATTCATAGCAGTCGGCTCAGCCGCAGCTCCGGCCTTGTTCCCCACAAGGCAACGCGGTGATGGCGCTGGGGAGTCGAGAGCATCCGAGAAGCCGGAGAAGTTTGCGTCGCTATCGTAGGAGCGGGTGTTATTGTCTTCCGCCGCAAAGGCATATCCACGCAGGGCATTGGCCGGATTCTCGGCTCGCGTCTTCATTATAGGTGACTGTATATCCAAACTAGAATCGCTATCCTTACGCTCTGCCAGATTGGGCGGATAGACATCCTTCGAAGCGGCGACACCAGTATCACGTTCTTGAATTGGCCTCGTCTCACAATCATGAGATTGCTCGTCCTTGCTGGCCATTTCCGTAGATCCGCTGGGAGATTTGGTGCTAGAATTCTCCAATGCAGCCTCGCCACCCTCGTCTTCATCTTCCTCGTCTTCCTCGAAAACATCCGCCATAGTCGAGGAACTCCCGAATCGCGGAATGCCAAACCTCCCAGCTTCGAAGGGAGCTAGAGCCGGAGCGCTCTCAGCACGACGGTGGTAATGCATTCCTGGACCGGTAAAATTTCTCATGCCTGCAGCGCTATGAAGCTGGCGTCTAGGCGAATTGCCCGACTTCTGTGCCGCTTCCCATTGAGGATCCCGCGCCGATGGGGTGTTGAATGGGCCAAGTGCTGCGTCTAGGTCGATCATTGGGTAGGCTGCATCGTCATCTGGCGCCGGGCGGACCTCTGTAGCGCTAGAATAATCGGAAGAGGGGGGTTCGGTCACCGTGACTGTCGGAGTTGGCGTCACAATTGCCTCAGCGAAACCTTCCTCGTCGTTGTTGCCTAATTCGTCATCCATCTTCGGGCGGGACAATGTAGGTGTTGAGGACCGCCGGCGGGCAGCTTTCTTTCGAGACCGGGACTTCGCTGTGCGCGTTAGAATCGAGCCAGCCCAGGTCTTGACCCTTTTTTGTTTCTTCTTCTTAACTGTGGGATTCCCGCTGGCTGATTGCGGCTCAAGACCATTCACGTTCGGGGCCGGATCCTGTTCGGATGAAGGCTTTGGGAGAACTGAGGTTCTGGAACCCGTGCCCGTTGAATGTGAGCTAAGAGGCCGCGATTTCGTAGGGGAACCAGAGCTAGTGAATGACTCCAAGCCAAAGAATGTCCACCTCTTTGGAGTTCTACTGGGACTTGGATTGGGAGATGAGTCCGGCTTGGCTTGCGGGAAATTAATCAACAATGGAATCGAGTTTCGCCTGCGCGGCGACTGAGGCTCTTCTCCGGGTGCGTGAGAAGTTAGGGTACGCTCTAAAATGGCACCTGCGGTGCTGGGCCGAGAGTCACTTTGCTTGTTGGAAGCCGACGAGTCAAAGCGGCCTGCTACCTCACGGTCTGCGACGGTCGAGTTCGTGGCAGACACCATTGAAGAGACACTACCGGAAGCGGAATGTCCGGGACGAACAGTGGCTGTGCTGCCTGTATCGGTGGAAACCTGGGACAATGGACGCGGAATGAACTCAAGGGTGTCAGAGAATCCAACACGGGCACGAGCAGCTGCTCTGGATTCGGTATTCGTCTCTGGTGTAGGGGGATCAGATATTTCTACCACTACTTGTGGAACATTCACCTCGTCTTTCAACTCGACCTCCCCTTCAGACTTAACCGAATCGAGCGTAATCGCAGGGATGGTTTGAGCTTTACTATCGAAATCTGTCGGACTCGTAGGTGCACTATTTCCTTTCTGGATGTTGGGGCTGGGAGGTTTGAGTATCATTGATAGATCGTGACTAGAAATCGCAGCGGAACGTCGATGGGCATGACCCCTTCTACGCGAAGGGTTGACAGGAGCCAGCGTTGGTGAGGGAACGGAGCTCTCAGATTTTGTAGGGCTTGTACCCATCACCGTTATGACTTCTCCGGTTTTCGGATTCCCACCCACCAACTCACTCCCATACCTGCGATGGCCTTGGCGGGCAGGAGTCGTCCGGCCCGCCATTGGCGAGTGTGGCGGGCTGAGCAGGGAGCCATCTGACCCGGAGGATGCACTTGGTTTGAAAGAAAATTCTCGTAGCGTACATCCCAAGTTTTGGTCTACAGGTCCACGGCTGGCACCTGGGTTGAAACTGAAATCGGGGAGCGCTGGCAATCGTGTTGGAAGGTCTTCCAGGCCGTTATCCATGTCGAAATGATGCGATGGTAATTCCACAACGGACTTAGGTCGGCGCCCTGTTGTTCTCGGTGGTGGAGCGGGAGCTGATGAGGAAGACGGGCGAGCAGGAAACACGAATGGCGGGTTAGGCGGGGGGACATTGAGGCCGGGCGAGAGCGGTGAACTTGACATTGGGAGGTCCAGAGGCATGACGAATGCGATGCGGCTCGTTGCGCCTCCAATTGCAGACCTGTCAACTGTAGTACTGGCATATGAGACGGTTGCCATCTTCTTCTAGGCCGCACCGCGGCACTAAACTGAGGACTAAACGTGGAAAAATATCATAAGAGTATCGTCGATTGAACGTAGCGCCAATGCGAAGGTCTTCAAGTTCGGGGATGCGTGCCAGGCATGCAAAGAATTCCGATCATGAGCGGCGCAAGAGACTCACTCCGTATTGCAGAATCCAATAAATTCGGCCGGGTAGTCGAACCGGCTGCAGTATCGACTCGGAACGGGCGAGTTCGTGAGGTCGGGCGATCCTACCTGAACTCCAGTGAGATACAGTCTAGAGATGAGACGTAGGCGCTTTAGGACGAGGTAAGAGAGATGATTGCATGTGCAATGAGTCAAGAGAGATTGTGACGATCCATATTGCTTGGTAGATAATCCATACGTACCTCGTGAGTGTGCAAATGGGGTATAGGTATGTGGTTTGGCTGTTGCCTCCAAATGTCTCTAACCCCGATCACAATGTCTTCCAAAATGGCCCCGATTGAACCAAATGAAGAAGACACCAAACAATGAGAACTTAAAAGAAGACAATTTTTTTAAAAAGTAAAGGAGCGGACGGCCAATACCAGAGCAACTCTATGATGGTAGAACTTGCATCTGGAATTGGACCAGAGGGTGAAGAAGGTAAGGTGAGTTAGGTGAAGGTGAAAGCGTCGGTCGACACAGGTTGTTGATGGTGGGAGAAGGAAAGAGGAGACCGGCTGGGAAGAGGTTATTTGGGGTTTGGATTACCGGAAACTGGAAATGGTTAACAGCGGGGCGCTCAATCCAAAACACAGTATTAGCCCTATGCTTTACACGGTGAGATCTCTTACTTCCAGGTTTAGTGGTGCCCTAGCATTAGTGCCTACAGGTTGCTGGTCTATTTACCGTAAGTTACTCGGCCCGCCCTATATGCCATGATAGGTTGGCTATATGCATTCCCCATACAATTCCTATATCTACTGAGTAGAGCGCAACATATCTAAGTACCTAACCTACCTACCAATCTAGGTCGGCGTCGGAGAAAGTTCGACGGTCTATTCGATAACCAGATTGGCTCGCTTATTACTTGGGGGAATCTTGAAAACTCGCAACCAATAGACAATATGTGTAAGTATACATCACTAACCCGCTGTGGAATATAGTGGGGAAGTGGAGGCAACTAACAGTAAATACCCCAGCGACTTGTTCCTCGTATGCATGTTGTGCTTCGTACCTGCCTACTACCAGCACTAGCATACAGGCACAATACCTAGTGCATACGGTAGGTATGCATGCGTGATCCAGTCAACACATGCACCTGCAGGTGGGCAGTTAAGGAGAAGCAGGTACCTGTATTGATCGAATTTGGATTGTTGCTGACAACTTTGCACGAGTCGTTTGTTTCACCGACACAAACCCAGCGCCTTTCCATTCGATATATCCAATATTGCTGGTCTTTGGTGCCCATGTAAATCAGCCGTATCAGCTTACGAATCCAAGATACACTATCACCAAAACTGCCTAGTGTACATTTGCATATCTGGAAATTGGTGGCCAGAATGGCTTGCTCATAGCCGCACTTATCTTTCTCGACGGAGACAATGAACCAGGCACTGCGCCACGAGATGATTCCGTTAGTCTCGTCGGCTTTCTTTCGGCCTACCTGCTTTAAAGGCCAGAATGAAAAACATCTCGTCCCTGTCGGCATATCGTTCTGCCTAGACGTTGCTGCTGACATTTAACTGTTGGACAGAGTACCTTTCTGCACGTTTACGCATTATACGAGGTATGTACTCCTCTTTCGGGTAGATTGCGTGGATAGTGGGCCATATTACAACGTGTACAGACCTGAGCAGTGAACACTTTCAACACTCCGTTGTCAGTACCAAGGCAATTGCATGATTCATCTGCGTACTAATTCAATACCGTATATATCACGATGGACAATGCCCGAGATCAGGCCCATAATAGCGTCACGGGATCATGTAATTCTTTTTTCTCCCGACCGCTAACACCCGACAAGGCCGACAAGCGACTACAGAAGGACCTCCGCCTGTGGTGCCTGTTCCTGGGGAGTTCTGGGGAGCACCAGGGGTCCCTTGCCCGGGCCGTCAGGAAACCATATCAGAGCCCTGGTTATCTCTCAAGATGGTGTGCTAGAGATTATGCAGCCTCAGTGCCCGCTTTTCCTATTTTGGGGCCGGGATCCTAGGTGTTTTTGTCTGCTTGCGGCTGACATGGGCGGTAGGAGGGGTGATTGGACAAGATACTGTTCACACCAACATTATTTTAATAGAATTCGAATGCGCTAACCGACAGTTCAGATGGGGAAATAGGACTTATTGTTGCATACGCATCATGTGGCCAAACTTCTTACATCGCTAGAATTAAGTTATACTTCACGGGAAGCCCGGTGCCAAGCTTATGAAATTATGATCTTATAGTGCTAGTTATAACACCTTTCCACCAATGGATCACGGCTAAGGACTTTGCTCCGATCCATGTCCTATCGCATACGGACGAGGCGTCCACAAAGTGTTCACATAAACAATAAGTGCGGCTGCAGGAAGGAATCAGCAGCAAAAACTCCCGCATCTAACCAGAGCAACCAAGTTCAATGTACAATACCTCCTACGATAATCCAAGGACCGACCTTACATGATGCCGGCCACTCCGTCTGAACCCGCCAAAGCCTAAAACGTTATAGCATGTCGGTAGCGTTGCATACTGATACTGCCAGGTCTTCGTAGTATGTTCCTTGGGAGAAACATAGGTGCAAATGGAAGTAACGATGCGTGAGATCAGAACTATAATGCTTTAGTGTTCTGTCGTATTATATGTAAACATTCTTCCTGGTATCAATATCCGACACGTTAAGCGAGAATGGCAAAGAGAATCTGGGACCGTATTTGGTAAGACAACCGACGTGGATCATGAAACACAAGCTGAATAACGGGTAGAGACGTCTAAGCCACGTTCCCGTTTCCCCAGTTCCACGCTCTCCTATGAGCGTTCTGATCGCGAGAGCAGGGGACTTGGCAGGCCACCTACCTAATACTTGCACAGTATATATGCTACATACATGCATACGGTTAAATTCGCCGTAGCGTAGGCCGGCCTGTTAACGTTTTCATTCTCACTGCACGGTAGGTTACCAAGCGCTATCATTCTGCCAACCTAAGTAGCTAAGATAGGTAGTGATTAGGGCCCCTACGTCTGAAGCCCAACACAGTACGAGTATGGATCACCCAGCATCTCTGCTCTCTAGCCCAGACTCGAAATCCAAGGTCAATGATAGCCCGAAGAGTCCTTGCCCGCACGGCTATCTAGAGTTATGACGACATTTTCGTCTAAAGCAAGATATAGACTGGACGGAATCGATAGGCTTACGCGGTAACTTACAAATCTCGATGGCTTCTAAGACATAGGGTGTGGCTAGTAAAGGAGAGGGAAAAGAACAACACAGTCAACAAAGACGTTGGGGCTTTACGAAGCGACGTGCTCGTGGCTGGAGCCGCACCACCTCCTGGCATTCCCCCACTGCCTGCTAAACATGTCGATCAGTATGGACATTTGTGGAAGGTGAGTTGCGCGGAGCCTTGAATCCAGTGGGATCACAAAACAAGAGATCGGCCTACCCCGTCTAATCACCAAATCACGACCGGTCCCTGTTGAAGACCGTGCATCTTTAAGGACATTTCGGAAGAACCCCTAATATTCGGAAAGAATCATATCAAAATTCCCGTTAGGGGGGTTACGGGCCGGCTGTGGAATAATTCCAGAGACACCACTTTCCAGATCAAGATAAGTAACCCCACTTATGCACGGGCTGTCCACCGCTCAAGGCTTGGCATAACTAGGCGCCAGTAGGTAATTGTCTAAGATTTGAATTTTCGTGTATTTTTCCTTTGACCAAATAATGATGCGAGTAAGTACAGCTTTAGAGCGCAACGCAAATCAATTGACTAGATTTACGAGGACGATTTGGGCATTATCGCATTATTGCTCTTCATATCTTCCTGTTTCACCTCACACCCCATTTGGCGACATCGGACCCCACGAAATTCACTAAGTCGTGATGTCTAGCGAGATAGCGACCGCGCTGGCGAAGGCGCAACAGCAGCCGCAAGGCTTGCGCAAGAATGGTAACTGCTCCTCACTTGGTTTTACCCTCGCAGATGGGCTCATGGGGACTAACACGACAACCACAGGCAAGCAGTGGCATGCCTCACGGAAAGCCTTCCGGCCAAGCTCTGGATTGACTTCCTATGAGCAACGCAAGAAACTGCGCATAGCAACGTCTGCAACCAAGGCAAAAGAAAAGGAGATGAAGGATGAAAAGGAAGCAGAGAGACAGGTGCGCAAGGCGAAAACGACGCCAACGCCAACATTGCTAAGGCTAACCCGGACGGTTTAGAAACGAGTGCAAGCGATTAAAGATAAGCGCGCAGCAAAGGAGGAGAAAGAAAGATATCAAAAGGTGGCCGAGAAGATGCACAAGAAACGAGTCGAGCGATTAAAGAGAAAAGAGAAGCGAAACAAGTTGCTCAACTCATGAGCATTATGTGGTTCCAGGATTTGGAACTGGACACGATAGTGTGCTCTGTCAACTTTACGTTTCTGAGCGCACACATCACAGTGGAATGGGAGCAAGGCTCATGCTGACAATGCGCGAAACGATGATCAGATGCCCCCTCCATCATCCCCCTCAGTACGATTAAGAGGGGACTACGTTGGTGCATTCCAGGCGCAACAAGGCTAGCGAGTAAGGGCTTGGAAATCTGCATTTCTTGCTATCTTCCAGCCACTATTGCGCTATTGCTGGATATGAAGTCTGGGAGCAAACTGCATAGGCTACCTTATTACGGCCTACGATTCATACAAACGTTATGCGAGGTTCGCGGATCACAACGGATCTATGTCCTACTAGGTCGACCAAAGAATATTCTAAAAATTTAAGCCTGCACGCCTCTGTATAGGAACATGCTCATTGTAGTAGTCTATGGTGGACTACCGTAACGAAGCAATATGCGCACATGTACGTGCTTAACAGGCATATTTGTTATTGTATACTTGGTTGATGGAGGGGAAGTGATGATTCAGCCATTTTCCATAACTTGACATGTGAAATTCAAGTTAATTTACAGGGGTCCGTGCTTTATGCGCACGTACTCGGTATTCCCCTTCAGAGTTCAGCGGACACCGAAACCAAGATTAACTTCTACGTATACCATGTCCCTATTCTATTCTCCCATTACAACCTGCGTTTGGCTCCAACTCTACCTTTACCCGCCAGCCACCAACAATACATCTGGCTCACACTGGCTGGCTCCTCGGCCAGTGCGGAAGTTAACTATGTCCTTTAAAAAGGAAGACAAGTACAAGCACGCATCTCAGCAGCTGCCTCGTCATCAGATCGCACGATCCATTACCTCTATTACTGAGTTGTCGTCACCGGCTCGGCTTCCGAAACACCACAACCGCCTGCGTCATCATCATAATCATCATCACTCCAGAAGAGACCGCCAACATGATGAGCTAGACTCTGTCTCAGCAACCTCCATGGCTCAATACCCGCGCGCCGCGCTAGATGCCGCCCATTCCGAGGGAGCTACATCTCCGTACCTAGCTGAACAGAACCGGAGGATGGACTATCTTTCTTCCGGATCTGAGGATGTATCTACTAGGGCTGGGACGCACATAGCTCAGATGAGTCAAGGACAGCTTCAAGAAGAGCGGGAGAAAGTGGTATCCAGGATCACGTTCGTCGGCTCGATTTATTCCCAGTCAAGGGGACCCCCCGTGCATTTTATGACTGACCGTCGGTTTCAGTGGTCTTAGGGAAGCGTTGGCAGACCTCAGCAGTTTCTCAAGCGCTACTACGAGGCGACTTGATGATACCTACTACGTTGTCTTGGAGAAACTCGGTATGCTACAGAGCACCATCATGGCATTTAAAGAGCTGGCAGACGATTCGCAGGAATTAAACAAGGCTTTTAAGGCCGAGTACCGAGAAGTAGCGGCCGATATTGGATCACAGCTGGACGGGTTCGGCCAGTTTGACGACCAGCAACGACGCATCGAGAGCCTTCAGGGGCGCGTCCGGGCGAGCCGTGAGAAGGTCCGTGCTCTCAGCGAGAGGGTAGACGTAGTTCGGGAACGGATAGAAGGATGGGAAAGAGCAGACAAGGCGTGGCAGGAGAAGACTAGGCGGCGCCTCAAAGTCATATGGCTCGTCATGTCAACCTTGTTGTTCAACCTGATTCTCCTTTTCGTGGGAGCAAAATACGGTCCGGCATCTATGGACGCATCATTAGTCACGGACTTAACATCAGGGAAGAACGATGGCCAACACCCGCCAGGCGATTTTATGGACATTGCGACTAAAAGCTTAGGATCTATGACGGACCAGGTGAGAGAAGAGTTGAACAAGAGGCGAGTCGATACGCCCGGGGAGGATGCGGTGCTACGAACATTCGACGAGTTGTGACGACTCATCGTACCAGGTATGCTAGTTACGTCTCTTCTCCCTCTTCCCAGAAGGAAACCAGTTTGTGCATCGAACATGATGCCCTTGACGGGCTTATTGACTTTCTGCGTTTAGAAACAAATATTATGTAGAGGTCTCTACCAATAATCGACTCCATATAGCACCTGATGTTTTCCCCCGTTCTCTCCAAAGTGAAACCAGTACTGCTCGTATCTGACGACGTGGGGAGGCTGGTGACATTCCATAATACTGCATTTCGATCCTAAGCTTTGCTATGAGTAATGGAACCGAGTGATCGGTCGCCAAAAAATTTCTTTGGAGACAAAAGAGCTGCGAGCCGAGTAACCGAAGTGGCAGCGCGTATGCAACAGGCTCTCGTGTTTACGTAACTCGTCACTACTATCTAAACAGCCGCGATGTTACAACTCTCTTCGGCCCCATATCCGAAAGATGAGATCTCCCTAAGGCTCGTCTCCGGCCATCCTCTTTTCCAGTTTTGAGAGTCTCGACGGGGCTTGGCAGTGCCTATCCCCTTGCCGCCTAGCCGCCCTGCCGCTCTGCCGGCGTTCTAGGTCTATACGTAACTGCCTCTGCTTGTGGAGACTCCTTCAGCTGGACAAGGAACATCCGATACCCCATTGCAGCAGAGCCACGCAGCATGATAACTACCGGTACCCCACGCACTACTACGTATGAAGGATCTTGTTTACGAATACCTAAACGGTACCAGTTGAGTGGCATCGAATTTGCAATTACCTAGGTAGTAGGCAAAATCGCACCCCCAATTACAAATGTATGGCATAATGCCATAACGTCTCGATATTTCGACCTGACTTTTCGAGTATTGAAAGATTTATAGGTTATTAATGCTTGTAACTGCTTTGAATTATGAAAATCCCTCTATCTAGGTACACGGTGAGTGAACTATAAAGGTATGTAAATGTCGGACGTGTGACCGTCCGCAAAAAGCTGCAACTTATCTGGGACTGTCCTGGGTACCTTCCAGGTACTAGGTAGGTATGCATTTGTATGTACGTGCTGTAGGTATAGCGTCGGGTGTGACGCAAATTTCACTTCTACCCAATGGCGCAGGCTTGCGCCACAGGGGGACATTGTCGTCATTGGCCTTAAGGGAGAGTTATCAAATGATTCACTTCAAACGGAAATCAGCTGTATCCACCGTAGTCTGACGGCACCGTAGCCCAAGCCCGGATCTCACGAATCGCCTTGACTATTACTCAAAGGTCTGTACATGCCATCAGACACAGCGTAACTTCCTTGCTGTGTAGGTACGCAATCGTTCCCTCGTTATTTCAGTGCCTAGAGAATAGATCCTGATATTTATACCACTACCATGTCTTATCTTCAGTCTCTTTCGAGGAACGACTATTTGCTTTTGTTTAGTTCTCAAGACTCTGGATGAAAGAAAGTGGACAACTGGGTGCAATTACAGAAAAGCCCACTATGAGGCCGGTCTAGATACTCGGCCCAAAAGCTTATAACCACAAGCAGCAAACAGCAGGGGGGGTTATCCATCCCTCAGGCACGGGGATCTTACATACCCCTCCACGCTCTGGCGCCCGCCAACCCCATGCAGGTTATTTCGATATCAACATCCACTTTAATCCTACATAGAACCCTACATACGTGCAGCTTGACGCTTGTTAGCTTGATCACCCGCTGAGGATTGACTGCACTCGTAGGTAGTATAAACACCCATACCACCCCCTCATAGGTACCTATCAACTCGAGGCACATTGTTCGGGTTAGGCGGCCTAGCGTCTGTCTTTGTCAGTGGTCACTTGCTGAGCCTTGCTGTACCCGCCGAGCTAATGTTGCTAATGCCGTAAGCTCATACCCTGATCCCTAGTAGACGTCACTCAAGGTACCTATAATAACCAACTCGTGCCCTCAAAGCCTGTGCGAGCACAAGGTAACTCCGTCTTTTGATTACTTTTTTTTCTATTCTCGGTCTGCTTGTGACATCGCTGAGAACGGTTCGGTCTGAGACTTGGCTTATTCGAGAATGTCAACCACCATCGACGCAGACCCGGCGACGGCAAACCCGCCATCATCGGATGGCACGTCCCGCGGGGTCCCTAGTCGCACTGACGACCCAACCCCTCCTGTGCCGGGTCAAACCTTAACGGGGAAACAAGAGCATTGTTCGTGCGCCAAACCTTCAGTGAGATGATACTACGTTATCGTCACCACTTGATCCCCTTGAGCGTATTCGGAATTTGGACTTAGCGCGGGTTCGTACTAACGTTCGTTCTTTCGTCGCAGATCTCAAGAGGGAGCTCATCTCCGAACAAGTCAACTGGGAGATATCGGAACTGAACACCCCCACGGCTTTGAGGAGGTTTGGCGCGCCTTTCAAGTCCGAATTTGGAGAAGTATCACCACTCGACTCCGAGCTTCCTATCCTCCGCTACATCTTTGTGCACCATATCCGGGAGTTTCCCTTTCTCGACAAGGCGAAGGAAAAGGAGTTTTGGCAGGACAAACTCCAAGTGGTATGTCATGAAAGTTAACTCGCACTGAAGGTCCCCGGATCTCGGTTTGCGCTAACGAGAGTATTTGGTGGTATAGTTCCTTGAGTCGTTTGCCGGCAAGAATATCTCCTCGTCGGAGGACAGATTGGAAGAGACGAAGCGCCGAAAACTCGCAATAAAATGTCGGAAACTAGTCGAGCTGATGATGGTGTCGGGCATCCCTACCGCCTCTGGATTCGAAGAGCGGATAAGGTTCGCCGAGATGGAGATCGTTGACCGGGATGCCATCGACACCGGTGTACTGAATACGATGCCCGAGGGGAACTTTGTGAACGGATGGGACGTCAATGTTGCTGGAGCGCACATTGTCTCTAAAAGGAGGAATCTTAGACATCACGAACATGCGGTCAGTCCTTCGAGGCACATAGCTGGCGGTGCTGAATTTGACTAACCCACCGGCTAGGAATTCATATTGCGGGTCCAACGAAAGGGCGAACTTGAATACTTCGTCAAAAGGCGATATGGCGACTTCGCTCGTTTGCACAAACGTCTGCGGACTGAACTGCCCGGGAGGGTTCTCCCTCCTCTGCCTCAGAAGAATAAGTCGGATTCGACCGCGTCAAGTCTCCTATCTCAGATGTCCGGTGCTGGAGATGACTCAGACGCATCGTCCGTCTCGTCCCAGTCGACCATGCCTTCTGCTTCGCCCGCTAACGGGGTTGCGGATTCGATGCGCAATCTGACAGTCATGGACCACCGTCGAAACAGGTCGGCAGTGTCGATACGCTCGACTCGTAGTTCGCCTAGACCGTCAACCGATGGCAAGGCCGCTTCTCTTTCCTCGAGCCCAACGACTGGCGTAAGTTGTCCTCCCAGGATAACGAAAAGCTGTAGCGCTAACCACACCAGGATTTCACCCTGCCCCGCGAAAGCCAGCGCATATCGCTCAGAGCGTTCTTGCGGTTTCTGCTGCATAATCCACAGATCGCTCAGACCAAGGCTCTACAAGAGTTCCTCACTAGGGACCCCATAACACCAACAGACGAAGACGTTGAGGACATCGCCCGCCGAAGGTCTATAGACGAGAGGCGCATGGAGGAGCAGAAGCAATTCTACGAAATCGCCAGAAAACGAGCTGCCGAGCTAGATGTGTACATGGAGCAGTTCCGCCGTGAGATCGTCGAAGCCAACGGCCTGACGAGACTTTTCCAGGAGATCAAGGACAAGGAGACTATCCAGGATTTGAGCGTGAACTATCAGAAGTTTGCCGAATGGCTACGCATAGAGATCGCGGCCACGGTCTACCACTTGTTCCTTGCGGAGGATAACTCACCAGAGCTCTTCGCCCAGCTGAAGAGGATTCACTCGTTAGTCCCCTATACGATCCTGAAGAACGTCATTCGAATCGCCAACCCTGCCACTGTTATGTCTGGCGTACTGGATATATTCCTTGCGCAGCCGTTCGGTACCCGGTCCCTGCTGCAGCGGATCTTCTCAACGGCCCTCAGTGACGGTATCCGGACCCAGCAGAGATCTATCGATGCGGTTGCGGCCAAGATCGGAGATCCCGTCTTCGTAGAAAAACTCGGGAAATTTACCAAGTTGGATGGGACGACCAAAACCGCGATCCGTGACGAAGCTAACGCTGAAAGCTTGGATATCATCGTGGCCATCTTGCGGTCGGACTTGGTCGAGCCAACGCTTACACCGGACCGGATTGGACGGCTATTCAACGCATACGTGGCTTTCAATAACGCAGTAGAGAATACGGATGCGGAGCTCAAGCAGGGAGCCGAGCTGTTCTCGTATCTCAAACAGTTATTGAAACTGCAGACGAGACAGCGTGATAAGGCTATGATGCTAGAGCTAATCGAGGAGCCGACAACACTTCAACTGTTTAGGGACCTGTTCCACATCTTTTACGAGCCGCTCGTAAGGGTATACAAGTCGGCTAATGTATACAATAGCATCACCGACTTCGCTGTCTTCATTGACGATATGATACAGGTAAGATCTACCGTTACGGATAATTGCGGCCGAGACTCCGTACTGACCAGGAGATTGTAGGTCGTCGAGAGGTGCAGGGAGCAGGACGTATCAGCCGACCCTAACCAGACGGTGCAGGCATTCATCGACCTGTGTCAACGGCACGAACATAACTTCTATAAATTTATCCACGAAGTCCATACGCATGATAACGGTCTCTTCACGCAACTTATGGGTTGGATCGAGGGGATTCTGGAATTCCTAAGAAAGGGTCCCAAAGGCGGCAAACTCGACATCAATGCCCTGTTCGAGGGGGCTGTCGCTAGTGGTGTCCTGGACAAAGAGAAAGCGATCGCGGAGATCGACCAGCTCATAGCCTGGCAAGAGGCGCGCAAGAAGTGGCATCACGACAAGACCCGGCAGAAGATGGCTGCCGAGGGAGAAGCCGGCGTCGACAGCGGACTGCCTGGCATGGCGGCTTTCCAGGCCAGCGACTTCGGCCTCAAC
Organism: Monosporascus cannonballus; assembly: GCA_004154925.1. Taxonomy (NCBI): domain Eukaryota; kingdom Fungi; phylum Ascomycota; class Sordariomycetes; order Xylariales; genus Monosporascus; species Monosporascus cannonballus. The sequence continues at coordinate 16,950 of QJNS01000430.1, forward strand.
GAAATGGACCTGGCTGATATGGAATACGACGACGATTCCGAGGAGGAGGCAGAAGCGGAGGCCGAGGACGAGTTGGATCCGATAGAGGCGGAGAGGCGCCGCAGGGCGAAGAAGCAAGATCGCCTCAGACGCAGGGCCGGCGAGCCCCCAAAGCCCCCGGTAAGCGAGGTTCATCACTTGAAGGAAAACTTCCTCCAGATGCTACGGCAGGTGTTGGCGGATTAGTATAGGGCGACTCTCGGGTCCGGTGCGGCGGTTGTTCTGTAGACGGGTTTAATGTTAGAGTTAGAGCCGATGCGCGGTGAGGCCAAGGTAATGCTAGATAGATCCCCTGCCCGTAGAGAGTCGGAGAAAAAGGGGATCACGCGAGATGTGGCACCATCGTATAATACTAGTTTCGACTGCATCCTTACTGGAATAGACAGTACAGATGCTCCATACGAGCAGGACATACCTTGATATCATCTAACGTTCATTATATGCAACAGTCTCGTGTCTCGTGTCCCCACTGTGGGTTTCCCGCTTTGATGTGAACACTCGCTGATTACCCAGACTACCTAGCCCGGACGGTCTATCCGAACCGGTTACCTACCTACCATTAGGGAGCCGTTGTTGACTCTCTCCCTTCCTACTTCACTACATAAGACAGAAGATAGGTGCATGGTACGCACTACTCGATTCTTGCCCCTCTCGGAAAGACAGTGGGAGAGAACCTGTCGACGGGGAAAATACAGGCGCCGAATGGTCTACCCATTCATTTACTGCCAACCTGGGCACCCCCCAGCAGCGCCTACGTAGACTGCAAGTGGAAGTGGAGGTATCAAAGTCGGAGCTAGTGGCTTGCGGTCTGCGGCGATGGTGGGCTAACGGGAGATCAGGTGGCACCCGTTTTTGTCATTACCCTCGGCTTAAAGAATTGAGCCAATACGGTCTCGTCGGAATGTAAGCTCTCAAGTACATCATCCATTTTGCAAGTTCGTCGGGTCAACTTTTGCAGGACAAGAGCCTCAACTTTCTCTCCGAAGTCAATCTCAACCACCTTAGGGGCGTTGTACCAGTGGCCCTTTTCTTCCTCTCATTTTCCTTTTGTCCTTTTCTCCTACCCCACGTCTCTCTTCCGAATTGCCAACATGGCTTCCTCAATGGCAATGAGGAGATTAGCCACTGGCCCTGCTGTAGGTTTTTACCACCTCTCTTTTCCGTGGCGGATGCCCCACGGAAGAGTTTCTTTGTGAGGTACCGCCGCCTCGAAAAGTGACAAATGTTGACCGATTCCTTTCGCTACAGTTCTCCCGTGTAGCAGCGAGATCTCAGGCCCGGACATTTTCTTCCACGCGCCCGGTTTGTATGTCGTTCAAAAACCCCGATGAGCACTTGGTCCTACGAAAGCTGATCACATGCACCCGTAGCTCGCATCATCGCGAACAACCCTCTACGAGCCAAGGAAGCTTCCCCGCACATTAGCAATAAATACCCCGTTATCGTATGTCACATTCTGTTCTCCTGCAGTTGCGGTCGTCGGTCGAGGAACAGAGGGGTTGACTAGACCTAGGATCACGAATACGATGCGATCGTCGTCGGCGCTGGTGGTGCCGGGTTGCGAGCAGCCTTCGGTCTTGCCGAAGCTGGCTTCAACACTGCCTGCATATCCAAGCTCTTCCCGACGCGAAGTCATACGGTCGCCGCTCAGGGCGGTATCAATGCTGCACTAGGAAATATGCACGAAGACGACTGGAAATGGCACATGTACGATACGGTAAAAGGTTCGGACTGGCTCGGTGACCAAGATGCTATCCACTACATGACGAGAGAGGCGCCGGCGTCCATTATTGAACTGGAGAACTACGGTTGCCCTTTCTCGAGAACCGAGGATGGCAAGATGTGAGTACCGCAGAGACTAACTGCTACGTCGCGCAACTAAATTCGCTACACAGTTATCAACGCGCCTTCGGTGGTCAGTCTAAGGAGTATGGCAAGGGCGGCCAGGCTTACCGATGCTGCGCGGCTGCTGATCGAACCGGCCACGCCCTGCTACACACTCTATATGGTCAATCTTTGCGGCACAGCACTAACTACTTCATTGAGTTCTTTGCTCTCGACCTGATCATGGAGGATGGAGAGTGCCGTGGTGTCCTGGCCTACAACCAGGAAGATGGTACGCTCCACCGATTCCTCGCGCAAAACACCGTGTTGGCCACTGGAGGATACGGCCGGGCCTATTTCAGCTGCACGTCGGCGCATACGTGCACCGGTGATGGAATGGCTATGGTTGCTCGTGCCGGTCTCCCCAACCAGGATCTCGAATTCGTCCAGTTCCACCCCACTGGAATATACGGAGCTGGTTGCTTGATTACTGAGGGCTCCCGTGGCGAGGGTGGTTACCTCCTTAACTCTGAGGGCGAGAGATTTATGGAGCGATATGCGCCCACGGCAAAGGATCTGGCCAGTCGTGACGTCGTCTCGCGATCCATGACCATGGAGATCCGTGAGGGACGAGGTGTCGGCCCTGAAAAGGACCATATCTACCTCCAGCTGAGCCATCTGCCTGCTGAAATCCTTGCCGAGCGTCTGCCGGGTATTTCCGAGACTGCTGCTATCTTCGCCGGCGTCGATGTCCGCAAGCAGCCGATCCCCGTCCTGCCGACTGTCCACTACAACATGGGCGGTATCCCCACGAGGTACACCGGTGAGGTTCTCACCGTGGACGAGAAAGGTAGCGACAAGGTTGTCCCTGGTCTGTTCGCTTGTGGTGAAGCTGCCTGTGTCTCCGTCCACGGTGCTAACCGGTTGGGTGCCAACTCTCTTCTGGATCTCGTTGTTTTCGGTCGTGCTGTCTCGCACACTATCCGGAACAACTTCACTCCTGGTGCTAAGCCTAGGCCTATCAGCGCAGATGCTGGGGCCGAGTCGATCGAGGTCCTCGACCGGGTCCGCAACTCTACCGGCCCTAAGACGACCGCTGAGATCAGACTTGCCATGCAGAAGGCTATGCAGACCGATGTGAGCGTGTTCCGCACGCAGGAAAGTCTGGATGAAGGTGTGAAGAAGGTTTCGGAAATCGATGCTATGTTCCCTCAAGTCGGTATCAAGGATCGCAGCATGATCTGGAACACAGATCTGGTTGAGACCCTTGAATTGAGGAACTTGCTCACTTGCGCGTAAGTATCCCCATATGAGCGACGGCCGCCCTTTCCATGTTGCTAACCTTACCACCAGTACCCAAACCGCCGTCGCGGCGGCCAACAGAAAGGAGTCCCGTGGAGCCCACGCCCGGGAAGACTACCCCGAGAGAGACGATGAGAACTGGATGAAGCACACTTTGACCTTCCAGAAGACGCCCCATGGCGGAGTCGACCTCGGTTACCGACGCGTCATTGGCACGACCCTGGATGAGAACGAGTGCAAGGCCGTCCCGCCATTCAAGCGAACTTACTAGATGGTGACGTATGGAGTGTAAGAGTCGAACCGGATGTGTCCATGAGTCGATTTAATGCCGGGGAAAGTGGTATGAAAAATGCTTTGACTTCGATGGAATGAGGAGAAGGGTCAAAGCAGGTGTTTTGCTAGCAACGGGCGGCCGATTTCATCACCAGTCTGAGCAGCTGGAGCGTGGGATTGTATCTTAGACGTGCTCTCACGGCGAACGTGTATACGGGAATTGCATTTCTGTTTTCTTGATCAAGCGTGGCTGTGTTCCCGCGGCATAAATCCGCCACAGTCACGGTTATCTCTGGTATTGAGCGGTGGGGTTCGGAAATGTTTTCGTGGCTAGATATAACAGCTACTCAGGCATGACTCGAGCCTTGGCTAGCTTTTACATGTCTTCTCTGCCCCTCGAGTCGAGAAAGGAGTACCGCACGGAGACCGCTCCTCTATAAGATACACGGATAAGGGCATGATACCTACACCGTGCACATAAATACCAAGGAGCACATACACTTAACATGCCTCGATAACCATCCGCAAGTGCAGAAAATCACATGTATAGACATAATTTCATGGATAACATGCTCGGATCTTCTGCGCCCTAAGGCGCTTCGCGCAACTATAGCTTGGGGAGATTACTTAATTATACAAGGCTCATCCGCTTGAGACACAAAGTCGTCTACTTTGGAAGACAAGCGAGTCGGTGGCTTTTGTGTGATGGAATGAGAGTTACGAGGTACGTATTGCACGCCCTGAACTTCACTATACTTCTGCTGTAAGGTGTCTCTAAAGGATTACATAAGTGGCCGTGCCTCGGCTCTGAGGTGAGGTCATCGGTGTCGTGGTCTAGGACAAACTCAACACAACCCACGTGGCCATAATTTCAGCTGGGAAACGGAGCTCAGTGCTTTGGCCCAGCTTATAGGTGGGGAGTTACATGTCGGTTTGATACCTAACAGCGCTAGTCGGTACTCCATGTCTGTCGTACCCATCTGCTATCTGTAGCTGCAAGCAAAATCAATACAGGAGCAAGACATCTTAATTTAGGCACTGAAAAGTAGCGTTTCGAACTGGGATTCTCGTGAGCCTCAAGCCTGCGTCTATAGTCCCCAGAATCCCTTACTCGGATCCTTCTGCACGTCTCCTAGAGCATGCGCCGTTACTTCCAGCCTTAAGGCAAGAGGAATCATGGAGCCTGTATCCAAATGCTTCGACAGCCCTGCTGCGTCAGGAACTACCTCGGTCATAGTCACAACCGTCTTAGCGACTATCGCCCTGCAGTCCCTTATCCGCTATGCCTTATGGCCAAGCAGCAAACCCAAGGTGATCCCGGGGCCTTTGGCGACATACATTCCCAAGCTATCCCAAGACGAGCTCAAGAAAGTCACCTATCACCCCGATTACTACCCAGGGGCTAGAGACGTAACCACCCCGGTGAGTCTCGCCGGGCCCTATTATAAGAATCTGGGCATGCCCTGACAGCATTCAGTACGGCAACATTCGTGTATACGAATTCGGGCCCGAGGATGGCCGTAAGGTTCTTTTTATTCACGGTATTAGCACTACCTGCATGACGTTGCAGGATATAGCCCGGCCGCTCGCGGAGAAGGGCTGTCGCGTCATGCTCTTCGTAAGTTCCGGTTTTTCTCCCGGTGTTCGTTTATCAGTTAGCTGATGAGGGGGTCCCAGGACCTGTTCGGAAGGGGTTATACGGACGCGCCGGGAGATCTCGAATATGACACTCGCCTCTGGGTGACGCAGATCCTCCTGGTGCTCGCCTCGTCGAAACTTCCCTGGACGGGCGAGAACGGGCTGAACCTCGTCGGCTACAGCCTGGGCGGGGGAATCGCAGCGAACTTCGCGGCGACATTCCCTCACATGGTGCAGACACTCATCCTCCTGGCGCCCTCCGGCGTTATCCGGCCGGAGAACATCGGCCGGGCCAGCCGCCTGATCTTCACGTCCGGCATCATCCCCGAGCGCCTGCTCGGCCGGCTAACCAAGTGGCGCCTGAAGCAGCCGATCGATAAGGCCGTTTCCAAGAAGCGGAAGCCGTCCTCCGTCGGGGTCCTGGAGAAGTCGGTCGAGGGAGAGGGCAAGGAGTCCTTTATCGACGCCGCGGAGCAGGAGGCGGTCGACCCCAATGAAGAGGGCCCGGCGGCTCTCGAGCCGACGCCCTTCGAGCGGACGGTCGAGAGTGTCGTGCACTGGACGCTAGACCACCACGAGGGCTTCGTGCCGGCATTCATGTCGACGATCCGCTTCGCTCCCCTCATGGACCAGCACGGCTGCTGGCGGCAGCTGGCGGCGCGCAAGCCAGGGACCACGGCGGTCCTGCTCGGGCGGCACGACCAGCTGATCCAGAAGGACGACTACGTCGAGGACGCGCTGCCGCTGCTCGGGGGCGAGGATAACGTCTTCTGGCGCGTCGTCCCCGGCGCGCACAACTTCCCCTTCACCAACGGCCCGGAAGCCTTGGAATGCATTTACGAGTTCTGGGGTATGAAGGGATGATTGATATACAGGGACGTCGATCAAGGCCTTTCCAGGCAGGTAGTATAACGTCTGGTACAGCATTGGGGACGGACGAATCTCGCTTTGCAGAAGAGTGTGTGGCTTGCGTCGGGACATAACCTCATTAGAATAGAATAGAGTGCTGAAGATAACATTAATAATTCGGTCAATTACAAATGGTCGTACCGGTAGTAGGACAGAGGCATTTCGATCCCCCTTAAACCCCCATTACATCAACTATGCCGCACACTCTCGGAACTCTCCCATCAATGGTCCATGGCATCGCGCCCGTTCAGCACGACGACGGCCGTCGCGATCGCGACGACCTCGTCGACCTCGTCGCCGTCGATCACAAGGATGGCATCCTTGTCGAAGCCGTATGAAGCGATGCGGCCCACCTCGCAGCGCTGCTGGTTGAGGCACTTGTAGAGGATACCGAAGGGCCCGCCGCTCGTCATGTCCCAAAAGTAGGGGATCGAGTGGCGGATGAAGCACTCGTGCTTCTCGCCGGCGCGCGTGGCGGCGTCGTCGACGGGCGCGACCTCGACCTCGTGGCGCGAGTGGGGGCTGCCGGGGGGGAACCGCACCTTGGACGAGTCGAACGAGATGAAGGTCATGTTGAGCTCGCACATCTTGTCGCCCGTGCGGCCGTCCGTCATGGTCTTGATGGTCCGCATCATCTCTCCGCACGACTTGATCTCGTACCTGGGCGGCTCCGAGGACTCGAGCTTGCGCGCCGCCGACGCCGCCTCGTCCGCCCACCCGCTCGTGAACTCCCCCGGGAACTCGTGCCGCAGCCGCCCCGACAGGTCCACGACCCGCGCCGTCTGCTTGAAGTGCACCGCCTGCCGCAGGTAGAACACCTTCGTCGCGTAGAGCGGCGCCTCCCGGTTGATGGGGAAGTCCTGCGGGGAGAATGGATGAGGCATGGTGTATGTATATATGTATATATATGTGTGTGTGTGTTCGTGTGTTCTTCGGGGCTATTATTTATTGTCGGACCGGCTAGAACACGAAGGATGAGTCTGCTTCCTTTCTAGTATACACACAGAGACAACCCTATATTGTTCCGCAGCAAGGAGTATACTGATATATTTCTTTTCCGGCTTAGATCGGTCTCTCCTGTGCACTCCGTTATTGATATACGTGACCTGGCGGGCCGGCGCCCGACGGTGACGTCAGCCACCCCCCGGCCGCAAACCTGATTCTCCGCTGCCGCTTGACACTTACAAGTTTCAGATCGACCTGCAGGGCTTCGTATTGGGTGCCACCTATTACGGCCAACCATGTTACGAGGTCTCTCATTGCCGATTTTCGATGATTTACATGAACCGCTATTTACGCGCGGCGTCTAGGGGTTATAGTGGGATCTTGTGAGGCTGACTAGGCCAGGACGTCCCTTTTCTCAGACCCGCCGAGTCTCGGATTTTAGGAGTAATAAAAGTACGTTATGAACCAGGTATGATAGCGTCGAATGAATTCTGTCCGCCCGTCATGTATCGCAGGAAAAGGAGTAAGGCAGTTTTTACCTGATCATCTCCGCCAAGACCTATCATTCCCGCCCAAAGTGTTCGTTCTGGGTCTTCTACTGTTATCGGTTATCTTATGTAAATATCTTGCCATGGTGCCGCCCATACGCTTTAAGTGGTTGGCCACCCAACGTAGCTAGTTCCCGTGGAACGCCTCGGAGAAGCACAGTCTTGCAGCTCGTGGGCCAACGGGATAATCGTAAGAGAATAGAGCTAAGTCGGTAGAAACGTACCATGTGCCGATGATACCAGGTGGTTGAACAGATGCTTCAGCGCCCCCCGGTGTTTATCTTTTCCCTCTCCCCCAGATTCGGCAATAGTTTTCCTAGTGGAGTTGTCTTGTTAATTACTTGTCCGCCATAGGTGTGAAGCGTAAAATCGACATGGATATCACAGAAGATTTCAGTCCGTACCGAGCGGATGGAAAGCTGGTGAATACCTTTAGTTTTGGAATTGAGCCTAGCATTGACTGATCTCGTTGTGATAGTACGGTTTCGTCTGCGTAGTGACAGGTGCCTCGCAGCCAGTTGGGCAGGCCATCATACGGGAACTAGCAGGTCCGGCGAGTCCACATACCCTTGACGTATGTAGTAGCTGACGTTGAATACAGCTCATGGCGCTGCATCTATTTACGGTCAGGATGAGTCCCTACAAGTATCTTCGAACTTAAGATGATTACATAGTCGGACAGTTGACGTTGTCTAGCTTGCGACAAAACCGCCAGCTCGGATACCTACAAGACCCTTGTGGAGCAAGTAAGCGAAGAGTCGCCGAACAGCAAGATAATCCCCTATCCCTTCAACGTTGCCAAGGAGCACGAGACACTCGTCTTGATAGGTATGTATAAGTTATTGGGCAACGTGATTCCGCAGCCTTCGAAGTTTCGTAAGCTTACAGTGTTGTAGTATGTCCTTACTGTTCCCCCACCCTCTTCTCATGGCCTCAGGGAATATGGCGGAAAATGCAAAGTATGAGACTTTGCGTTCGACTACGGAATGTTAAACATATAGCAGGATGAGGTCCTTAATGCTTTCGGCCGACTGGATGTCTGGGTGTGCTCGTCTGGTCTGCTAGGCCCGCCCTCAATCGAGGCGACTACGCCCGACGACTTACAAAAGTGCTTCGAAGCCCATTCGCTTGCGCCATTCTTCGCCCTCAAGTATGTGCCCGCAGCGATGGCCAAGTTGACCCAGAAAGGGACCTACCTGAACGCCGCGCCCAAGACCCAGAAGTACGGCAGCATCATAGTGATCAGCAGTGTGGCTTCGGTGCACGGCGGGTGTTGGGGGCCGTGTTACACGATGACTTCACACGCGGCTCTCGGGGTTGTCAAGGCAGGCGTGGCTACTCTGAAGGGGACCGGAGTGCGCATAAACTGTATCTCACCGGGCCAGATCGATGTCGGTGTCGATCTCCAAGGCGTGAGTTCACCTGATTCACGGCGGTGAAGCGGGGATTAACTGTGCGCCAGTTCGACATGCGAGGCATGACTTCTCAGTTCCCGCCGGCCAGTCTGCAGAAGCCAGAGGTGAGATTTGCAACTAGGACCGTATGATGAAGCATCACAGCTTAACCTTTCATCGTGTCAGGTTCAACGAACGACGATCGGATTAGAGAGAGCTGGTAAGACACAGGAGGTCGCACGTGTCGCAGGTTTCCTAGCGAGTGGGTTCTCCTCCTATGTTACTGGCGCGAACCTCATTGTCGATGGTGGTGCTTCGTAAGTCGATACCAATCCCTGTTTGAAGTATGCTCTGGATGACTGAGGTTCTGTAGTGTCATGAATCCTTTGACTGTTCCCATCTGACATTGGAAGACTATTGCGTGGAGCCAGTTTCGTTATATCAGTGATTAGTCAAGATATTTGCTGTCTTAGGCAGACTTGGTTATCTGCTTGCTATAATAGGGTCAGCCGACGATGAAATGTTCGTCCGCGTACGTAGATGTGTCTTTGCGAAGAGTTCTAGAATGACGAATGGCTTGCGGGTTCTGGCCTGTCCCCTAGTGATGCCCAGAGCCCATAGATAAGCAATCGGATGGCCAGCAATGACCCGCATCCGGGCCTCGCCCCAAATCTGGTCCCTGATGCTTATAATTGGCCTTAACTACCTGCTCGCTACCTTTGCAGTACCACAGTAATAAACATCCTTGTTTTGTTTGGCCGTCAGGCTGCGAATATCGGACCTAAGATTGAATTTCGAAAATAGCCCAGCATGTCTTCGTCAAGTCTCGCCCAGTTTGGTGTTATCGCAAGCAACGACCCGTCTGCGATCGAGTCTACCTGTCGAGACTACGGGCTCAGCGGCGCGGAGTTCAAGGAGCTCCATGAACGTTGCGTCGCGGCCAAGTCGAGCGCCTACTGCCCCTATAGCAAGTTCCGGGTCGGCGCGAGCGTCATCTCGGTCGACGGCTCCTATTTCGACGGCGGCAATATCGAGAATGCGTCTTATCCGGTAGGGACATGCGCCGAGCGCGTGGCTCTCGGTAAGGCTGTGTCGGAGGGGCACCTGAAAATCAAGGCGGTGGCCGTAGCCACGGATATTTCTCCGCCGGCCAGCCCATGTATGTTGTTGCTACCCTGCAAACAAAAACCCTATGCACTGTTTTCAGATTAGACTCTCGAAGCATGAGTCTCCGAGCACGAGTCTATACTCCCTATCCACTGAATAGCCACGATAACTTCGCACAATGGAGCGGTGGCTGACTCGTCTGCGTGCACCAGGCGGAATGTGCCGCCAATTCATTCGGGAGTTTTGCGATCTTAAGTCTCCTATTATTATGTTCGATAAGAACGACAATTACGTAGTGCTGCGGCTCGAGGAGGTAAGTCTACTTACATATGGCCTCTATCTGGGAGACTTCCGCTAAACGCTGCATCTAGATTCTACCGATGTCCTTCGGGCCCGAGGCACTTCCGCCACCGGGCTCCCTCAAGTCGTAGGAGCAAAGGCTATTATCTATGATGGCCCGTGAAAGGTTGCAGGATAAATGTTGAATGTTGGACACTGAAAATCTACAAGGGTTATTTCTCTGGGGATCAATGGGGGCGGGAATCTTTCGCCATTACAAGTGCCTGGAATAGGACGATATTTAAGACCTCCCCAAGTGGGACAATACACCATTAGCTTTGACTCCTTATAAGCCCTTCCCAGTCAATCTAAGTGTTTCTACATGGTGCTATGAAAGGGCACTGCCTTTTCTTGTTTTCTCTTTCTTTCAAGAGTGGTGATACCCTCGTCGAACCTCATCACTCTGACCGGAAAGTGCCTGTATCTGAAATGCTGCCACCCCAGCCCGATCGAGAACACCTTAGCAGCAATAGGGTAACACATTAGAGTACACAGGGTCCCACTTTTACTGGCAGCTTTGCCGTAACGGGCCGTTTCGCCGATGCGCATGGGGGATGCGGGGAAGATCCGTGGGGAATTGGAGTAAGCTTTTCCTTGTGCGCTTTCAGGGCTGTTGGAGACAAGGAGCGAGTGACCTGCGCTTCTCTCGAAGACTTTGAGATATACATAAGTGATGGGAAAATATACAGCATATTCTACCGAGTGCCCTGCACAAACATGCTTTTTATTCTCATATCAGAACAGAGCCAATGACAGCGTGTTGGACATTGTCACTCATCTCAAAGACCGCCATGGCAAACAAGGGTGTTTAGTACACACATTCAGGACGTTGCCGACCGAGGTATGTTGTTATTCCCTTCACGTATTGGGCTGATCCTTCTTGTTGGATAAAAATATACCACTATATGCGCACCAATCAGGAATGTCGCAGGATGGCAGCAGGACAAGGATACTTCGTACGACTCTCGAGGTCCCTGGTCTGGTTTTGGAGGCAAGGCCTGGCTTACCACATGGCAATGGCGAGACGACATCACGATCCGTCGAATCTGGTGTCGTGTAGAGAAGGATCCCTGGTGACCGTTACGCGCCAAGCGATGGTAAGCATGCTTACCTTGGCCTGATTTGCGAGCTGCGGCCGTCAACCCCGGTCCCCCGGCATGCGGAAGAGTGGAAGTTTCTGCACCTATAGCAGTTCGTCCCACTGGCCCTCACCGAGTCGTGTAAAGCGCTCTTGTAAAATTGCTTCGTTTGAGCTCCATCCGGCGAATCATGGGGACGATCTAGGCTTACTTCGTATGCATCAGATACCCGCCACCTCGGGTGCGAGTAACCCAGCGACGCGAGATGGCCATTCTCGGCAGGTACCTTCGCCTCTTGGGCAATGTAACCGCATCAAGTTTTATATGGTAGACTCTTTGTTCCACCTATATATGTGCCACTGCCGCTCGGCCCTTGGTTTTGGCGCAGGCCCTTTTCTTCTGTTTCTGCTCGTTCGTCATCTCTCTGCCATTGCCAAATAGCCTAGAGGGAATAGAGGGCACCATGGCGAGACTTCCAAAAATCAGTAAGTTTTGTTTGAAGAGATGGCCAGAATGTGCTCGCCGTCAAGCTAACTGTTCCAAGCGAATACCTACTTCGTGGCATGTATTGCCACGGTAGGAGGTATGCTATTCGGTTTCGACATTTCGTCCATAGCCGCGATTGTCACATCCAGACAATACAGAGACTTCTTTGACAGTCCTTCTGGTGTTATCCAAGGTGCCATTGGATCCGCTCTGGCAGCCGGCTCGGTCATCGGGAGCTTAATGGCGGGTCCGATCTCTGACAAGATCGGCCGTCGCGATGCGTATGTCTTCTCAGCCGCCATTCCAGTAAATATATAAGAGCGTGTGGGTTACTGACTGAGGAATAGTATCATGTTCGCTTGTCTCTGGTGGCTTGTAGGAACCGCGATACAGGTCGCTACTAATGGCGTTGGCTCCTTGATAGCCGGCCGTATCTTAAACGGTGTCACCGTAGGAATCACCTCTTCTCAGGTTCCTGTCTATCTGGCCGAGATCGCCAAGCGCGTAAGTAAAAAGGATGCCTGGCTGGTCAGCCGAACCCAAGATACTGAACCTTCTGCAGGAATCGCGAGGCAGCCTCATCATCATTCAGCAACTAGCCATAGAATGGGGTAAGTATCTGTGAATGTGCTCGTGGTACCACTGGCATCTCAGCTCTCTGCAGTCCTTTATCTGACGGAGAGACAGGTATTCTTATCATGTACTTCATCGGCTACGGCTGCACCCATATCGCAGGCACTGCTTCTTTCCGTACGGCGTGGGGGACGCAGTTTATCCCTTGCGTTTGTCTCATGATTGGCCTGCCCTTCCTCCCTCGCTCTCCCAGATGGCTCGCCAAGGTCGGTCGTGAGGAAGAAGCAATTCAGACCCTGGCTAATATCCAAGCCGGGGGCAACAAGGACGACCCCTTGGTCATTGCCGAGTGGGAGGAGATCTACACCGTGCTTGTTGCGGAGCGCGAGGCGCAAAGAGGCTGGAGGAAGTTCTTCAAGAACGGCATGTGGAAGCGGACGTTGGCCGGAATGAGCGTCCAAGCATGGCAAGTGAGTATTCTATTCAATCCCTAACGATGGCGCAAGGCTTACCTTTCTATCTAGCAAATGAGCGGTGCTAATGTTATGGTTTACTACATGCCCTACGTCTTCATGATGGCCGGACTTCAAGACGATAAGAACCTCATCTCCTCGGGCATACAATATGTCCTATTCATTGTGTGAGTACATAACCTGCTTTCGTCCTTCGAGCAGAGAGACGGTAGCTAACAGCAGGGCTCTTCAGGTTCACAACCGTCATGTTCTTCTTCATCGATAAGACTGGCCGGAGAACGTTGCTCATCTGGGGCTCCCTTGGAATGGCACTATGCCACTTTGTCGTGGGAGGGCTGCTGAACGGTTACGGCCGCGATGTTCCGGAAGGCGTCGGGGGAGACACTAACGTCGTGATCGAAGTCACGGGCCGGCCTGCCGCTGGTGTCATTGCGTTCAGCTACCTGCTTATCGTCGTATACGCCCTTACCCTGGCCCCGGTCGCTTGGATCTACGCTGCCGAGGTATGGTCGGTCGGGACGCGCGCCATCGGCATGTCGATGGCCGCCGTGGCCAACTGGCTCTTCAACTTCGCCCTGGGCATGTTCACCCCGCCCGCGATGCAGAACATCAAGGGGAACATCTTCATCGTCTTCGGCGTGCTGTGCATCTGCTCAGCCGTGCAGGCCTTCGTCAGCTACCCCGAGACCTGCGGTAAGACCATCGAGGAGGTCGAGCTGCTGTTCGCCAAGGGCGCCATGATGCCCTGGAAGACGAAGAAGGGCAACTCCCGCCTCGAGGCCGAAATCCAGGCCGTGCTCGACCGCAAGGAACGCGGCGAGGACGTGCACGCCGAGGCGCACGCTGCCGCCGACCCCGAGAAGTTGGCCGCCACTACTGTCGAAGGGAGGGCAGCTTAGGCAGCTCCCACCTTACATGTAAAATTTGACAGGATACCCGGTCTAGGGGGTTTTATGACGATACCGGTTTCGAAATCATGCAGTTTTATATGACGACCTGCGCTGCTTGTAACTACCCCGATTAATCTAGAAATCATCATCTGAGTCGATTCTAGCTCAGAAGGCAATCCTGAAATAGTATTAATCCTGTGAAGATTTTGTACAAGTATCGTCAATTGGCCTGATCCGGTCTGCCTGGCCCTAGGTAGTCCAAGGGGTGGCTACGTAGATGTGATGCTCTGGCATAGCTGAAAGATAGTGCTGTCACGTTCGTTATGCCATATGGTGTGCGAGCATTCTTGGTATGGAGTGTAAATACATTGACCAGTCAGGTATTCGCGCTTATTTGTACGATATGCGCAATTTCTGAACGTACTGAACAACAGTCTACGCTGATATTATTGCATCTAGCACTCCCCATGGGTACTTGGCAAGGTAGTTTATCTCGGCCTCTTACCATGTGATTCGGGCATACTAAGGGCATGATAGGGGTAGACAAATGCACCTAGGTTTTGGCGCTCAACACCCCCCGGGGCTCTCCGAAGGGAAAGGTATGTCAGAAACGAGGTGTCCAGAAAACTTCACACATGTCTAATAATTCGAGCTTTCTGGAATTGGTCTACGGGTCACAGTGGTGCTGTATCTGCTATGCATACATACCTAGGTTAAAATGCCCATTAATCGATCCTAAGTGCGTAGTTAAATTTACACTATGGGTGTCAGGCAAAAGTTTTACCACATTATCGCGTATATGCGGGACGCGCAAGTCACCGCCCTACACAGACTACCTAAGCAGAGCCAATACCCGGGTCCTCACCATGGTACATCGCGAGCTGATAGACATAGTGCTAACTTTCCGGCTTTAAATCATAGCTAATTTTCATTGAATTATAGGCTTTTAACACTACTTCAAATAAAAGGCATCTATAACGAAAAAGAACGGCGTATGTAAGGGCCGGCGCTAACTGTAGGTAGAAAGGCGCAGTTGAGCCATTAACACGGTAACCTGGCCAGTGTGTGATGGGCCTTATCCCTGACACCCGTAGTGGAAAAAATGAACGGTTTTATGCCTGTTTTGAACCCCTGCCAAGCAAGCAAGCTCTTTGTGGTTCCTGTTCCCATCATATCACGTATGCAAGGTCACTTTACCGGATGCTCGAAGTTGCCAACACCCCGAACCGACTGCAAAGCCCAGACATCGTATGCCGACGAAACATACCGGACGCCTCTGCGAAACCAGGTCATGTACGGGATAAGGTGGAGGGTAGCTTCCGCGTCCATGAAGATTCAATTCGCGCACCATTGAAGTGTGTCACTTCGTCCTACCGACTCGACCTCGGATTCCTTTGCGCGTCTACTCACGCGACCTCCGGTCCGATAGCCTGAGCCCGATCCTGTCGTCAAAATGGATCAAGCCGACATACCAGCGCTCCTGTCGCGCCTATCCAGCGACGAAGATGCCGTGAGGAAAATGGCTGTCTTCAAGCTGCAATCTTCAATTAACGACCCGTCTTTTGCCGATGTCTTCATCTCCTCCGGAGGTCTGATAATATTGCGGCGTTTAATCATGGGCGCCGGTGGTAACACGCTCGCGTATTCGCTGCAGAGTCTGAGCCGACTACTCGAGGTTGACATGGGCTGGGACATCTTCGAGGGCCCGACAGCAGCTGATCTGGTTGAGCGTGTCGTCGAACTGATCGTAACGAACCCCCTTGTCAACATACTCCGAGGCGCCATGTCAATCCTCGTCGCGCTCGTCAGCCATTCACAATCGACGACGCAAAGCCCCCTACGGACACCCGGAGCCTTCGGTTTCCGCGCGTTAAAACCGGCCGTGGCCGTCTACCCGCAGTTTTTTGACCTCGTTATCCAGCAATTGGAATCTGCCGACCACGCCCTATGCGCCAATGCACTGATGCTTATCAACGCGCTGATCAGAGACGCCGTATCGAGCGAATCTGCCAAGGAGAACAACGCAAAGGCATCCGGAACGGGAGAGGAATGGCCCAAGTTCATCAAGCGGCTACAGGATCTGGGCCTAATCAAGGCCGTCTATAACCTGATGCATAGCTCGGCGTTACAGGACCTTGCGCACCCGCTGTTGGAGTTTCAGTCCCTTACGAAGGTGCTGCTGCAGAAGTGGAGGCAGGTACGAGTTGATCTCGAACGGCCAGAGCATAGGAGAGCGTTGAAAGGAATCCACCTCGCCAGCGCCCCCACCAAAGACTACGCGAATGGGTATGGGAATGGAGGAAGGGTTGAGGAACTTCAAGAGAGCGGCAAGAAGAGCAGCAGGAAGCACAACCCCGAGAAGTGGAGGAGGTTAGGGTTCGAGACCGAGAGCCCGGCAAGCGAGTTTGATCAAGCTGGCTTTCTGGGTATGATGGACTTGACCGACTTCGTACGGAAGAACGAAGACGCCTTTCAGAAGCTGCTCCTAGAGCAGTCGACAAAGTCGATGCAGGAGAGATGCCCTATTGCCCGCGCTAGCCTCGCCGTTACCTTGATCTTGTACGATCATTTCGAATGCGACAAGACAGGAATGGAGGATTTAAGAGGACATCAGCTATCAGACGGGAAGCAAGCCGACAAGTTATTTCGGCCGCTACTTCTCCAGTGGTCGAGATTGCACACCGCAGGCTTATACGCCTTCTTCAGACTGTGGAGAGCCACTGGTGCGGAACAGTGGGATTTCAATAAGGTGGCAGACCTTGTGCGGATACTCGTCGACCAAGTCATCGGCCAAGCCGGACGGGCTAAGGATGTCGTGGAGGTCGAAGAGGATCTCCTCGAGTACGATTGTGGACGCCTGCGCGAGCTGCAAATGGAACTCCTAGAACTCTCATTCGAGGATCGATGGGGACATCATCTCTACCAGGTGCGGAACGATCTCAATCAGGAGTCCCTCGCCTTCGTCAAGGAACAGCGCATACGATGTCTACTACAAGGCTCCTGGTTCTCGAAACCGGCACCGCGGAGAGATAGCCGCGGCGAAAGCTACCCAAGCCGCCGGGCCGCTGATGGTACGTTGTGGAGGTTCGCCAGGCTATCCCACAATCGCAGATATTTACATTATGCCGACTTCGCGCTTCGAACCGCACATGATCCGACTTTAGACTGCTTGGGAGAGAAAGTCGACCTGGGAACGATCAGCTCCGTCGTCTCGAACGTGACGGCGCCGAACGAAGACGCAACGAGCGAAGCATCTAGCTCGACGCCCAAGCTGTCGTCTGTCCCGCCTCCCTCGAGACATACGACCAAGATCACGATTTACAGATACGTCAATCCCCAGGAAGCGCGCAAAGGGGGCAACGGGGAAGAGGAGCCGCTGCTCACGCTACACCCGATGAACCACATACTCGCGTCGGAGTGGCTGGACGGGCTGCTGATGCTGCTCGAGCAGGCGCCCATCACGGCTGAGACCCACAAGCTGATCAAGCTCGTGGGGGACTACGGCTTCAAAATACGCCGCCTCAACTTCCGGACGGACGCGGCGTACGCCGGACCGCCGAAGGGGGCGGGAATGGTCCCGAGTAGGGAGGGACTGGACGATGATTTCTGGTACGAGATTTGATATGGCGCCCTGCGGCGTTTTCTTTTTGTATGAGCCGTGCTTGCCCGGTTGGTCATGTCTGTCTATGTACGAGCGATGGAGAGGATATACCCTGGATTGATTGGAGGCAAGCAGGCCTGATGTCGGACTCTTATTAGCAACAATAAATACTCTGGATTTTGCGAACTGTTCTGGCACCCCGGGAACCCCCTGCTTTGCGAACTCGAGCCACTCGTGGTTCAGGTGCAATAGCGGAGAGGCCCCCTTAGTTCGAACATGCTTAATTTACGCTCCGAAGGCGTCTAGCTACATTCCCTTAACAAGGAACGTAAGTATTACTAGTAATACCGGGGGCGAGATTGCCCCATCAAGATCAGGTCCCCTCTTTGAGGTGTGGGTGCGCCTGCGGCGCAGCTGTAACTTTAGGTTACCGGGCTGGGTCGTCGAAATCTGATCTGAGTCAATCCCGAGCCCGGCCATCAAGGCTCGCAGATGGATGTGCCATCAACATGCTCTAATTAACTAGTAATCCACCCCATTGGCCTTCCATAGGATGGCCTCGACGGAAGAAGAGAGGGCGAGGGGAGGGATTTGGCGCCCAAAAACGTGCTGTCCTCGTCTCGCCCTGGGACTCGGACACATCCACCTCCGTGTCGCCCCCCCAAACTTCCCATCACCTTCAATAGATCCTCTCCGCGACCTTGGCATCTCCCTCCACATCACTGTACTCCATACAGCGGTTTAATACCAAAGCAAACAAGGTCGAAGGCGCCGTAAGGGGCGTCCCGTAGGCTGGAAAGGGTCACTTGCATCAGCAGGGTGCATGGTACTTCCCCGGGCTGCATCCAGAAGAAGGTGGCCCGCCGTACAGGGAGGATGAGATTCGGCCTTAGAAGTTAAATACATAGTGCAGCTTCAGAATCAAGTATTAACATTGGTATTAGCTTATTACTGATCTCACTGGGGTATTATATCTATGGAGATTATCTTCCCCGTTATACTATACAATACACAGGAGTATATAATGTTAGTTTCTCTACCAGGCTCACGAAATACTGGAATTGGCTAAAATGTCAATCCTCACACAATTTGTATGCAAAGTAACATTATTAATTATTCTGCTGTTTCCTAAGAAATAGTTTAAAGTTTGTTTTTATTGGCCTATTAAGTAATGTATATTTTGAAGTGGCAGACATAAAATGGCTTATCCGTTCATATCGCTTTGCTAGGGTTTAAGGAGGTAATGGTAAAGTGTGACAATTATTTTGTCCACGACCCCGGGTGGTTGGTGCTCGAATCGACAGGATTTCAGCCAAGGCTGAGAAGACATACTGTCTCAGTTGCTGCGGGGATTTGCACCTCCCTTTCCATTTAAATTCACTTTAGATCCCGGTCCAGACTCCACAACCATCGTCTTAACAACTTCCCCGTCTCCTTGTGAATGCAACCTTATTTACTTCGTACATACTTCCAACATATATTGGCCTATACACTTTTTGGAGTTTAACTACCTAGCCAGCCGAGACCTTCCGGCAAAGTGCATTCAGCCCAAGCCAACGGGGCGCTGTTGCCGCTTACCCTTAGTCATCTGACATTTCTTGTTACACAGTTTCATCAATAGGACTTTAACCCCTTTCCCATGATAATGACGCCCAGCGCAGACGGCGGCACCTCTGACGCCGCGCCGAGCACGCCTCCGCCGCCGTCGCGGCCCGACGGGCAGCTCCGCGGCGGTGTATGGTACTGCAACTGTACCCCGAGGCTAGCGGCGGTGCAGTTCACGGTGCGGCGTGAGACGAAGAACAAGGGCCGGTCGTTCTACGGGTGCCCGAAGAAGCGCAGCGAGGGCAACCAGTGCGACCTGTTCCTCTGGACCGAGGACGCGCGAAGTCGCGAGGTCGACGCCGTCCTGATGACGAAGAGCCCCGAGACCCCGGGCAGTAGCCGGAAGAAGATGCGGCAGACCACGCTGCACGCGTGCATCACGCCGCGCACCGACCGCAGTAAACGCTTAGACGAGAGGACGCCCGTCACGGAGGTGGCGGACCTGAACCTTACTGCGCGCGAGGGCGCTAGTGCGGCTGCCCCGGCCCCGGCCCCGGCCCCGGCTTCCGCCGGGACCGCCACACTGCGGGCCAGTAGCAGCTCCTCCTCGGCACCACCGCCCGTAGCCGCGGACGACCAGAACCTCGACAGCGACCTCTCCACCGACGCCGAGGACGAGCTGGCGTGCATGGCTGACGCGGCAACCCCCAGTAGTTCCGCCAACATAGGCTCCAAACGGAAGCGGCCGGAGGACGAGGACGAGTACAGTGATTTCTCCTCGGGTGAGGAAGAGCAGCTGGTGGCGATCGCGGACCGCTCCTCGGGCTCCGGGGGCGGCAAGAAGCGTGACGCGTTCGCTACGCCCTCCGTCCCTGTCGGCCGCACCCACGACGTGGAGATGGCGGGCGGCATGCCGACGCCGCTCACGGACAAGCCCGTGCGCCGTGTCCTCTTCGCCGACCCCGAAGCCGGCAGCTCTCCTTCCATCACTCATCGCGACAATAACAACAAACGGCCGCGCACCGTCGAGGAGGCCGGGGATCGTACCTCGCCGTCCACGTCGGCCGGCGAGTCGACGCACGATGACGTCACGCACGAGGTCATGTCGCTACTACAGGCCCGCAAGGGGGTCGACGAGGCGGTGCTGAGGGACGTGCAGGCGGCGTTGAAGCGGCACGCGGCGAGGACGCGGGGGCTCGAGCGGGGCCGCGACGCGGCGCGCCGTGCGGCCCGGGACGCAGAGGCCCGCGTCGCCGAGCTGCAGCGCCGCATCGCCGACCTCGAGGACCGCCGCGCCGTCGACACCGACGCGCGACGCAGGCTGCGCAGCGGCATGCTGGAGCTCTAGGGCAGTAGCTAGCTCTGCTGGTTGCGCAGAGTTTGGCCCAGTAAGTGGATTGGAGGGTGGGTAGGGAGCGAGCGAAGTCGAAGAGAGGCATGGGGGGCCGCGGCGGTGGTGACGCGGGATGGTTGTTTTCGCCTACCGGTCGGCGTATTAGCGAGTTTCCTGTGGACATGTCAGCGAGTCTACGGGGTTTTGACCCACTTTTCGGTTGCGTTATGTTTTTTTTTTTTTTTTTTTTTTTTTGGTGATAAGAAGCCC
>QJNS01000044.1:0-27839 GCA_004154925.1 Monosporascus cannonballus
CTTCACCTTCTATGGAAGACCTTCTAGAGGTCAGGCAACCTTTAATACACTTCTTCTTCAGTTATATGCTTCTGTGTGTGATGTCAGGGTCTCACATAAACCTAGACCCGGGCTTTTTTTTTTTTTTCCGCCCTGGCGACCCGTATAGGTGATAGCTCAATTTAATGCAGTTCTGAATTATAACCACCATCCCCGCCGCTCACGCTCATCGTCCGTATAAATGCCCTCGTTTCATTTTTAATCGTTTATTCGCCCGAAAATCCCCCTTCGTCCCTGTTCAAATTGAAAACACGTTCACCAAGTCCACCATTATGCCCGGTAACTTCAAAAGATGGAATTATGAAAAGGATATGCCTTCCTTAAACGGCAAAGTTATTTTCCTCACTGGTGGTAAGCCAAACCCGAAATATTTTCTTCCTAACTACGTTGCTCACGAACTCTGCCCGTTTATGGGTACGGCGGGACTCGGCGCCACGACAGTTGAACGACTCGTAAAGAAATGTCAGATCCTGAAGTGCCGAAAAATGTGAGGCCCCACACTACGGCGGGACACTATCAGGTCTTAAATCTCACACAGATGACCACAGGTCTACCAAAGTTTGCTAGAAGGTTAGTCATTCAGGTTGGATTCAAGTATTTCAGCCTGTCGCCTTGATGACTACAATGTCTTTCGACAGGTATGTGCCGTAAGGCTTCCACACAATAATGAAGTTTAACCAGATAACAAGATTTCCGGAGTCCGGATTAAAGATAAAGTCTCTCTCCGTATTGGGAAGTCATTTCGCTTCACTTGTTGCAAAACAATCTATGACTTAACTTTCTTTCAAGACTTGACCCTCCTCCTAATTCTAAACGGCACGGTCTTCTTTGGGGGCAAGGCTCCCGTCCCAAAATATCTCATATCCGGCTCCGGGACCCACCCATCCGGCAGCAGGACCTCCACGTCATAGTTATCCAAGAAAACTGCAAAACTGCCCACCATCTCCTGCTTCGCGAGATGGCGGCCAGGGCACATGAACTCGCCGGCTCCGTAGGGGATCCAGCCGCCAGACATGCCGTCCATCGTGAAAGTTGGCTTATTAATCTCCCCTTTCTCAATCTTCTCGTCTACGCCCAGCTCCGCTCTCCTTTGCGCGCTCCAGGGGCCACTTCGCTTGTCATTGGGGTAGAGGAAGAACCTCTCGGCCCAGAATTCGTTAAGGGATCTTTCGCCATCACGGTCGCCCCAGAGTCGGGGATTAGTTGCTGCTGCTATACTACTGATGGCGATGGGCCGGTTGGGCGGGAATTTCCATGGTCCGATACGCACCTCATGGTATTGAGATGTGCGATTTATCATTAACCCGATCCGCAGACGGAGTGTTTCAGCGTACATGGACTGCAGTAGGGGTTGGGAGCAGAGCACGTCGATATCCAAGTGGCTGGTTGAACCAAGTTTTCGTGCGTTCTCAATCTCGGCGAGGAGCTTTGGAATAAGGCCTGGCTCGCGGAGTGTCTCGAGTATGAACCAGGCTGAGCACATTACTGCATTAGCGTTTGCACTGACTATTGTCAGCTTATATTCGTGCTAGGGCTGTTCCCATTCGCTATGGTGGAACTTGTCAGATCCAGCTGAAGTCGATCAACCAGCTAAGCCTTGGCTTAGTTTGATCACCTACTGAAACGAGGCTACTTTATGTACCCCCGGTATCGTTTCCTCTTAGCTGCAGTTGTATTTACGTGTATAAAAGGAGGGTTCGCTACCCTCACCTTCTAGCTAGGACCTTCTAGAGGTCAGGCAACCTGTTAAATACACCTTGCTTCAGTTATATGCTTCTGTGTGATGTCAGGGTCTCATAGAACCTTGGGTGGCGAGCAGCCAAATACTTACGCAACGAGAAGCGCTAGATCATCAGCTGCATGGGCATCGGCGTCCATATGCTCAATGGGGGAACGGAATTTATACCGGACCTTGAGATACGCACTGCCCCATTCCTCGTCCCACTCGGGAGCTGTATTCGTGATATCGGAGCGCTCCAGTGCGAACCGATGCCACTTCTTGATGCTATATAAGACCCTATCACGGGCTGCATATGCCCCGGGCGTCAACCACCGGGGAAACCCCATCATCAGCCTCGGGATAGCGGCATTGTAGCTCCAAAAGTCCTTGATGAACTGTGAATTCAGCTCTACCAGATACGGTCCGTACAGCGCGTTCAGCGCCGCTACGAACACGACGTCCTTCCAAAATTCGTACAAATCCGGTAGCTCCACCCACTCGCTAGATTTCGCCGTCTTCTTATCGCGCGCGATCTCGGCCGTGAGGTACTCCATGAACCACTCACTGATAGTCTTGAGGCTACTCCCGCTCAGGTACTTGCGCGCAGCTGAGCTCTGGTGGAACCAGATGCGGTGTATGGGCGAGATGGTTGAACCGGGCAGCGGCTTCGGGCCGATACCTGGGTCGTCATTCATGTATACGCGGCCAGCCGCCGTGTGCGTGCCGAATATATTTTTCATGGCTAGGGCAATGGCGGGCTTAGGGGTCAGGTGCTCCGACGTCTTGGTAAGGCCCATGACCACCTCTGGTGTTGTCAGCAGATAGAGCGTCAGGGGCCCGATCTTGACCGCCACGGGAATGCCGATGCCATATCTGTCTCTATAGTCACAGGCTCAGTTATCTAGGCCGAATAGGGCGAATTCGGACCTCACAAACGTAATTTTGCGCAAGAAGCCGCTCTGGTCCGCAGCTACCGACAGAATATGGCCGAAAAATGGTATCCAGTAGGGTATATCTGGTGGATGGCAGCCGTGTCCTGGATTCCGCGCCCGAAGCTGAGAACGGATGCTGATTATGGCGTAGTTTATGAGTGGCACAAGAAATATGAGCACAGCTAGTACCAGCCCCGGCGACTGACTATAGCCGGCGAGCCAACTTCTCACGTTGACGATCATGGGAGCCGTCATTGCATTGTCTATCCCCGCTTAGATGGACAATGTCTCCTCGATGCTGTCTCGCGATGCTGTAGTGTTCTTACTTGTAAGTCTTAGTGGCGAAGGAATTAGAACAGGGCTGTGATGTTCGGGGCGTGTCTGGCGGTTTCCCTACCCGGTGCATACTCACTGTCCAATCGGTGCGACGCATATATCCCAGCATTGGACTAATCGGAGAAAAGCCCGACAGACCCTTGTTATCCCTACTAGTCTTGGGGATTACCCCTTAGACTTCACCGTATATGGGATATACACATTCCACGCTGTCACTCACCGCTATCAGCCCAAGCTCGCATAACGGAGGACAAGATACCACCGACAATATATGTCCATTATTGTTTCAGATATCCGCCAGACTTTGTAGACATGGACGACCTCGCAAACATCTCTCTGGCCTCCGGTGAACGTGTTTGGGGACTTTTGCCCGCCTCTTGGACTCAGGGGGCAAAAAGACCACAGTTTTCTGCGGTGGTGGTGTCGCAGGCTTTAGCTACACTTGTAAGAGGATTTGCGTATACCCAATAGAAGCTACGTGTTAGTCAGCCGAGAGGTCTAACCTTCAGTTAAAGATAGTCCTATGGATTGCGCAGCACATAATCTACAACTTCTATTTCCATCCCTTGGCCAAGTACCCCTGGTCCATTCTTGGCGAAGGTTTCGCTGGCAAGTTGGACCACAGACCAAGCCTTTTGGACTCTGCGCTGAGATTGAATAGTTCTGGAGATTTTGGCACACCATGCAAGGGCGTTTTCACCGCGTCGTTGAGACCAACCACCAGAAATATGGTGAGAGCAACCATACCATCTCAGCCAGAACTTAAAAGGAAGCTAATCATTGACCAATTCTGTCCAATGCAGGCGATGTCTTCCGCGTCTCGCCCAATGAGCTTTCATTCTGCACTGTTTCAGCATACAAGACCATCTACGCTACGCGCACGTCCGCCGAGTTGAAGATACCAAAGGATAAGTTCTACGACATGTTCGGGGCCGGCTTCAGCGAGCCGTACATCAGCCGCGAAAAGGATCCAACCAGGGCAGGGGCAAAGCGAAGCATGCTTGCCGGCGCGTTCTCGGCCAAGTCGCTATCTTAGCAGGAGGTGATGTTGCAACGCTGCATTAACGCTTTCGTCGCAAAGGTAGGGAAAATTGGCAGCTGTAGCGAAGGGGTGGATATGAGAACGTGGTATGAGATGGTTTCTTTTGACATACTCGGAGAAATGGCTTTCGGAGAATCATTCAACTGCATTGAGAACGGTATGTGCTTCAAGGCTTAGGAGTGTCCAAATCCCGGTGTCGCCGTCCAGCAAAACTAACAGGACCGAGAATCCTCGCATTTTGGCTCGACATGATATTAGGCTATGTCTTTGCTATCAGCGTCATGGGTAACCTTAACCGATACCCTCTACTTATGGCGGCCATCAGGTCCCTGCCTAAGAAGTGGACTACCAGCAAGCTTAGCCAGCAACAGAGTGATTTCAGCCGAGAGAAGGTGAAACGGTATGCCATGGCTACTACAAAGCTTCAGAAGGCGAGACTGACCAGAATCAGTCGCCTAGAAAAGCGTAGCGAACAGAGAGATTCCCTGTCCAATGTCTCTAAGAAAGTACTCAGTGGCGAGGTATCCCAGGAAGAGATGGCAGCCCACTCATCAACATTCGTGTAGGTGCCGCCTTGGATTTGGATTATTATATCTGACCGTAGACTCTACCCTCTCGAGCATTGTGACTGACTTGAGGGAATCATAAGTATCGCCGGCGGAGAAACAACGGCAACGTCCATGACAGCCATCACATATTACCTTCTCAAGTCTTCCAGCTCGCACGAGAAGCTGAAGCGGGAAATCAGAAGCCGATTCAACTCGGTCGAGGAGATAGATATCACCAAATCTGGCCAAATGCCTTTCTTACAGGCCGTCATCAAAGAGGGTATGCGTATCTTACCAGCGAACTCGCAAGGGTTGCCACGCAGATCCCCTGGTATCGAGGTTGACGGACACTTTGTACCCGAGGGAGTGAGTGTCTCGTTGTTTGAGGAAAATTTGATTTCTTCATTCTTTCCCCGACCTGAGCTAAGTTAAGGCAACAGACCGAGTTCCACGTGAGTCCTCGGGCCATGACGCACGATACGCGTTACTGTCATGAGCCTTATGTGTTTAAGCCGGAGCCCTGGATCGATCCCGACTGCAAAGACGTAAAAGCTGCAAGTCAACCATTTTCAATGGGTCCGAGAGCTTGCATAGGTAAAAAGTTAGTGACCCTGTAATACGTGCATCTGTCTACACGTGGGCGCAGTAAGCTGACTGTGCGACCCTTGCAGTTTTGCCTACGCCCAAATGTCACTGGAGCTCGCCAAACTCATTTACGCTTATGATATGGAACTGGTTGATGATGGACTCGACTATGAAGCTGATTGCCGCATGCATTTTATGTGGTGGAAGCCGGAGATGAAGGTTCGCTTTTGTGCTATGAAGGCTTGATACAAGAAATTTTACAGATTCCACTCTTCCCGTTCACAGTCTGCCAAATGAGGATCTTGAAGGCAGACTAACTAGACTTATTCAACGCCCGGCCCTACTGAGGATACAATCACCCACTCTCAGCCCATAGTTTGTTCCAGGGATCAGTGGTCAGATTTGACTAGGTTCTGTGCTGGCAATGCCAACTCAACGTTCACTTCTCAAATTTAGTATGAACCAGCTTCAGTTTCCAAGGGCCCAGACGAGCTTGTAATAACCTCGGGTCCCACACGACAGAAATCAGGCTTAGCAAGGGGGTGGTTTGGGCAATGGCAGAGAATGGGCCGGCCTCAGCAGCTTTCCTAAATCAGTTTAATCCCTACCTGCGCCAGGGGTAATAAGAATATGTGGGCTCTACGCCATGTCTTGAGTCACTTCGGTATCCTCCGGGCGTTACCATTATCCGTATATCAAGCTCATATCAGTACAGTCAGGTGGGCATACATACAAATCATTAACTTCGTCTCCGCACAATCTCGGCTGTCTTTGGGCATCTTCTCAAGTAGGAGTCAGCGTCCATAAGCAACAGCAAAACGATATTGGTAGAATGGCCCATCAGCTGCGAGCAATTGACCTTCTATTTCTTAGCATTGTCGATGCCAACTATTTACCGTCACTGAAGGCGATAATCCCTTTAGTAGGTACTGCTTCATCAGCCCATGACTGAATTCCCGGGATGCTTATGTCTATCGTCAGCTTGCCTTATTGTACATAGCCTCCACGCTGATATACAATGTCCATTTCCATCCATTAGCGTCGTTCCCGGGCCCGTTACTTGCGCGCTGCAGCTTGGTATGAATCTATTGGAACCCATGCGGAGAACAATGCTGACAGCACCCCGCAGCTTTGGAGGTTTTACCATTCACACTCCGGTCATTTCCATAGGACTATCGAGAAACAGCACCAGAAATATGGTGAGTCGATTTGGCTGGGGAGACTGAGACTGTCGTTTCTGTGACAGGAGAAGAAGGCGTCAGCATTGAGGCAAAGGGTGGGCACCACACGGATTCTGACTATTCGGCGTTCTTATAGGATCCGTATTTAGGGTCTCTCCAAATGAGCTGTCTTTCGCTTCAGTCCAGTTTTGGAAGGAAATCTACGGACATGCCACCGGAGCAGACAGGCAGACCCTGGTCAAGAGCAAGTTCTACGAGTTGTACGGAGCGGGCTTCCGGTCTTTCTGCATCGGCAGCGAGCGGGATCCTAGGAAACACGCTAAAATGAGAAAATCGTTATCATCGGCATTTCAAAAAAGTCTCTGAAGGGCCAAGAGGACATCGTGAATGGCGTTGTAGACCGATTTGTTGAGCGACTAGGTATGACTGACGGGGTGGCGGCCAGGGGGCTGAACATCACGAAGTGGTTTGAAATGGTGTCATTTGATGTCTTGGGAGAAATGGCATTTGGAGAGTCTTTTGGTAGTATCGAATCTGGTAAGTTCTGTAGCCTACTTGCGCGTCAGAATGCTATTATACACCTGTAGACTAACGCTCCTATCTAGGGCATACACATTTCTGGTCAGACCTGGTAGTTGAACACCTATACTTCATAACGCTTGCGGACAACCTGCACCGACTTCCAATTCTCCCTACTCTTGCGAGGATCCTCTTTCTCAAATTGCTCGTCGTTCGGAATAAGAATTCCCAGTACGCTCGCGCACAAGTTGCAAAGTAAGTATTCCTTCAATGCATGCTCGCCCGAAGAACTACTCATGTGAACTACTTCCAAGGCGCCTGGAGCGAAAGTCACCACGTAAAGACTTCCTCATGGCGCTGATAAACGAGCTGAACCAGGGGAAGATTGATTTGGAGGAGTTGACAGCCCATTCCTCGACGCTTGTGTAAGTCGGAAGAACTCTCTCTATCTCACTCATCGTCGTTTCTACTAAGACGCGGACAGAATTGCTGGTGGTGAAACTACGGCGACTACACTAGCAGCTACAACGTTTTATCTCCTCCAGAATCGTCACTGTTACGAGAAGCTCCAGCGCGAAACTCGTAGTCGCTTTGGGTCATACGACGATATCGACAGCACAGCTGCACAACAATTGCCTTATCTTCAAGCTGTCATTAGCGAAGGGCTTAGAATGTACGCGCCAGGATCGCAGGGCTTCCCGCGATTATCTCCTGGTGCATTTGTAGATGGACATTATATACCGAAAGGAGTGAGTCCGAAGTCCAATCTTTACGACGACTATGATGTCCCTGACACTAAAAGAAAATAACTCAGACCGAGCTATATACAAGTGCATGGACGGTAACCCACGACCCGAAGAACTTCCACGAGCCCATGGCGTTCAAACCTGAACGCTGGCTTGATAGCGAGTGTAAAGATGTGAAGGAAGCCAGTCAGCCTTTCTCACTAGGGCCCAGGGGCTGTTTAGGTCGCAAGTATGACACCCACAACTGCTGAATACAATTAGGCGAGGAAAGCTGACAGGCAAACAGTTTCGCATACATGCAGATCAACCTAGTCCTGAGCAAGATGCTCTGGAAATACGACTTGGAGCTTTGTGAGCCCGAAATGGACTGGGAGGCCCGCAGTAGGATGCATCTAATGTGGTGGAAACCATCTGCATTCGTGCGCTTCATTAACAGGACAGAATGAGTGGAAGAGAAGAAATCATGCTATGCTTACATGTAGGATGATAGATGCAATTAGAAAAACTTGTTGTGGTCGGGAACTAAAGAGTTTTGCCACGTCTCCTTACCTGAACCCCACCGGTGTGTACGAGGCTAATGACCGCCGCTGGATTAAAGGGGGAAGCTGAAGGCATGTAGACAGGTTGCTCATCCGCTCAGAAGGTGTACCGCACATTTAGCATTACACTACTCGAAGAACAGACATATGGTACCGGGATTTGCCTTTGTGCTAGGTTTTAAATCACAAGAACATCTCAACGATTGAAAATGAGAAAAGAATCAGTGTGGTGTTGAGATACAGTGATGGGCCTAGGTTTTGCAAGCGTCATGTAAGAGCACAGAGCCCGTCGCAGGGGCTAATTAACCAATCAGCTTTCAGCCTCGGACCCTGTTCCTACTGTTTGGCGCATAGATTTGTCTAAATGCATACGGGTTTTTATGGACACCACCCACTAACTAGGTCACGATTATGGTTTCTTGAACGCAATAAAGGGGGTTTTAGTTGTAAATAAAGGAATTCAGCACGATGTTGTTTAATGTATGGTCAGAGGGATAAGGAGCCAACAACTCACCAGTACCGGCATTTCGTAAGCCACAGGGCTGAAAAGTTGACAATGAATCAGGTATCTCGATCGGACCTCTGCCCCGTCAGCCCAGTATTTGAAATCTGATTTTCACTAGGCGTCCAGTAACCTAACTCCAGTCCACCTTTGGCAACGACCTTAGAAGGTGTTCCTTTCCATAAGCAGGACGAGACTTATGGGCTTTCAGCAGGAGCATCAGCGGCCTGTCTTCGGCTCCAGCATAAGTATCTCCACATAAGTTTTGTTGGTGGCCCATAGTTATCCACACCATCTTTGTCCAATCGTCTCGTTAGATTCTGCTGGAGTCTCCCCACTTCAGAATAAGCTGCATAGGGCAACTTCCACCTTCCGTACTCCAGTTCCGATCTGGAGAATATCCTGAGATTCTAGTAGACATAATTTGGTGTTCACCCCCGGACCAAGTCTTCTATTACATGTGTTTCGGGCTAGCGAGTACTCGACTGAAGGACGGCCAGCTATGGCAGGCGGTCGAACAGAAAGTGGTAGCTCTAAGACGGCACCCGTAGGCACCCAATGGCACGTTGCTTAGGCCGACTTCGCGTACGCGTCGTCGCACGAGCAGGTCTGACAGGGCGTATTCTACGTGGTGCTCGCGCTCGTCTTAGTCATCAACGTCGCCTGCCTCCTACCTGCTGCTCGTCAGCAAGCGCGAGGGCGGCCTCGTCACCGACTACACCGAGCCGCAGAACCTGTTCGCCCTCGCCGTCAACTCCCCGCCCAGCGCAGCCCTCGGTGGCCGCTGCGCCGGCAGCGTCAGCTCAGCCGCCCCCATCGCCCCTTTCCGCGTCGGCTACGCGGAGGGCGCCAACCACTACTTCTTCGAGGAGGCGGGGCCGGGGGCGGGCGGCCGTGATGACAACCTCCACGCCGGTGCCGGCAGGGCCGACGGCCGCGATAGCGCGGCGAGCGACGCGGAGCTGTTCGGAAACCGATGTCGCGGCGGAAGGTACGGGGACAGCTACAAGAGGCTGAGCTTGCGTCGTTTGGCGGTGTGGTTGTAGGCAGGTCGGTAGGGTTCAGCGCTAGGATCGATTTGGGCTGGGCGGTTCCCTGAGAGATCCCCCAGCTCTAGAAGCGGTACCGGGCTGAGAGCCAGACGATCGCATACTGCTGCCTTCTCCTAGAGGATCCTGCTCGACTCTACGGAGCCATGCGACCACACTTACGTTACGCGAGCATAGAAGTAGAGTTAATGGACTCAATTGGACATGCATTTACGAGAGCTGGCTGGTGGGCTAACTAGACATGAATGAACCGACGGGTCACCACGTGAAAAAAAGCAAGGCGTTTAGGGTTGAAGGGGAAATAGCTAATAGGTAGTGGCTAGAGGCCAAGGAATTGTATCATTCATAATTGACTGCAATGGAATTTCATTACCCGGGATGTTGAAGTCCGCAGGTTTATTTTGAAGACGTGGGTGTTGAGAAGCCCCTACGCACGTGGTCATCCCTCACATAGGTGACCGGATGTAGAAACGAATGACTAGACCAAATAAAGCGACCATCATGAGCTCGGCGGCTAAGGATCGGATAGAGGACTCGGGTCGTTTCCCTTTACGAAACAGGGTAGAGACGCGAGTCACCAACAATCACATCCGACCTTGTCCCGCCTAACTTTCCATCCCGCGTCGGTCAAGAAAAAGAAATCGTCATACCCTCCGCGCCTCAGCCAGAAAAGGGGCCTAGCTAGAAGAGCTTGTGCTCGAGCGTCATGTCCGACTCGGGTTCGAGGCCGACGCAGGCGCGGAAGATGTTGGTCAGCGCGGCGCGCTGCTTGGCGAGCGCGTTGACCACGGGCGTGCCGGGCGGCGTCAGCGGCGCCTTGAGCATGTAGCTTAGAATGCTGAGCACGCTGTGGAAGCCTTTATAGTCTTCTCCTTCGGCGGTGGATCGCCACTTGATCCGCGTCATCATCTCCGTCACGATGACTAGGTCGATGATCAGCGGCGAGGCCAGCAGCGAGTCCTCGCAGACGTTGAAGATCCTGGGGTTGGTGGTTAGTGGGTGAGTCGTGCGCTCGTGCGGGAATGGGAAGAGAACAGAGATGAGCGCCGGGGGGGGGGGGGGTGGGCCGCCGGGTGGACGGATTGGATAAAGTGAGAAAAGAAAGATGATGACCTACGAGATGGGCTGGTGCCCGCCGAGGAAGATCTCGGCGTAGTACTCGTCGAGGGCGCGCTTGTTGTCGCCAACGGCGGGCATGTACTTGATGACAACGGTGTGGTCGGGGTGCTCGCCGGGGGCGTAGAGGACCGAGTTGGCGTTGACCATGTCGTCGACGACGGTGCTCTTGGAGATCTCTTTGGAGCGGAACTGGCGCTGCGAGCTTAGGTTGCGCCCGTCGTTGTTGCCGAGGTGGTTGTAGCTCGCGATTGAAGTCAGGCGGATGCCGGCGCTGATGAGGAAGTCGACGAGCGCCGACTTCATCTTGGTCTGCCCAGACTTGAAGTCGTCGCCGCCAACGAATGCGCCATGACGCTCCGCGAGCTCGATGCAGCCGGGGACGAACGTGTTCTGCGGCGATCCGTTGATGAACGGCGCCCCCTCCAGGATACACGCCACGGCGAACACCGTCGACGGTGACACCTCCTCATGGCCCGCCTCGATCGCCTTGAGCAGGTTGTCGGCCGTGTCGTTGACACCCACGATGAGATCCGCGTAGCGCTCCGTGTTGGCGGTCCACTGGACGATGACCTTGTCGAGGTTGTTCGCGGCCTTGAAGTCGCTAGAGATCTCATCAATACCTATAGGGTGCGCTCCGACAGCTTCGTCGAGGGGTTAGCCTTACCGGATATCCTGGCGTATCTTCTCGACGTGGGCCATGGAGGCCTTGTTGCCGGGGATGACGTTGTCAGCCCTGTCCTCCTGGTTGGGTGCAATGAAGTCGGGGTAGTAGATACTCGGGAGCGGGACCATCTGGGCCATCTCCTTCTTCACTTGCGCCTTCAGGGTGGGCTCCAGCACGGCGGCGCGGTCCATGGCGTCCGCGAGGTTCATGCCACTGATGTCCCAGCCCCCAACGACGAGGTCGTTGGGGTGGACCATGGGGAGCACGTCGTGGAAGGGGATGTTGACGTCCTTCATGGTGGCGGTATCGGTCCCTAGCTTCATCGTGGAGCCCATGATTACGGATCCGTAGTAGTTGGCGGCACGCGGACCCTCGCGCGTGTCCCACACTAGGCGGCGCCGGTTCGCGATTATACCTGCTGTCACAGTGGTGCCGTTATTACCACCCCAGCCAACGAGCATCATGCCAACCTTGGGGACCTTGCGGTCAGTCTTGAAGTCGTACGCCGTCTCCTTGGGCGTGGCCACGTACTTGCCGCTGGGGGCATCCTTCCTTACGCTCGTCGACCGGTACGTGTACCTGGACAGGATCTCGTCGTCCGTGTATGTCACTTTGGGCGAGTCCACGACGAAGACATCCCGGCTGGCCGGTGTCGAGCCGTGCCCGCCGCTGATCGATCCACCATTCCCGTTGCGGGAGCCCGCGTCCGCCTCCGCGTGCGGGGCCATATTTCTTATTCCACGAGGTTGGGTTTGGTGTTTAGTATTCGCCTGGAATTATTTGGGGATAGACCACTCTAATCTATCTGGTGAATTCCGAGTCCGCTGCGCCGCCAGAGGCAGAGCAACGGGCTCCTGCGTACGGGTGGTGGATCCTACATTACTGGGTAAGCTTGCGGGGACTTCTCGATTCGGGTGACAAGTCGCTACGTACGAGTTAAGGAGGTTGGAAAACGTCTTGACGACTTGGGTGATCGCGGCCCGAGAGCGCGATCAACTAGCTACTTGATAGACAAGTAAATGTGGCAAGGTCAAAGCGGATATGCGTAAGTTCACGGGATTTGCTATCAGAACAATGGGCAGAGGGATGAATTGAAAGAAGATCACGAAGGAGGTAGGAAAAGGAATCCAGGCGGGTTCTTATCTACTCTGGTATATAAGGTTCGTCGTCTCTACGCTACCATATGGGCCGGAGGGGGCATCGGCTGCAGTTTAATCGCTAGTCCAATGCAGCAGTAGAGGCTACTTGCAGAGGCGTGCAAAAATCTACCAGTAGGACACACGATGCAAAAGTCGGTGTACTTGTATATTTCCTCTGCGGGATACCCAGCAGCATTAATAAGCTCATATGTAGACGCCAGAGAACTGGCCTTCGGGAACCTCCCAACTCATCCGAGTAGCAGTGGGGTGATACGGTGATTAACGAGGGTTTACAAGTGAGCGTTATCCACGGTCGCGGGGTTGTCCGCGTCGTCTTCAAGGGATGCATCTACATATTTTCTGTGCGAGGTCGATATCATCGGCCTAACTCGGTTTCCCAACAACGCAGTGGAGTTACAACTTCGATTAAGCAGGCGTGCCGAATCTTTGCCAAGTGGCTCGATGTGGCGCTGAAGAGGACACATTTACTTTGATCGACAAGACCGTGACAAGACATTGGGGAGGCACGCATATTGATCGAGCTAACGGTTGATTGCCCTCAATTATACAGGAGCTAAGCTGTGACACCCGAGGATTGTCTCAAAGTGGAGTTTCTTCACCCGACAGCGAGACGATCGGGACGACGGCTCCAGGACCTGTGCAACTGCCACACGGACGATTAGGGGTCCGCTTAGCTCTGAATGAATGAGTGGCAAGAGTTGCCGGAAGCTCTCATCTGCTTCGGGGCGGAGGATGTCTCCGGCAGCGAACCTAGGAAACCTTAAGAGAGACCCCGGACGCGGCGGTCG
The DNA here is from genome assembly GCA_004154925.1 of Monosporascus cannonballus. Taxonomy (NCBI): domain Eukaryota; kingdom Fungi; phylum Ascomycota; class Sordariomycetes; order Xylariales; genus Monosporascus; species Monosporascus cannonballus. The sequence goes on from QJNS01000044.1 coordinate 13,470, forward strand.
GATGAGGCTTCTCAGCTACCTAGCTGTATGTTGTCAGAGGCGGCGGGGTACGCGTCGATCAGGACCCCTCCACTGTTAACATAGCTTCTTGCTAAGTCGTTAGCGATAATAAAGGCGACATCGAATGCGCATAGCTAGTAATTGTGTGGCTGCTTGAAGTGAGCTTTGCCCTTGTCACGGATGTGGCAGAGAGGTACGAGGAAGCAGGAAGGCCCCGAGGCGCGCTGTGCCGCGATGGATCGACTTCGGGCATTCGAAGGGAGCCATATTGAGCGCACGCTCACGTCCCATTGCCTATTAAACGTCGCGTGAGCTGGTGATAGGGGTCCGACCTCTCTTCCAGCGCGACTTTCCGCGAGACCACCGCGGATCATCATCGTGCTATCTTGTTCCAAGTGGATTCTTATTAAAGGGAGCTCCAGCTATTTCTCGAGTGCACCCACCCTTATCCGACCACCGCGCTCCAGTCGTTCACATATGCTGAAGCCACTGGCGGATGAGCCCAGGGAAGCACGGCGAGTCAAGCCTGATGAAATTAAGCCGAGGGAATTGATTCGGAATGAACTACTAATAAATATTCCGTATACCGTTGGTAGAATATGGACCGTGCCCATAGCCCCGGAAGTATATCACGGAGGATTATGTCTGGAGTGTTGCCTCATTCTCGTTGAGGCAACACCAGCCTTGAGCACCAGCCATGAGTTTCGGGCATCCTCAAACTCCGACTTGGTGATCTTGTGCCGTAGATACTGAGGCATTTGGCCGGCTGGCTTACCAACAGCCCAAATAACGTGTTCCTCAAGGAATATTCGAATGGGGAATAAGCATGCATGGGTTGCACGTCATGTGTTTCAACGATGGAATTCAAAACAACATAGTTACAAGGGAGCCAAGACATCGCATGTTGACAGAGGTCTCAGATTACTCTATTCCCCATCATGATGTTTCCCTTGAGCACTCTGAAATGCCAGATGGATATTACTCGCCTTGTTGTATACAGGTATATTCTGGCTGAAAGGAGTCTCCCGTCGAGGATGGATGTCCATCGCGGAGCAGGAAGAAACATACGTAGCATCGGAAGCGGCTACTGCCGTGCCATGTGATGTTTCAGCCCACGGTAAAGAGATGTTACTGCAGATCCAAGAGCGTTTCAAAACATAGAGAAAGAACATGCGAAGGACTTGCCTCAAATAGATGGCAATTGTGGCAGGACATCCAAGAGGTTCAGGGTCGCGACGTGAGTCCAGAATAGGGGGGACATGTGTCCTATGCCCAACTTGGGGAGTGTCGCGAAGTTGTCGACCTCTTTAGTAGTAAGAAGAGCCGCAGCTTTCATGATCATGGTAAGTAATGTTAGTTGTTGGGGCTACTGCACGACTTCCCCCCCAATCGTGCGATGAGATGAACTGGTATCTCATACCTGCTAGTCATGGGGCCAAGAGATGCAGGTGTCATTTGTGATAAATGCCGGCTTTCCAGAGAACGACGTCTCAGCAGTCCATTCATACAGTAAGAATTTCGAGTTGGGTGGAGATACCAGTAAACAAAGAGAGCCCGATTCTTCTCGAAGATGCCTGTCTAGGTGCATATACCTATCCAAGACTAGACCAGGCGTAGCAGGGGTGTAAGGAGTGGTTCGCCCGACTACGTATATGGCTGCAGCGAAATATAGTAATTAATTTCAGCGGGCGCCATCTCTGGGGGATTGGAGGCTCGACAGAAGGATAACTAAAGCGTTAAAGGGGGCCCAACTCCCAAAGTAGATTGGACGCCACCAGAGCGCCGCCGCGAGAGCCGCCGAGAGATCTTTGGCCTGCACGTGTAATGACAGTGGACACCCGCACTAACAAAATCCCCGGATGATTCCTTGCAGTTAAGGCAAGGCTGCAAAGCACACCTACATCCATCCACCTGCCTATCTGCATTTATTGCAGCCCTTACTGTGCCTAAAACAGACAGCGGGCGGCGGAGCCACAAATGCGCAGACCAATCAGCGCTGGGAGGCTGCAAGGTACCCGCGTCACGCTAAACTCCAATTCTATCATAGTGGAGCTAGTGGAGAAGCATTCGAGATTGCAGTTCTTGAATGAATAACTGGGCGGGCAATCAGTGGTCGAGTTTGCCTGTGGGCGTGCCTGGGTGATCAAATGCTCACCCTGTCACTTTGGGGGGATGCTTCATTCGGCATCGCATCACACCGAACCAGCAGTTATTCCCGGATATGCACACGTATAAGTCGACTAATGAATACGATACCGATGCCCTGCGAATTTTCATTCGACTCTTCTACGCCTTGATATTTTACGACGTTTTGGCTACCAGTACCTAACCATAGGTTAAGCTTTAGGCCCGTGGTGCGACGTAATCTGAAGGAGGCAACATCGAGATGTGAGCAAATAAATACACCGTTGACACATCGTTACCTGTAAGAGGGCGGTTCGAAGGGAGGCCAAGTTTCGATTACTAGGTGGATACTTATGTTCCTTCCGAATTACGAGTTTCCAGCCCTTCCTACCTACCTAGTAGGTAGGTACAAATGCATACTTTGTTAACGGTCGAGAGAATCAAGAAAATCGTTGCAGAGAATCATTGCTTTCTTCTTTTGCCAACTACAGTATCGATTGTCATCATTGCAGATCCAGCAAATCCCCAGATTCACACTCAGAACCTTCAGGGATCTTGCCGCTCTGCACAAGCCATTCTACGCCTCCAGCTCGAGCGAAGAATAGATAAGTCATGCTGAGGAGTCGTATCTATGCCCTTTTCGGCCTTTATGAGCATACCCACCTTGCCCTCTTCAGAACCCAGAGGTACAGAGACTTTCCCTGAAGGGTCAATCGAGCGATATTCGAGCCAGGGGGACATATGCAGGGGTCTTATTGACACTCCTCCACCCGTTCGAGACGCAATTCGCAACAACATCAGCAACGGAATCTCTCCTCACCGACCTTCACCCACCTATCATTCTCTTTAGTATTGTTTCTGTCACACACAAAGTTGCTCTTTGTCAATTGCAACCCCCAAAATAGAAGCCCCTCGTGCGGCTCTCTGTCGGATCGCGCGACCTTTTGTACGATCTCGGCATAATTCATTGCATTCGGGGCCCCCGTTGCCCGGGGAGTAGTAGGGGGTCGTCTGCGCGGATCATTTCTGCGCAGTTTGCGACGGGGAGACATACAACCGTCAAGTCGAGCTCCACGACCTTGAGCTTCGAGTATCAAAGATAGATCGTGTCCCTTATACCTCGCGGAGACCAAAAAAAAAAATCAAGCACCACGATACTCTGTACTGGAAGTGCTCGTTGGCCTTGCTGGCCCGACTGATCCCAAGCCGCCTTGACCTCACGCACAACGCCGACTAATGGTTGTCGGATGATCACAACTACCGCGGCAAGTACAAGACGAGGAGGTGAGGGATACGAAACCAAGGAAAGGCACCGTTATAAAGATTGGCGTCGCAAACATGACGGACCTGTCCAGGGTCTCGGTTTTCATGCCGACGATAAAATGCTCGAGCTGTGGCGACCAGGTCGAAATCTCCATGATGGGAGACCACATCTGCAAGCCCGCAGCCCCAGCAGCTGAGCGTCCGTGAAACCCATCCACCCTCTACGCTGTGTTTCTGATCGTTGACATCCGAATAGCAGTAGCACCGCAGCCGGCGACGACAGATCGCCTAGGCGGCGCGTTTTCCTCACTCAAACTAAGTGTATTCGACAAGTTAACCCGGGCGGCGCCGCCTAATGTCGACACATCTGCGGCAACTACGTCGACGGCGACGGGCGCGCGTGGTAGCGTTGGCAATCCGGGTACAGATGGAGCAAATACAAAGCTGGATCAAGTGACACCAATAAGTACGTCGACTGGTTCTCGAGCGATTTCTCCTAAAACGCCAAATGGACCCTCCAGCGCGGCCCCCAATGGGGAAGACTATTTTGGTCCAGCTATCGCGGAGTCACCTACTCGTATGCCCAACAGCAGATTGGGGGGTTATGGTGGACTCGAAGATCCGGAAGGTTCTGAACGTCATTCGCAGTTGGGCACTAGCCCGGAGAGAGAGCCGTCCAGTGTTTTGAGAAGAATGAACACCATCGCGCCCGGTCCTTTTGAGATGGGCCGACGCCCATCTGCGGGAACAAACTCATTTCAGCCGAGCAGTAACAGGTTCAATCTAACGGAGCCAAGGGACGACGGACGTAGGCCGAGCACTGCGTCATCTATGAATGGGGTCGGCATTGCGCCGCCCAGGGTGCCCCGGAATAATAGCTATGGTGGCTTTGGCCCACCGCAGAGGAGTGGTGATAGTTTCGAGCCTCCATCACTCAATGGAAGCAAGCGATCCGAAACTTTCCCGAAGCCCAGCCCCGGCCAGCCCGATGAGAGTCCCGCACGTACACCTTCCGCGCCGGGATTGCGTCCCGACCGAATACGTAGTGGGTCGACGAACGCTGGAGACGCTCCAGCAATGACTAGCGAGCGTTCGCAACGGCCGTCACTCAGCATAAAAGACACATCGCGGCCGCCCCCGCCGAGAAAAAGCTTAATGCGCCCCACGACACGAGATGGGAGCGCCGCACCCAACATCAACCTAGCAGCCGAGTTTGGCGCCAACAACCCTTACCACTCCCCCTCGTTATCGCAAGTATCACAATCATCCAGCAATTCCGGTTATAGCCAGTGTTCATCACAGCCCAGCCAAACGAGTTCTAGTACGAGCCCGGCCCGCTCGGTAGGCGCGCGGAGGAAAGCGTCGGATGGAACCAATGTGGACGGCTTGACGAACGACCTCGAGTCATCGATAGAAGCTTTGAACCCGTCGGGACCTCCGCCTGTGCCGCGTGGGCCCCCGGTCGAGAGTGCGGCTGCGGGGGTTCGGAAGGCACCAGAGGGGCTGCGATTAGACCCCGCTATCTGGAACGGCCGACGCCCGTCTGCGGGGTCTCCCTTACAATCACCAATGTTCTCCAACCGCGGAGACCCAGTTATTCAAGCGGCACGACGACCGTCTGCGGCAGGGTCACCCCCGTTACCATCACCGTCCCTGTTCCCCACTCGCACGGACCCGGCTATCCAGGAGGGCCAGAATCGATCCTCGCACCGGCCATCGCACAGCCGACAGCCTTCTCGCCCGGACCAGCGGTCGCGAGGCAACTGCAAAGCATGCGGGGAGTTGATCACCGGCAAGTCGATCTCGTCGGCGGACGGGAGGCTGACGGGGCGATACCATAAGGCGTGCTTCGTCTGCGCGACGTGCCGGGAGCCGTTCGCGGGCACGACGTTTTATGTGCTCGAGGACAAGCCGTACTGTGAATACCACTACCACAAGTTGAACGGAAGCCTCTGCGGCAGCTGCGACAAGGGCATCGAGGGCCAGTACCTCGAGGACGAGGCCTCGAAGAAGTATCACGTCGGCTGCTTCAGGTGCCGCGACTGCGGCGTCGTCCTCCGCGACGGCTACTTCGACCTCGGCGGTGTGGCTTACTGCGAACGCGACGCGGTCCGGCGCGTACAGATGGCGGCGAGGCAGCCGTCGCTGCACGCGCCACCCAGGAGTCTGCCGTACGGTGCGGGCCTGCCGGCCGGGCCGAGCCCTCCGCCACCGGGGGCGTTGAACCGGCCGTTCGGCATGCCCATGGGCCAGCGCCTGGCGCCAGGCCAGGCCCTCGGACGAGGAGCGCTAGGCGGGATGCCGAGGATGCAGAAGCGGATGACGAGGCTGGGCATGATGGGCGCTTGAACCGGCAGCGGATTTACCGGATCTGGCGTCTCCCTCGCCTCGCCTCCCTCGCCTCGCCTCCCTCTCCTCCTCCGAAAGCGAATGATGATGGATGATACGTGTACGGTACCTCTTAATGTCAGAAATAGGATTTTCCTTTTGTCTTTTTGCCGTTGCACACACCCTACCAGCCTAGGAGTTCGGCGGCGTTTTCTCTTTTTTGATAAAGGATGTTCCCCGCCTCCCCCTATACCCCAACCGTTTTTGGTTTTCTATTCGCTCACGTGTATTCTCTACTCGCTTTTCTGTCGTGTGGGTTTCACGTCACTTCGCTTCGAAGGCCTGCTGGGGACATTTTGGATTCTACCTTGGGCCGTTGCCCTTGTTTGGCATTAGTATTTGTGTATGTAGACGAGGGAAGGATTTGTGGAGGATAACGCGATCAGCAAACAACCATGCATCCGTCCAGTGTTTTCTACTTCCCGAGCGTACTACAAACCTTGCATTGGGTTGGGGGGCTGGATGGGAAAATACATCTCAACATTTCGGGCGAAAGGTAGCGGCAGCTTTTCGCGAATGCCCGTTACTCACTTAGAGCCTGCGGCGGTGAAACTGGAGTACTGGGGAACTACTCCGGCCTACACGGCAGAGAGGAGGAACGAGGAGAGAGAATCATTACCAGACAACGATCTTAATGTTAAGCTAATTTGTGCTGCTCTGTCCTACCCTGCCCTACCCTGCCCTAGGTTATACCATATTACACGACCGGTAGTCAAACAAGCAAAGTAAGCAGGGCTACATGTAATAGGTACCTTAACTCCAAACCCACAATGAAAGCATCATTATACCTCCTTGCGTATGGTGTGATAGCCGTTTCCTGATAGTGAAGCCCTAGTGTGGTTTGGGCACTCTATCGTTTGAAAGGAACATCCTCTTCCGTTTCTTTTTTTTTTTTTCGCCAGGCGCCAGCGCATCTCGCTCAGGCCGGCCAGTCCCTGCATGCACCAGCGGGCTGAAATCATGGAGGAATACCATCCTTTCAAGGACAGAACAGAACGGAGGAGACTGACTGGGTGGGTACCTACCTACCTGGCCTGCCACTACTGCGGTGGGTATGCAAACAAAAAGAAGTCATTGAATGGACGTGGACGGCCATGTCACGCGATCCCGCGGACCTGCACCGCAACCATCCCTCTCTCTGTCTTATACAACTTACCTAGGTGTAATTCATGCTGTGCGACCCGATAACATCACCAGATGCGATACACACGCACATACAAACACAAACCTGATGAACGAGCCAACCAGTGAGCAGCGATTGAATGGCACGGTTTCTAGAGATACAAGCACGCAGGGCACACAGGCACAACATAGCCGCGTCGCAGAGCGACGTTGCAGTCGAAACCCCGTGTGCCCGGGTCGCCAGCATGGGTGGTTGGAGGGCCGCTCTGCCGCCCAAGGTGGAAAGCCATGGTTTAATGGATGGGTGGACGGGATGGGAAAGTCCGGAAGTGGATAAGTCGGGTACTTGTACAAGCCATCGAGGTATGGAAAGGAAGTTCGGGGGTTGACGTGCCTCATGCACGCGTCAGGCTAGATGGACATCTTGTGTCTCGCGGGGAGCCCGGGCTTACGTTTACGGCAGGTACGCTGCCGCCGGCCCATATCACAAGGAGCGATTTTGGTTTTCTGGCAAATAACCGTCGCTAGAATATTCGGCACGCAGTTGTAAGTTGGCTGTCAATCAATTTGGGCAACGGACTTCCATCCTAGACTTGGAGACTGCCGGCGGGTAATTACTTGCATACACCCATGGCCGAATCGGCGACTTAATGTAATTGAGTCGCATCGTCGATTAGGCTCTGGGATTTTATCTTTCGGACTCTGGTTGCCGAGCCGAGAGCAGCTCGTTGAAAAATATAAGGTAGTGATTGCGGCGGCGCCATTCTAGCGCGGTTGATGCAATGCGATGCAATGGAACCTACCGGGGGTCTTGAAACCGAATAATAAGGGACAAGGTAGTTGACAAAAACGTTGTCTAGAGTACTCCAGGTTCAAATAACAATCACCTATTAACAAAGGCAAGTGAAAATTAAGAAAAAGTATTGTTAGGCGCCTAGAATTACTTCGACAAAGAGAAAAGAAATATTACTATGCCTCTATGATGCTCTCCTAGTTCTGGTCTTGGCTGCCGACGGCTTATCCCCTTTTTCTTAGTGCTATCCGCTCGAATTCATTCGCGGTGGACGACGATTAAGGGTCAACGGATGGGAAGCCGTTCCACCTTCCCGCTTCTGCGATAGATATTATATAAGTCCCTAGTGAGACGCAGATAATTGCTGATTTTAGTATCTACCTACTCTCTATGGTAAGATTCGTAGCGTATTTGGAGAATGGATGCGATTGATATTATTAGAAGACGGCAGTGCCTCTTCCTTTTCTTCTCGTGACCCTTTTGATATCAAGATCGTCATCGTTGCGACGGCGTACTAGGATGTCGATACGTACCAAGTTCAGATCAAGAGTCCCCCTTTTTAGCACATGCCGTGGGGCATATTGTATGCATAAACAGTTCGTGGAAAAAAAGAATTATCGCAGTCTACATTTTCCTTCTTCAACTCTAGCAAAATGATATCAATATAAAAGCCGTAATATAGCTGCCGACTTTAGAATATAATTACTTAATAGGTTGTTAAATAGACAAGCCAAAATCTCAATAACTTCCTACGCGTTTTTATTTCCTATAATTTTTTCAAGTAGTTGCATCGGAATAACTTGCTCTGAAGGCGTGTGGGGTGTGCCAATTATCGCTTATTATCTTGCCGCCGACGGCGTCAGGCGTACTTCTGAGCCTCTTGACTGGCTGCTGCTTCGAGTCCGTGTCAGATTTGATCGAGAGCTGAGGCAATGCTCAGCGGCTTGGTATCGTGTGTGCAACGCAGGCCTTATAGCGACCCAGGTTGCTCGGTTTCACGGCTGCCCATTAATTATAACATGCAAAGTCGCACCTCTCGGCTAATCTTTTCATGTCTGCATGCGAGTGTCTCGTATCATGACGTATAATGTTCCGTCAAGATGACAGATGGTGGTTGAGACCCTAGTCATTCGTGGACCCAAAAGCAATTCCTTTGTTGGAAGTATGTGGGTATGTGGATGTGATTCTAATCGCTCGACACCCAATCTTTCCAGAGTTGGAGCCTCCGAAATTCTAAACAGGTAACCAACTACATACATCTGCGGGGTGCCAATTGTCTTGGCCTGCTGTTTCCATTATCTGCCTCATTTCCTTTTCGTGACGGCCAAGGCGGTTGACAAAAAAATGATAGCGCCCAGAGCCACAACAAGCCCATTGACACTATCAAGTATTTTGTCCAACGCCTTGACGGCATCTAGCTAGAGCTTGCTGATGACTCTAGTCGTGATCTGTCAACAAATCATGATAAGCTCCAGATTTGAGGTCAGGACGCTAATTGAGTTTTAATTAGCCAACTGTATCAAACTCAACAGGGACTGTCTTCCTAGATTCGCCCTAACTCAGGTCTGTATCATCAGAATGCCACCCTGGCCGTTTCCCATCTACTTACTTGCGGCAAGTAATCAACAATCACCACGTCCTCGGTCGTGTTTGCTGAGTCTCAGACATCGGGTAGATTGGGGGAAGGAGATGCCGGGCCGGCTTGCTGTTGTGCCTTGATTCAGTCATGGCCCGTCGATAGCATTGTCGTGATCATGCTTCTCGTGGATTACGTATCAATAGGCCAGAGAGTCTCCAGCTGACTGACAGAGCCGAGCTGTAAAGACGGCATCCTTCCCTGATTCTGCGTCCAATCGTAGAGTTTTCCTCTGCAGGTACCTACTATCTCCAGGACAGGGAAGTGCCCTTGACTCTCGCCCCAGTTGATGTTGTTATAACAATGGGGATCAACATGTTTCGTAGCACTCGGTGTTACTCGACAGAGTTGAGCTGGCTGATCTTTGTGCTACTGCAAGGAAGAACCTAAACTGGCTCTCTGTTGCATACCCAGTAATAATCAAAGGAATAGGTACACTTGAAGGCAACTCGAATGCACCATCTACCATTCTTGATATGCTTTTCTGACAGAAAGGGGCTGTGTTGCATTGTATAAGACTCAAGCCGCTTCTAACCTTCGTTATGGCTTTTAAATTGCGCCTGAAAGACAACTAATAACTGTCCAGGTGAGTGCCCATTCTCAAATTGTCAGCGTTTCAGCGACCCTGCTCCACAGATCTTTGCCCTATACAACACAAATGAGCTCAAAAGGCCCCCTTTGCAAGTCTCCAATTTACTCCACTATGCACTTCTTATATTATTAGTATCCTGCCGCCCAGACATTAGTGCAGGGAACGTGGTTGTTTGTGCATCTTGCCCCCCCCCTTCCCAAACTTTTTGGCGGTCTGACCCTCTGGATATCGCGATATCTGTTCGCGTCCGGCACCTCTTGCTCTTTCTCCTGGATCTTTTTGTTTTTGACTTTTCTTTCCTCCTGTTATGCGGATCCCATGAAACACATAGGACACGACCAGTCTTGGGCGATCTGGGTCAAATTTGATCTTTCTCTGTTCTCATGTTCTCCCCGCCGTTTGTCTTAATTGCCCAACTCTTGATACCCTATCCACATACTTACTTTACCTACGATAATAATTGAGTGTGTTTGATCACTCTGCCGCGTTTCGTTCGGTGAATCTCCTGTAGATCTCTGTTCCGGACCGTTCGCCTCCTCGACGTCTTTGACAGAAGTCATTACATTCATTTATTTGTAGTTGCGCAGTTCATTCAAAGGCCCCCTAACCACCCGGCACAAGGCGCGCCCCCGGCTTTGTGTCTCTGTCTACCCACCTGCGACGACTGGGTTATTGACAGTGTATATTCAGCTTCGTCTTATCGCTCTTGCGCTTCGAGCGGTTCACGCCACTTTAATCCGAGCCTTTGCCGGTTTATGTATAGTACCACGATGCACCTAGCCCTCGAATCATCCTAATCCCCGACCTTTGCGCCATCACGTTTCGGAAGTCGCGTAACCGAACACGTCGTTTTATCGCCTGGGTTCTTTGCGATCATGTTGGCACCAATGTCCCGCCGCGGGCTATTGCGGCCCAAGATCTTGTTACTCTTTGCCTTGTCTGTCGCCGGCTTATACTTCTTCCTCATTCACGGATCCGTCAGTCGTTACCCAGGACCCTGGACCGTGGACGCTGTAGAAAAAGGTCGCCCGGAAACCTCCAGCACTACATCGCAGTCGGCAGATGACATTGGGACTGTCGCAACCGATAATTCTGGAGATCCCGCCACTGGGACTTCCGACGGGGCTGACGCTGAGGACGACGTGGTTGATAATTCACCGTCAGTGAAGAACAAAGAAGACGAAATCAAGAAGCAGTTCGAGAAGGAGTATGAGGAGCTTGGAAAGTATGTTTGACGGGTCGATTGTCCTGCTGCATGTTCTAATAGCTATACAGACATCCGGACGCAGGAGCGATATTCGGAAACACACTTGAAGACCTCGATCAAGAAAAACACAAGCAACTTACTATCAAGGATCAACTGATACCCACCGACCACAAGACCTCTTATAGTAACGACCAGCCCTATGTCTACAATCCATATCCTAAGTACGACGACAAATCTTGGCTGAAGAACCACGAGCCGCATGTCCCATGCGAGGGTCCGGGGGGCCGTGATTTGGCGGACGTCCTTGTTTTCAAAGGGCATCCTCGCAACTTCCCCGAACCCAGTTTCGGTAGCTATGAAGTCCTGGGCATGGATGGAAATTTATGTTACGAGAGGGAGACACGGTTGGGATTATACGGGTATCAGCCCCAAAACGTGAGCTCAAGACCATCGGGGAAGTGGAACAAGGTCAACTGGGGTCAGCTACAAGAAACCTGCGTCGAAAAAAACAAGGCCCGGTTCAAGACCAAAGGAGAATCGAATCCCTACCTGAATATCCTCGGCCGACGGCACAACTCGACGGCAGACGACCGGCCCGGGAGCGAAGCACGTTCAACGTCCTCTCGGAAATACAATTTTAGAAGGGGAAGCGCACTCAAGGCTAGGGAAACGACGCTGCAGTCAGGCACCAAAAATCCAGATGCGCGCGCGGAACCTCGGACCGCTCTCCTGCTCCGGACTTACACGGGGAAGGAATACAACGAAAATGACAAGCAGGTCATCCGATCTCTCATCACAGAGCTCTCCCTGCGTACCGGTGGCCAATACCAGGTGTTCCTCTTTGTCCATGTCAAAGATACGGCTTATGCCATCTGGGATGACGAGTCAACATACCAATACGTCCTCCGAGACAGTGTCCCTAAGGAGTTCAGGGACCTCACCATCCTCTGGAACGACGAAGCCACGCAGGCCATGTACCCCAAGTTAGACCCTAAGAAGGCAACTGTCCACGTCGCGCAGTGGTTATCCGTCCAGAAGTTTGCTCAGGAATTCCCCGAATTTGACTACATTTGGAATTGGGAGATGGACGCGAGGATCATTGGTCACCATTACGAATTCCTTGAGAAGCTCGTTGCCTTCGCAAAGAAGCAGCCTCGCCGGGGCCTTTGGGAACGGAATGAGCGGTACTATATCCCTTCGATACACGGCGACTACGATACTCAATTCCGCAAAGAAGTAGAGCGCGTATCCGGGAAAGAGACGATCTGGGGGGCTCCCGAGTTCCCTTTCATTTCTCCCGTTGGACCGAAACCGCCAGTTGCGGACCCTGCGGGTGACAACTACGAATGGGGCGTTGGCGAAGAGGCAGACCTTATCACGGTTGCTCCGATCTTTAACCCTGAAAATAGCTCCTGGGTTAGCGCACCGGAGCTCTGGGGTTTCAATGATTCCTCACACCCCACTGAATTATTACCTCGCAGAGCGACCATCGTCACGCACTCAAGGGTGTCCAAACGCCTTCTCGACATCATGCACGTCGAGAACCTCAGGGGAAACCACATCTCGTCCGAGATGACCACGCAGACTATCTCTCTTCTTCACAGCCTCAAGGCCGTATATGCCCCCATGCCGATATGGTTCGACAGGCCATGGCCAGGCAAAAGCTTGGCAGCATGGTTCAATGGGGGTCTCAAAGGCGAGAGTGGTGGCATCGGTTGTGCCATGGGCTGGGGCCGAGAGGGGAGATACCGCGGGGCCACCTGGTACTATCGAGCAACACCACCATCACGACTTTACCTCAACTGGATCGGCTTCGAGGATACCGACATCGGTGGGGAAGACTGGGAAGATACCCACGGTCGTCCTTGCTTACCTCCAATGATGGTGCATCCTGTGAAGGATGTCGTTCCCACCGAGCCTGGCTACAAGAGCGAGTCCAGACTCCCCTACGACGATTGAATGACAGGCCAATGAAATACACACTTGGCAATCTTAGTCATTCTGGGCTATCCTTATCATCCGGCACTCCTCTCGACCCAATGTAAACGGCCCCATTGACCGCGGTCGTCCGATGATTAAGTAGGTTCATCTTGCTCACTTTCCCGAGCCCGGCCCGGACCCGCAACCGACTTGGGCTTGCGAGTTGGTTAGCGTACCAACCTCTTTCTCGGATATGGCATCCGTAGACCGCTAGCCTGTGAGGAGACAGGCTGGCTAAACCTGATTTCCAGTGCTCGACTAAGCCTGTTTTCCGCCACATTATTAGCACGCTTTGAGCCTTGACGAGACGCTGCCGCCAGCCCAGGTGTCGGTCAATAGCGTTACCGCCATGGATGAAAGATAGGGGGGTTTTTTTTTTAAGACACGGTACTTCGTATACCCCACAATGGAAGAACCGAAAAGAGAGGGTACCGCAAGGAAATTGCAGCATAGGTCATTGTTGCATGGTCGGGCGTTTCGAGGACCTCATTTAGACTCGGGTGCGCCATTCGAGTTGGTGTTTTTATACGAGTGGCGAGCTAGTAACCGATCGGAGATCTCAGGGTGGCGACTGTATCCTGATTTTATACAGCCACCGTTATTCGCGAAATCCGAGGAGTCGATCGGTTGCACTCCGGAAAGGGACTGAGGATTTTCGAGTACATAGCCAGGACTTACCGGTAGTACATATTTGTTCTTTTTTTCTGTGTTAACCTAGATTTCATTCTCGATTCGCACACCATGCATGTGATCCTCGTCCTAGTAATAATTAGGGGCCAGTGAAGGACTCCATTGGTGTTCTATTTGCGAAGAGCCTCTGCCCCTTTTGCTCCCCTGAGCTCGGATGCGTGGTAACTTTGGTCCGGCATACTTGGCTTTTCCGTCGAAAGTTCCATTCCATTTCTCTTCGCGTTTGAATCGTCCCGGGGGTAGAAGTACGTTTCCTGCTCATCAGTGCTGGCCCTTGTTGCTGATTCGCAACTGGTTCTTCCACCAAGGGGCTACGTTATGGCTAGAATACTTAGCAGTCTTTCTTAGACTTATTTCTCGCCGGGCGCGAGGTATGGACGGTTTAGTCCTTCTACGTATGGACGTGGTCTTCCGAATGAGGCACGTGGTGAAGCAGCTCCTTTAATTGCATGGTTGACTTTCATACTCGTCCTCCCGTACTTTTCTGCTGGGTCGCTTCTGCATTGGAAGGGAGGAATACGAGCACTACTCCAGTTATTGAAGTTGGAGACGGGGGGGGGGGGTAAATTGAACTT
>QJNS01000044.1:27844-392623 GCA_004154925.1 Monosporascus cannonballus
AATAACCCCCCCCCCCCCCCCCCCCCCCCCCCCCCCCCCCCCCCCCCCCCCCCCCCCCCCCCCCCCCCCCCCCCGCCCCCCAAAGTGAACTTCGTCAATACCTCTACCTCGGTTCCTAGCGATCCTCATACATTCATTATTGTGCAGCACAAGACCCTCAAGATTCGTCAATCTTGACACCCGCACCGTCGCTTACTACGACCTCAAACCTCTCCTTGCTCTTCTTCACTGGCTTGGGGTCGTTGAAGATCTCCTCGAGCTCTTCCAGCGACCGGCCCTTGCTCTCGACGGTGACGAAGTACATGAGCACCCAGTGCAGCGCGTGCAGGCACAGGAAGATCGTGTACGTCCTCCATCCGATGTCCGCGAGGGCAACGGGCGTCGCGTACATGTTGATGAAGCCGGCCAGGCCTCCGGCGAAGTTCTTGACCGCCATGCCCTTGGCGCGGATGTCGTTGCTCAGGATCTCGGCCGGGTACAGCGCCTGGAGCGGGGTCCAGCAGAAGGAGCTGATGATGCCGTAGCTGTAGATCATGGCGATGAACGCGTATCCCGCTCCCGTGGCGATCTGCGCGCCGGCCTTGGCGGCGAGGACGTTGATGGGGATGTAGACGATTCCGCTGAGGAAGACTCCCCAGAGCAGGAGGGGCCGGCGCCCCGCCTTGTCGACGAAGAAGGCGCCGCAGATGCCGCCGCAGAAGGAAAACACGCTGTTCAGGGCGTTGATGAGCAACTGCTGCCTCGATGAGTGCATGCCGACGGCGTCGATCATCGTGGGCAGGTAGTAGGATATCACCGAACCGCCGGTGAACTGGTTGAAGACCGCGACGAGCATGACGATCCACATGCGGTAGCGGGCCGGTCGAGAGTTGACGAGGACCCGGTAGTCCCACCACTTCGTCTCCCTCGATTCCCTCTCGTAGCCGATCGACTGCTGGATCTCCTCGTATTCGAGCCTCACCACCGCCGAGTCCGGGTTGCCGTTTCCGTGATACTTCACCAGTATCTGGCGAGCTAGCTCGCCCTTGTCCTTGGCGTAGAGCCATCTGGGGCTTTCCGGGAGGAGCGAGACTGTGGAGATGACGATCGCGGCGGGCACGGCCTGGACTATATAAGGGATGCGCCACGACCAGTTATTCTGTATCAACCCCGTCCCGTAGCATGTCCACGTAGCCGCTGAGATTCCATTAGTTCAGGGCACGGCGATACGGATGCACATACTTGGACACTTACTCAGAGCCCCCACATACCAGCCGAACACGTTGTACAGACCACCGGCGAGACCTCTCCAGGTAGGGTAGGCCATCTCGACTAGGTACGTCGGCGCGGACGTGACGCAGAGCGGCACGCCGAAACCGACCAGGTATCTCCCGCCGATGAACTGGTCGAGGGTGTGACTCGTCGCCTGCACTATGGACCCGACGATGATGAAGCTCGCGCCGAGCGCCATCCCCTTCTTGCGCCCGAACATGTCGAGCACCCAGCCGGCGAAGAAGGCGCCGCAAATCTGGCCGGCGGTATAGATGGCCGTGACCAGGCCGATCTTGGGTCCGGTCCTGCCGACGTCGAAGTATTCGTGGAACTGGTCCATGGCGTTGATGGAGCCCATGACCGACCCGTCGTAGCCGTTCATGATACAATCTATGGATGATGGTTAGGCAGCCCCGTAGCTAACATTTGGACGTCAGGCCCGCGCCGACCGACGACTCACTCAGCGTTGCGAATAGCATGATGCCGTAGAGCTTTATCTGGGACAGGGCCTTGTAGTTCGGCGAGTCCTTGGCCACGGCGTCGGCCAGCGCGACGGACTGCACCTTGAGATGCGAGACATTGTGGGCCCTAGGCTGAGCATCGCCGTCGTGGTGTTCGGCGGACGAATGGGCCGTTGCTTTCTCCATTGCTACGGATCGGACTGGACCTTTCCTTTTCGCAACGCTCATGCTACCATGGGTCAAACCTCTGCGGCGATCACCGGGGAGCCTATGCATATATACTCATGGCCCCGCCTCTCCGCACATTGCCATGCATGGCCTCGAGACCATCGACCCCACCTCAATACGACTGGAAGCGTCTGGCCTCTATTATACCGCAATGAACTACAGACCAGCTTGGCAATCCCCAGGTTTGCTAATCCGGGGGTGGACGCGGGGGTGCGGGCGGCCACCCCCTTCTCTGGTAAATCCCCGCACTCGCGCGATGCGGCGATAAGCAACGCCCGTGAAACTCATAAGCGGTTAACCAGCACTCTGCCCAGTTGTCATTCGGGCCCTGCTTCCGAAAGGACCGGATCCGACTGCCGAAATGCCTACGTTACCGTAGTCGGCCTGCGATCCGCTGCCTTGGGGGCGTGGTGGCCCGACGCTCCGTTCTATGTTTGTTACTCATGGGAAAATATCGTCGCCCACAAAACGCACCAATCGCCTGCCGAGCAAAACCCCGAGGTCGTCTTGGTATGTCTTCTTGCCACGGCGAGCACTTACGGCTTCATCCCCGCACGGCACGAAGGATTTTAGTTTGTGAATCTGCTTCTCTTAGCTAGTCATCAGGTTCCAGCAAGAACTGGACAAAGTGGACAAGGCGTTGCTCTGGTTTTCGGGCTCGTCTGGCGCTGGAGCTGGGCTAAAGAAAGGGGGGAGGGGGGTTCAAGGGTGGGACGCGCGGAGGTGTGCATCTACCTACTCTAACTCGAGCTGCCTTGGACTCTGGGGCAGCAGTGCCTATGGAGCCTAGCAGGATGAGTAGGTGCAGATGTCACGGAGATATCAGCACGTCATGTTAGTTAAGAAAATCGAGCGGGGAATACTTGTAGGATGCTACTTTTAACAAAGCAGGGGCTGGTCTACCGGACAGGCCATCGATCGTTACAGGGTTTCTCCAACTTCTCCGGATGGAGCTCCGCGGGGGCTCCCCCAAGGTATTTGCATATTTGGGGTCGGGCTAATCCGTTTCTCATTAGCTAGCCTTAATAGGTCTGGATACTACCATACCCGACGGACCATTGTCGTTCTTCGCAGACTGTTAGGCGTGTTCTGGGATTGCAATCAATGTTATAACACCCACGCCGCAGTATGCGCAAAACCTCTCCGTGGGCATGAGACACATGAACGGTGGCCTACCTACGCGGAACTAACCCCCACGTGCTGGGTGTCTCGTACGAGGCTATGATGGCAATTGTTATATCACATCGGCGGGGCAAGGTCTAGATCGGACGACCGGTCTAAAGCCGGCCGAGACGCTACCAAGTCATCTGCGCTGCTGGTACTACAGCCTCATCGCAAGGGACACACCGCAAACCCGGTTGTCGGCGAAGAATACTGAATCATTACTGCAAGCATCTCTCTCCGTGCAGCTGGATCTAGGTTCAAATGAGGCCCAATGAAAAGATCGTTTTACCCGGGGCGAATCTGCGAAGCAGCCCATTTCTGAACCGTGACAACCCCCTGGCATGTGCCTGTGTTCAGGAGACTCTTCATCATTGTTATGGTCCCCCCTCGTGCCTGGAATACGAGACCCTTCAAGAATAGTGACGGCCCCTGCTATTTTAGAGGTCTAAGCCAAAACGTAACATGGGCGCCACGATACGCGAGAGGCACCCCCCCCCTCTTCCCCCCCTTTTTTTTCTTTTTTTTTCGTGTCACGTAAGTTTCTGCCTCTAGGCCTACCGTACTATCAGCTGGTTAGTGTGCGGGTGGAAAGGAGAAAACAAGAGCGACTAATTTGTACCATCATTTTGGAGCGGCGATGTCTTTAAGGCCACTGAAGCTGTGCGCTGTGCGTGTTCTCATGACACACCCGAACGAAGACATGCTACCTAGGAGAAGCAGTGAGTATGACGAGACCTGCATAGGACCCGATGGCTATAATTCAGAGTGCGCCGCCTGCGGAGCAAAAGATCGATGGACGAATCTGGGAGAGGTTCACGAGACGCATTGTCCGGCACGTTCCCATGGCCTATGTTGCCCGCAAGACCTTCGCGAACTACGGACGCGTCTAAAAATCTGTGATAAGAGCGATATAGCGCATGGACTTGGGATTTGGGGCCGGGTCAGGGGATGGATGAGGATGCCCAGAGCACCGAGAAGTTCACATATGGCCGCTCGGTCCGGCCGAACCAGCTGAAAAGCTACCTTGCCCTCCCCACCGTCGTTCGATTTTGAAGAGATCAAAGAGAGAAGAAAACTGAGAAAGCTTCATGATGTCTGGGCTCCTGGCAGCGACCTGCGAGACCACGGGGACTTCGGGGTGAGGTCACTACCGACCCCAAACCGCTGCATCGATTTCCATCGCATTATGCTTATCATCAAGCTCCCAGCGTCTTGCTTATATTAAAGAATTTCCGAGTTAGCATTGCCGAGGCCACGTGATATTTCATCACGGCACCGGGCTGGTTGCGTGTTACTGGCGATGGCGATAAGCAGCCCTTAACGACCATTGACGGGCGTATTAGACACGGCGCTATACCTGACAGGTGGCCTGGGTGGGATTCCCCGAGTAGGAAGTATTGGGCGCTGATAGTCCCTCTGTCACAGTTAAGCTGATCGGAAGATAAGGCTGCATAGGGTGTGGAAAGTGATAATTGTCCGATTAGAATTGAGCTCTAAGGAGTGGTGGCTAGGAAGCTCTCTATATACTGTGTGCTCACCGGATTAAGGTTGTTCCGGGGTGCTTGGAGCTTTTGATGACTAACGGACGCTCCTATTCTACGACACCCTCGGCATCACAGAAGGTGATTTGCTACCTGACTGAGACCTGTACTATCCTTCGAACAAATTATCGGCGACCACGGGTGTTTCGTCTGGAGCAGGACGTGGAGGATGCTGATGTCGCGAAAGCCGACACGTACGACGGCCTCCTCGGAGCTGTGAGCGTTCACAAGACGATTTCCTACTACAATATTCTGCCTCGCACATTTACAGGCCGGCAAATTGAGAGCACGACTTGGTTTGAAGCCCCTTGCCGGTCCCGGATGTTGTCAAGCTCTTTAGCCTGAATATGCGCATCCCGATGTATCCCTCCAAATAGAAGCTGGTCTGGATCACCTCCACATCAATAATCCGAGCTGCATTCCGCAGTACAACATGGCTGTTAGGGTTAACACAGACGCCCTTGGTCCATCCAGCTCTAATGAGTTGGAAAGGAACTCCAGCCGTGGATGTTGCCAGCTGGGCCGAAAATCGTCTGGTAGGAACGGATCAGTCCAGTACGATACGTATATTATACTTTCAAAAGCTCGATTATAATCGAGGGCTGCATAGGTGTTAAGAGCAACAGACAACGAGAGAAACGGGCAAGGTATTGGAGCCAAAAGGGGTGGAAATGGACTTGACAGCTCGAACAGCCGGAATATATATGTGGAGGTGCGAGGGCGTGTTAATGCGCATATCTTGTCATCCCCTGACTGGTTGGCACTGGTTAATCTGCCGGCATTGAGTATCAGCTCACTTGCAGAAAATAGGTGGAGAGGTGTGATTCTTCATATGTATGTAACCTCGTATTATCCTAACAAATCAGGCGATAGATTTTGTCACTTATTGAGCGTCGCATAGTTGTGCCATCAGCCATCCAGGTGTATAACAACAGCCCGTCTCCACGTACCCCTTGAATTTGTCTAAGAGACTCCAACTGTTATATGCTAACCATTTCTGCATGTCAATATTCAGTCACGATGCTATTCCTCACGTTGTTGGCTGCCGCCGGCCTGGCTACGGCTCCAGCTAGAGCAACTCCTGTGGCTCTGAGAGAAACCGAGCAGGCTTTCCACATCCCGTTCATCAACGCCTACTTGCCAAGCAGGGCGCCAGGAAACACTCCTTACTGTTCTCTACGGTGTATGCAACATCCACAGTATACAAGGTGTTATCAGGAGCCCGGCTGATCATCCCCTTAGTTAGCGTCACGGATATGTCGACGTCCACCTCGACAATCTGCAGCGCCCAGCACGGGCCATGCGTCTGGTCATCGCAGGACCCAGTTCCGGCAGAGAAGCCCCTGGATGCGGAGCATCCGGCCCTGTGCGACGATCCGAGCTTCAGCTTCTACATTGACGTGTACGAGGGTGTGTCTAACTACAGTGTGGCCATTTCACGTACCGTTGATGACGACGAGCATTTTGGCATCAGCGAGTTCATCAACTCTGACAATTTCCCGGATTCGTGGGGTATGACCTGTGGAGAGAGCGGCATATGTAATGCATGGGTCAGCAGTAGGACGCACCCTGTCGTAGTTCCCTTTATTTGAGTTGTAAGGATGCGGGTTGTAAACCCGAGGGACAGAAGCTAGAATGACAAGTCAAAGCCGTGGTCGAATGCACGTTGTCAAATAGCCCAATTGGCTTTTTGCCACATATGGAAGAGTACATCAACATTGCTAGGACAATCAGTTCCGTATGGACTTGGAAAGGTATGAAGGGGTTTCATGAAGATATGCTTGAAGAACGCGAAGAGACAACGCCAAGCCTATATGGAATCGTTTGCGGGAAAGAACTACGAACCTAAATACAGATTTGGCGGAAAAGATATCTATCCTAGGGGATTGAGATTCAACGAATAATTAGCCGGAAAAGAGGGGATAATATTCATTTACTTTACTCGCGGAACTCTTAGACTGTCTTATTAAGCTGGAAGGTCTGGCGTAGATCGTATCAATGCTTGATGTCAACTAGTTTGCCTGTCCAGCATTTGTCATTACGTCTCCCACAGCAAATCTAGCGTTTGCAGTCACCTCCAAACGAGTAAGGTATTATGAAAATTCGAAACGGGCAGCTAACAAGCTTACGACCATTTCGTATAACCTTATATACAATGCAGTGAAGGCCGGCCGACTAGGACTATGTACCCCTATATATCTTCTTCGAGCATTAGTCCATTCGAGCTAGTTCGAGCAATCAGATTTGACTAGGATCCGTGGCTCTGGGCTATTTGTCAAGTGACATCATGAGAACACGCGGCTCGCCCTGCTTCCCACGCTTACCAGTCCAGCCGGACCCGTCTCTTGCGATAAGCCTCGAGGTTCTTCCACGTCTCCGTTAAGCGCTGGGCGTTCCTATACTCGACGACACTCAGCACCTCCTCGTCGTCCCCGTCGTCGATACCCGCCTTCCGCCTCTGCTTGCGCACCTTGAGCCGCAGCTCCTCCGGGAGCGCCGGGGAGCGGAGCTTCAGCGCGAGGACCAGGTCGAACTTCCGGGCCCGCCTCAAGCGGCCGAGCTTCACCATGCGGCCGGCGTGCCTGCAGAGCGCGATCAGCCGCACATCCAGGCACTCGCAGCTCACCGAGTGGCCGACGGTCAGGTCCAGCAGACTGTCCGCGGTCTTCTTGGAGGCGATGCCGATGCATCTCGAACGCGGGTTCTTGACTACCTAGCCCCCTTTTCCCGGCTTGCGGGCCGCCAGGAGCATATCGTCTGTTTTCGCCATGTTTAGAATTGTGTGGTGAATAGTCAGTGAAGAGAATTACGGACGGTACAAAAGCGGCGAGACTCCGAGGGACATGCCAAGGTGCCGGGATATATGAGTGCGGACATGTGTCCTGAACAACATCTTCATCCCCCCTTTGTTTCGTGCAATTTGTGGTTCAACAAAAAGGAAGCGTATTGTCAAAATCATCCATAATCATCGTCGCGTTGTTGCGAGGCCCGATAATGAACAATGACTCTAAGAAGGGTGAGATTTATATGTGCCCCGAGCCATTTTTTTTTTCAAGAAATTGTCTCTGACATGGTCGACCAAATATTGACCGCGCGGGAAGAACCAGCAGTTCCGGGTAGCCGATGGTTTTTATGAAGTATAGATTAACTGGACCAGAATAGTCTCACCCTATGCTCTATACCTCTCATTGGTTAGGTGGATTTTGTCACCTTTAAAGAGGCAGCGCGGAAGCCATAAATAGATCATTGACCTTATGGATGGAGCCCATTGTCTAGGTATGAAAGAATCTGTCCGCAAAGGCTTATTGTGTACCTGATCCCGCGCTCTCGTAAGTCCTTTGCATCTCCGCTGTTCTTCTACCTGGAATACACCTTATTCTCGGTCTTGCCTATGCTTCGATTCATAACGGGCCTCGCGAGTGTGGGGCGCTGGCGCCGGATAATGGATTTGTTATGCCACGCCTCCTATGACGTAGATCATCAGCCACTGTTGCGGATGAAGACTCGGTTGGGCGGGAGGGGGATCTAGTCAGCCCGTCGTCACCTTCGAAGTTTGACATGAGGTATCGTGTTTCCTGTCCACCCGGCAAGCATGCCATGTGCGTTGGTCTCTGGCCGTCCCTGAGAATAACCCCTTGAGGCTTTAGTGCATATAACCGATAAAAAGAGTAGAAATGCGTAATTATACAGCGAAAGATGCAAGTCAACCTACAGACAGTAAGGGTGCAAATGCTAGAAAACGCTACGAAATACAACTTGCAGATATTGTGGTATCATGGCTGAACCCCTCAGCTGCTGTGACCGTATGACTATATGCAAAAGTCCAAATCAAACGCCCTGCACCCCCGTCCAGTACGCCCGTCTAGATGCTCTCTATTTGTTCCCGCGCCTGAGCCCCGGGTACTTTTGCTCGCCGTCCACCGGGCCCATCATCGTGTACTTCTGGTCCGTCATCTCTCTTATTAGCGACGCCGGCATGATGAATTTCATGTTGTCTTCTATCCCAGTATCTGCCTCCACATCCGCCTCCGCGTCCCTTATTCGATTGGGGGGGACGGGTGATTCCGGCGGCCTGTCCGTCCACTCCTCTATTACCGATTCGGGCGGCAGAGTTGACAATGCGTGGCTCCGTCGGGTCATGTGGTTTGATGTACTAGCGAGTTCCAACCCCCGTCGGCTGAGCGACATGATGGCCTTCTTTATCCGCCTCTCGCTATTCCTCCTCTCCGTCTCGATACAGGCCCTCACGAAGAGGGTGAAATGCAAAGCCCTGAAAGTAGACAGTCAGCACACCAGAGCAGCCGGCAGCCGGACCCTGGGGGACCGCGGAGGTAGGGACCCTTTCGGAGTAGGTATTTACTCACGTCAATGCGAACTGGAGACACAGCGCGGTCAATTCCATCCCCATCTGCTCGCTGGTTAATCCATCGTAGTATCGCGATATTCCCAAGGCGGATAGAAACGACACGAGCAGCAGCGCCATAAATACAATGGTGGCCAGCCATAGGAGTAGGTCTACGGCGACATGTGCCCCCGGGGGTATTCCGGTGAGGCGGAGGCCTGACCTCCTCGATCTGACGCATACGGTAATGAATTCTGCCAGGGCCCAGAGGCCGGAGATGCTGGCCTGGGGCCATATGCCCTTGTCAGCTTTTCACCTAGCTCTCTACCTCAATCCAGCGGCGCGTCTGCCACATCGCCTCTCGACGGGGCGGGTAGGGGGAGGAAGAGACCTACGGGAGCCACGCTGCCGAGGAAAGTGAGGGCGGGAGTTGCCGACCAGTAGGCGCCGTAGCTGCGCATTGCTGTGACACAGCATACGACGAGCGCAAGGGAGCACGCGAGGGTGAACGACCGCAGGATCACCTTGATTACGTCCCACCGCTTCTGGCTCTCCGGCTTCACCTTTATCGCATCCTGCCACTTTTCGCGGGCGTCGTCACGTTGGGAGTCGTCGGACCGTTCTTCGGCTTCCATTGCCAGGCTGTATACGGTCGGGCAGAGGACGGGAGGATTCGGAGTAGGGACGCGACCATTGAAATCGCCCGTGAAAGAGGTCGACTTCGACTGATACTGATTAAGGGCGCCCGCCGCCCCTCGATGTCGCAACTCTGACTCGACACTCCCTCCACCGCCTGCTCCTTCTCCTAAGGGGGGATCCTCGTTCGCTCGTAATTGGGGTCGTGGTTCGATGCTCCGCGTTCTCGACTAGCCGGGCTACATTTGCCGAAAACGATGCTCGATTCGAATGGTTTACGATGCATCCGCTGAGCCTAGACGATTACTAAATCGCCGCCGCCGTCGTCTTCTTCTGCCGGATGCCGCAACTTTGACCTATACGACCACCGAATGGTCGCGAGGGGGGAAAAGCTTGGGTTCGAGGACCAAGGAAATTATAGTAAGCACTACCACTCAACAGGCTGTGGGTCCCCCTATCCCTATGATCGACAAGGCCGCATTCCGGATCTAGTTAACCATCCCACTTGTACATGGGCTGATGGGTGAGTCCAATCAACACTGGCACAGCGCCCCATCTGGCAATACGGCACCGATGCCAAGGTCCGTTCCGCTTTCTTTTGCAACGGCGATCAGAAGAAAGGAGTTGGTCTTCTAGAATATGGAAATGGCGTGTTTACACGACGTCGTCCTACGACCTGCAGATAAGGAGTTGTTAGTGCACACTGCAATTCTTTTCAGGAGCATTCGGGCGGGCTTGAGCACCGGATTCGGGAACCATCTCGATTCGACCGTTAGAGGACTTCGCCCGCATAACTTCAGCCCCCCGACGCAAGCCAAGATCCGGCAACCGATACCCGGCCGAGTCAGGGGAATTTTTTTTTTTTAGTGGTATGCAAACCGAAAAGCCGTTACCTAACGTTGACGGTTATTCTGTTAGCTTTGGTATCTATGAAAGTAGGATTCCCTTCATCCGAAGGTAGAATCACACGAGGTATGAAGACAACCACAACGCTCTAGTACGAGTGCATGTTTATCATCAAACCGCCCAGAGGACTTTGTAAATCTTAATTGTCTTCAACATCTGTGGTGGTTTCGCCTACAATGGGAGCATCTGATTCAGCAGCTAGATGTCGTCAGCCGCGGCTTACAAACTGACTCCTGCTTCATATCTACCGGCCGTCCAGTTATTACAAGAGCGGCTCGTCGTGCAAGGTGCCGATTCTTCGACGGCGACAAACTGTCGACTTTGGCATACTTGAGCTCCTTACACCTGAGGTAGTTTGTTGCTTGCTGGTGGACCTGGGATGTTCATACTCTAGGTAGGAACAAGAACCGGAAATGGTTTAAACGGTATAGTTAACGGAATATCAAAACAACCACTTGTCGCTCCGTACCATATCGGTATATAAGATGTGAGCCTCATGAGGATCTAGGGGATGTCCTAGACACCCCCCATTATTCGTTCCCCTGACATAATGCGCAGCAAGTCATTCCCGGGGCGGCACTCCTACGTGTATATGTACCGTATTCAAATGGAACCCCCGTTCCCTCGCACGGGAAGTCCTGGCCGCCTACTAGCAGAAACGGTCCCGGGGTCCGCGGCCATCGCAATCACAATAGCAGCAGCCTCTTCTTCCGGCTTTCTTACTGCTGTTGCCGCCCGTCTCGTTTTCTCTGTGGTCGTGGAAGCATTTGAAGAGGAAGTGGCCGACGAACGCGGCGCCGAGGCCGAAGAGGGCGGTTAGGACGGTTATCGTATCTATCGCCCGCGGATCGGACTTGATTACCCGTTAGGCTCGCCGATGGGCTCCACCGTGGGCATGTGCATAGGGGAGTGGGCTGGACGGTGGCATACCCGGGACGATGGGCTAACGTCATAGGGGGCCGTGACAGGACCGTCCGGCATGGCGGGAATCGATGAGTTCCGTGTTGTAGAGCGCTGGTGTAACTGCCGTGGCGGTGGGTAGTGACGTCGGTAGAGAGGTGGATGCGGTGTGATAGTAGTGATAGTGGTATAGTTTGGGTAAGGAGGGGCCGGAGAGACCGCCATGCCGGCCTACCTAGATGGACTATATTATGGTATACTGGCTGATTGGGAAGGCTCGGGTTAACGAGATAGCGAATGGCCATGAGAAGGCTTGACGGGTGTGATTTAACAAACATCTTTACCTCCACCTTCGTGGGATCGAATTGTGCAGTGGCTGGTGTCACATATCGCATGCTGAAAAAGGAGGAAACGCTTGAGTGAATGCTATCGCACAAGTCCGAGCCCCGAACCACCGGCTCGTCCAAGGCTAAGTAAGTGGCGGTTAAGCCGGAAATCATCCAGCAATTTATCACCACAAGGCTGCCTGCTACGAATCGCTAATTCGCTTCCTCTTGACCAACCGAACCCACCTCCTGCGTCTCCATTCCCCCCTCTTCACATCGCCGTCCTCGCCCTCCTCCCAGCTCGGGCCCGGCACGTAGCCCTTACCGCCCTTCTCCTTGCCGCCCTTAGCCTCGCCGGCCGGGTCCTCCACGACGCCGACGCGGTCCGCGTTCTCGTCGTAGATGTCGTAGACCCAGCGCTCGCCCTCGGTCTCGATCTCGACGCCGGTGATGATGCGCTCCTCGACCCACTCGCGGCTCCAGAGGTCGAGGGCCCACTTCTTCTCGCTCCACTCCCAGCCCTTGGGCGGCAGAACGTCCTCGAAGAAGCGGGCGCCGGCGGGCTTCTCGCCGGCGATGCGCGCGGGGGAGAGGGGATCGTAGGGCGAGGCGCTGAAGAGCCAGGGCTCCCACTCGCCGCCGGCGGGCGACAGGCGCTGCAGCTCGAAGATCTCGACCTCGCGGGTCTCGGGCGAGGCGTCGAGGATGACGTCGTCGGCGGCCCAGCGCCCGACGAGGCTCAGCGCGCGCTCCGACTGGGGGCGCACGTGCGTGCGGTGGGCGTCCTCGAGCGCGCGGGCGGCGGCCGGGTGCCCGGCGCAGGTGGCGGCCCAGCCGGCGGCGAGGAAGATGAGGCGCCAGGGCAGCGCGGCGGACGCGATGCTCAGCACGAGGCAGGCGGCGAAGAGGGCCGCGAACAGCGCGCTGCTGAGCGCCTCGTCACTGAAGTTTGTGCGCGGCACCATCAGCGACACCACGGCGTCGTGCAGCTGGCTGAAGTCCTCCATGCTGTTCTGCAGGTCGCGCATGTTGCGGAAGAAGTCGCGGCTGAGCTCCTTGGCGGGGCGCACCGTCACGGCCGGCGCCAGCGGCGGGCCCCGCGACCACGGGCTGTAGTACGAGTACGGCGCGCTGCCCCCCAGCGCCTGCTCGCCGCTCAGGCTCATCTCTGGGTCCGGGTGGCGCGCCGCGAAGCTCGGGATCAGGACGGCCACGAGCAGCACCGCCAGCGGCAGCAGCGGCAACAGGTACGGGTCCAGGCATACGAAGGTGTAGATGGCCAGGAACGAGAGCGTGTGCGTAGGCTGGTGCCACGACAGCAGCCGCTCCACCCGCTCCTGGAAGACAAAGACGACGCCGATGCGGGCGTTGAAGCGCCGGAAGTTGACCGACATGGTCGTGATGTTGAAGTTGGGTCGTTCCGTCGTGGCATGTGCGCTGCCGTTGCTGCCATCTCCTGAGCGCTCGTCCTCGGGCTGGGCATGTCCACCATCGGCGGGGATCACCTGCTGTAGGAGCTTCTCTACAAGATGATCTTGGATGTTTGCCTTGCCTTTCAAAGCCGAGAAGCGACCTCGCAACCCCCCGGGTCGCGATGGCGCTTCGGCCTCTGAATGGTCCGAGTCATGGTTAGCGCCTCGCTGGGAAGGGGTCACTGAACGCGAAGGTGTTCGTGAGCCATCGAGGACGCTGGTCGGGATGGGATCGTCGCGATTGACGAACACGCGGGGTTTTCCCATCTTGTCCGACGTCTCACCCGGCGCTGTTGTTACGGGAGAAATGCTGGACCGTGATGACGATGACGGCGGGAGCGAGCAACCATGACCAATTTGAACCAAGGGATGTTGAGCTTGGCCGTGTCACGGAGGGCACCTAGGAGGCAACTTTGTACGTAGACACTACCATCAGGTCGTGTTCCGGGTAAAGTCAACTTTATAGGACGATATAAACTTGGGTAGCTACAGGGAGTGGCGAGTCTGCACGCGTACGTGGTTATAAAACTGGTAAGGAACGGGGAATAGGACATCGGGATGTAGCTGAATGTTAGATATCACATGCACCATTCGTTACTTTAGTAACTTCAGTACCTAAGCTACGGGTGACGTTAGCGGGCGCTGCGGGGCCCATGCCACTAATGCTGTTAAGGCTTAGGCGATTAGCGGGGTATGCATGGGTCCTGCAGCAGCTAACGTGTGCAGGGGGTCCAGCTGCAAAATATATCATCAATATCGATAATCCTAGAACACGATGACGAGATCTTTTCCAACACCGCCAATAGCCGCATTAACATCACCGCCACCGAACACACGGAGGAGAGGGCACTTCCCGGAAGTGTAGATCCGTCATCATGCCCATCACGATCCTTCAACCGACTCCTCTGCCGATTGACAAACCAAGCACCGCCTATGCATCCGACTCGGACTCGGACGGCGGCGCCGACCTCGAGGGCGACATCTCCATGATGCGGCCCAGCAAACGCGCCCGCCGGGCAGACGACTCGATCGTGACGCCGGGCGAGGTGATAACACAGGATCCGCAATGGATGCGGTACGTTATTCCTCGCCTTTCTTGTCGCATACTACCATGGTAGTTCGGCAGACTGACACACTCCCTCCTCCCACCTCCAGCGGCCACGGAACCTACACGACCGCCGACCCGCCCGCCATCGTGTCCTCGGTCGCGGGGACGCTCTCGAAGACGAACAAGCTGCTCTCGGTACGGCCGCTGCGGGCGCGCTACACGCCGGAGATCGGGGACCTGGTCGTGGGCCGCATCGTCGAGGTGCAGGCGAAGCGGTGGCGGGTGGACGTGGGCGCGTCGCTGCTGGCCCAGCTGCCGCTGTCGGCCATCAACCTGCCGGGGGGCATACAGCGGCGGCGCACCGAGACCGACGAGCTGCAGATCCGCACCTTCTTCAGCGAGGGCGACCTGCTGGTGGCCGAGGTCCAGCAGCTGTTCGGCGACGGCGCCGCCGTGCTCCACACCCGCTCCCTCAAGTACGGCAAGCTGCGCAACGGCGTCTTCGTCGCCGTCAGCGGCACCGGCGGCGGCGGCGGCGTCGTGCGCGCCCGGCGCCAGGCCTTCGTGCTGGACATCAGCGCGGGGCGGTCGGGCTCCGGGCCGGGGGGCGTAGTGGCGGCGGGCGCCGGCGACGCGGGGGACGCCGACGACAGGGTCGACGTGGTCCTGGGCGTGAACGGGTACATCTGGATCAGCAAGCACGTGGAGGGCGAGGGGGCGGCGGCCGAGACCTCGGGCCCGGGGATCACGCGCATCGAGGAGAGCGTGGGGCTCAACGTGTACTCTAGCCAGAACGACGCGGTGCCGCCGGCGACGGCGCGCGAGATCGCCCGCGTGCGCGGCGTCGTCGAGGCCCTCGTCGAGAACGGTCTGCGCGTCGACGAGGACACCGTCACCCGCGGCTACCTCGAGGCCGTCGAGATGGCCCGCGGCGACGGCGACGGCGACGACACCCTGTACCTCGGCGGCGAGAGGGGGCGGCGGTTGGCTGCCGCGCTTACGGGGCGGTGACGGACATCTAGGGTCTCAAAAGGAGTGGTGGATATCTGGAGGGAATGATACCAAAGAAGGATCACTAAGTCCTCGAAGGTGGATTGGGCTCGGGGAACAAACATTCATAACTGGCTTATTTTATGCTATCCGTGAGATGACAGGATTTCTATGCTTTGGCCAGACACCCCCTATTACAAAGCCTAGGATTGCCTACTATGAGCGTACCCACAGCAATGACAAAGCATCCTGTTCGTACACATTAAGCCTATCATACAGCCCCCGACTGAACATTGCGTCACGGAGGTATTGAGTTATGGCTGATGTTGATGCGAATCGAAATTCAAGACTGTAGGATCTGAGCTAGATGGATGTACAATGCAAAACCGCGTAATCGACCCCCGGCATTCTGGCCCCTTGCGTTTCTTCTACTGTACAAATCCCCCTTTTCAGCAAAAGAGCCAATCTGAATCGAGCAGGGTCGTGTCGTTATGTGCAAGCGTCTTCAAAAAGCAGTTGCATCAGCCCGAGCTGCGCAAAACTGACACGGGCATGCATTAAGCCCCAGCAGTACCAAAAGCACCCAGGAGCATCTCCTTAAAAGTCGTCAGCTCGCAGAGCCGCCCGCCGCCGCCAGGTACCCGCAGCCGGCGACGAGAAGCAAGACCCAGCGGAGCAGTACGGCCTTGGTGCCAACGCCGCCGAGTCCGAGGACGAGGCCGACCCAGAAGCGCAGGTCGCGGACGGGGCGGCCGTCGCGGTCGAAGTCCGGGCGGAAGCCGTTCATCCACTCGTAGAAGCGCAGGTTGGGTAACGAGTAGGGCGGGTAGCGCACGCGCAGCAGGCGGTCCATCCAGCGCCCCGGGACGTCGACGACGGTGCGGCGGTGCGTGAAGCACTCGAAGGACGCGCGCCCGTGGTACGCGCCCGTGCCGGACTCGCCGACGCCGCCGCACGGCAGCCCCGCCACGGACCCGTGCATGTACGCGTCGTTGAAGGACGCGCCGCCCGAGGTTATGCAGCTTAGGACTGTGGGTGGGGGGAGGGGGTTAGTCGTTTGGTTTTGTTGGTTGCCGGTTTCTCTACATGGGGGGTAAAATATATAGGGCGGAAAGGGTGCCGACTCACGTTTCTCATTCTCGCTCTTGGATCCGAAACTCATGAGCGACAGCGGGGTAGGGTCAACCCAGTTCACAGTCCTGATTGCTTCATCGAGGTCGTCGTACGGCAGGATGGACCAGACGGGCCCGAAGGACTCCTCCTGCATCATGGGGTCGTCAGCCGAGTCGATGAGCACGACGGTGGGCGCGATGAACCGGTCGGACCCGTCCGTCTCGCCGCCCATGACAATGCGGCCCCGGGTGCTGTCGAGCATCTTCTTGATGCGGTCGAACTGGCGCTCGTTGATGATGCGCGCGTAATCCGGGCTCGCCTTGGCACCCCCGGGGAAAAAGTGCTTGTATGCCGCGTTGAGGTGCTCGACGAAGTCGTCCACAACGCCGCGCTCGACGAGCACGTAGTTCTGAGACATGCAGACCTGGCCCGCACACAGGGTCTTGCCCCACAGCAGGCGCCGCGCGGCGAGCGCCAGGTCGGCGGACCGCGTGATGAAGGCGGGATTCCGGCCACCGAGCTCGAGCGTGACGGGCGTGAGGTTCTCGGCCGCCTTCCGGGAGATGATGCGGGCCACGGCCGGGCTGCCCGTGTAGAAGATCTTGTCCCACTTCTGGTCGAGGAGCGCCGTGGTCTCGGGGATCGCGCCCAGCACGACCTTGAACGCCGACGTGTCGAGGTAACCCTCGACGATCTCCTTGACCACTGCCGCGGTCGCGGGCGCGCTCTCCGAGGGCTTGAGGATGGCAGTGCAGCCCGCGGCTATGGCGCCGACCAGGGGGCCCATGATCAGCACCAGCGGGAAGTTGTAGGGGCCGATGATGAGGGCGCTGCCCAGCGGTTCCTTCCGGACGCGCGGTCTCAGGGGCGCGAAGGAGAGGGGGTAGTCGAGATCCCGGTTGTCATCCTTCGCCCAGGTCTTCAGGTTCTTTAGGCATATGTTCAGGTCCTGGACCAGAAAGTTGATCTCAGAAATGGTCGATTCGAAGGGCGACTTGTTCAGGTCCTTTTTGAGGGCGGCCTGGAGCTTCCCCGTGCTGTCGTTGAGGCCCCACCATAGCTTGCGCAGCTGGACGAGACGCCACTCGACGTCTTTGGTCTTGTTACTCTGAAAGGATTCCCGGACCTCGGCAGCAAGCTTGGGGATACTGTCGATAGGCGTATGCTCAAAAGGCGGGATCTTGATATCCGCGGACATGGTTGCCGGTAAAGTTGCGGCTGAGGGTCAGCCAAGCCGGTAACTGGATGTATGACACTCTAATGGAATCCCGCCGTTGCGTAATGAGAGAGGCGACTAGTAGGCGCAAACAGGCCTGTAGGTCAAGTAAAAATAACAGAAATAGGTAATTGGTAAGAGAGTAAGGACAGAACGTGAGTTAGGCTGAAACTATGGAGATCGGACGCTGAGAAATCGCAGCGCTCCGATATCCTATGCTAGGAGGCAAGAGTTAACGGGGCTGGACCAAATCAATGATACCTAGTAAGCTTCGGAGCCCGCGGCTACCTTACTATTATTTGGTCGCGACTGAGAATAGGGTAAGCTATTGATGTCTTATTACTGAATATGCAATCTCGAAGAAATTTGAGGGTTGTCAATCGATGGCCGGAAGAAGCATCCATGTGGAAGCCGAGGCTAATGCTTAAAGTGACCAAGGGCCATGCGATGATGCCGGTCGCACACCACACCCCATGTGGAGAATGGTCATATTGGAGATATATCATCGCTGGCATTAACCGACCTCGTACCGAAAGCTAAAATAAGTGAGGATTTGAGCCGCTAGACATGTGTTAGGTGATTAGTATATGCAGCCTCTACATAGTAAGGAATAGATGCACGTTCCACACATGGAATGCTCTGAAGGCTGAAGATTGACGAGTAAGAGGATGTTGTACCTACATATCTGCAGCACCAGATGAGCCGTCGGTGCTGCTACGTAGGTAGGTATGCTTGGCAATGCGCCGCATGCTGTAGTACTGCGAAGATTTTGATGAACCCATTTCCAGTCAGGTCCCGAGGTCTTGGCTCTCACACCCGTCATTTCGGTGTAACTCTTCTTCCAGCTAAGCGAGTGCGGGACCCTGGCCCCACCTCTAGGGCTGCACCGAGATTCCTGTTGATACACCAAAATTCCAATTGAGAAATTCCACGAACTTTTTAAAAAGTGGCATCTGAGGCACCATCCACTACCGTCAATCACCAACCGTTAACCACCAACCACCAACCACCAACCACACGGCCTAGGCGCAGGATTAGACTTCTTTGCGTTCTCCAACAAATCAACCAGAAAAAGAAACCAGTCACAATGGCTCCTCAGACAGTATGTATAAGATGACACCGCTTTGCTGTTGGCCCTGTCTCTCCGCCTGGGTCAAAGGATTTATTTCTGTCCTCCCAGCGAAGAGATCATGGCGTGAAGCAGTAGGCTAAGGTCAATTCTCTCCCACTTTCCAGAAGAAGTCCGGCAAGTCTGCCAAGACGACCAAGAAGGTATGAGAGCTATCCCTCCAATTCCTCTGCGCGGGCGCGCGATGCGATTGTGCCTGTGCTGCTCGAGAGGCTTTTGCTCACGCCGTGCCTCTAGTTCGTCATCAACGCTCAGCAGCCCGCAAGCGACAAGATCTTCGACACGGCTGCTTTCGAGAAGTTTCTGCAGGACAAGATCAAGGTTGAAGGCCGTGTTGGAAACCTCGGCGACACCATCGTCATCCAACAGGCCGGCGAGGGCAAGGTCGAGATCATTGCCCACAACGAGCTCTCTGGCAGATACCTCAAGTACCTGTGAGTGATATATCCTCTCTGTGCGGGTGGGCTGATCGGAGGCTGACGCGACATCTCTTCAGGACCAAGAAGTTCCTCAAGAAGCAGCAGCTCCGTGACTGGCTCCGTGTGGTCTCCACCTCCAAGGGTGTCTACGAGCTCAAGTTCTTCAACGTCGTCAACGACGATGCCGACGAGGACGAGGACTAAACAAGCAGCCCACAATGATGACCCTGGGGGTCTGAGCAGGTATTATGCATCGGCGGGTACCTGGCATAGGAACATGGGGTCGGGATCATTTGCAGCTAGATTTGGATTGCAAAAATAAAGATACCCCTCTGTCATGGGCAACCAACATTTGATCTGCTTTTCCGCTTACCCGAACGTGAATTTATGGTCGCCCGTACTAGTTCTATGTGTATTTTGCAAAACCTGTCCAATTGTAAATAACTCTAATCAGGGTAAAGATCTGAAAACAGCTTCCCATGTAACCAGTGCCGCAGCGTTGGTCGGGAAAGCCCTCAAAAAGCAAGGGACAAAGCCTCGCCAGAATCCCCTGGCGCCGCTCTCCCTGTACACGGCAACCGCTGCATCCCTCCAGCGGTGGAACCTCCTCTCGCCATCGCCCAGCTTGCCGCCGAGCGGGTCCGTCATGATGCGCTGCTTGACAACGTCGCTCGGGTAGCTCGCGATCCAGAAGACCTGCGCGCTGAGCCCGCCGGCCCAGAAGTTGACGGCCGCAGGCCCCAGGGATGTGCGCTCGCGCAGCAGGCGTGAGAGCAGGTCGTACGACCCCCACCAGAAGAAGAAGAACGACCGGAACAGCAGCGTGGCGCCCAGGCCCCGGTACACGCCGCGGATGCCGTGCGCGCCGTAGATCCGGCGCACGCAGTCCACCGGCCCGCTGTACAACCGCTCGCTCTTGCGCGCAGCGTACTGCGTCTGCAGGCGCGCCTTCACGTGCTCCACCGGCGCCGCCACGAAGCTTACCGTGCACCCCGCCAGCACGCCCGCGAGGCCATGGCCGAGCGTCGGCAGGTTGTGGGCGTGCGCCGCACCCTTCTTCCCTTCCCCCTCCTCCTCCCTCATATCGTCGGATCCCGATCCCCGAGGGGAGGAGGGCCGCGCCCCGTCGGGGCCGGCGTTGAACACGTGCTCCGACAGCAGCCGTCGGTACACCTGCAGGCTGCCCATCATGATGCTGTCCATGAACATCCAGCCCACGAGCGGCGGCGTCGCGCCCTTGTAGAGCCCCCGCACGCCCTCGTGCCGCACCGTCTGCGCCACGCACTGCAGGGGGCCGCTGAAGCGCGCGCTGTCGGTCGTCTGGAGGCGCACCTTGACCGTGTCGAAGGGGTGGCCGACTGCGGTCCTAGTTAGTCATTGCGTTCATATGTAATTTATGTGTGTCTCCAGGGACAAATGTACGATTAGGATGGATGGGTGAGTGGATGCTGAAAGCTTACCCGTCAGCTTGGCGATGCCGGAGAAGACGCCAGCCACGAAGCCCTTGTAGTTGCTGGGCTTTGCCGGCTCCTTCTGCTGCCGCCTCGGGTCGGCCGCCATTGGGGACGCGGTCCTGCTGCACACTCGGCGGATTTTGTTTGGCTTGGTTACTTATTGAGCATTTGCTGTTGGTGGTTCAGTTTACGAATTATTGGAAGACCCTGCATTCCGCGAATTTTAGCGATAATTGTCAACCGAGATCGGCCATGCTTTTTTTTTTATTACTCGGCCCGTGCCTTCCGTCTCGGGGCCTCCTCTAGCGGCAATGCGCGTAACATCATGAACGAAGTCCCATCTCCTGAATATTATTTAAAAATCGCCGACTGCAGCGTGAATACAAAAACGGCTTGGTTTTTTTTGTAAAAAAAAAAAAAAAAGAAGAGGGGGCGGGGGAGGGGGACCGCTAAACTTAATTATCGCAACATCAAATCGTGTGACAAAACGGCCTCGACACCGAAGTCACGACGTCCTGCTCACGCTGGAATACCACGACATCCCTACGACAGGCCCGAGTCCGGAGCCCGGGGTCCTCCACCCCGGGGCTGGGACCACCCTCGTCGTTGTTGTGCACGATCAGCGTGGCGGCCGGCACGCGTTGCTGTCCTTCCGCTTAAAAATTTTCCGCACGCGGAAGGAATTTGGAACCCTGTGCCCTCAGGTAGCGACCCGGGGAATCACGACATAAAATAAGGCTTTCGAATTCCACCAATCTACCGGTAACATCTCATCGCATTGTTTGGTGGTATAGAGGTATATGGCAAGTCAACTGCTAGTAACTCTACAACCGGTAGGCAGCTGGCTATGGCTTAGTCCTCGTCAGACTGGTCCTCGTCGAAAAACGAAATCATGTTGCATTGACCCCCCTCTTGTATTACTTTCCTCAGGTTTCGGCTCGAGGTTTCTAGAATCCCGTTCGCGACCTCTAGTAGGCTGATCTTGCAAAGGAGATGGGTGAGCTCAACATCCTTGGCAAGGTCCCGCTCCTCGAGCTCCCTGATCCTCGCCCCTAGTTTCTCGACCTTGGCGGCGGCCTCCTCCCTTAATCGATTTCGCATTGTGCGGCGGAGCTCCATGGTTTCCTCAGAAGAGGGCAGTCCCAGGGACGCATAGAACTCCGCCCAGTCCTCCGGGTCGGCGAGTCTCGGACTCCAATACCTGTTCTCCGTGAACACTTCCATGAACTCCTTATTTCGCACGTGAAACATTTCCCAGTGCATCATCTCCAGGCCAAAATTTTCGCCACCGGCTACGTCCAGGTAGCTTCTCATGTATTCGAAGGATCGGCTCCGGAACCGGTCCCACTTCTCCGCTGAATTCGCAGGACCATCGGCAGGCGCCTCCTTGTCCTGGTTTACAAGCATCATGACCGTCGGTATGGATCGTCGTTCGTCTCGCGTTCGGCGGGAGCCGAGGACCAAGAGGACGCGGTATCCTTTGAGGTTGAAATTTCTCTTGCCCCTGAACCTCTCGTACTCGAGATTGGCGGCAAGGCCGATCTCAATGTCCTTCCAACCTGCCTCCCACTCTTGGGGCCAATCTCCGTCGCCTACTTTCGGGTCGTAAGGTTCGAGTTTAGGGTGATGGAGTCGCTCTTCTCTTGCGGCGTCGCTCAACGACGGCGACGACCAGGTCGATGTCGTAGTCGCAGTGGCTCCAGGGAAAGTCCGTCTAACCGAGGAAGGTTCGTAGTCCATGAGGGACTTGATTTTCCTCAGGACTGACATACGGGATAATTTGGTAGTGTTCTTGCTTATCACGGTGCGTTCGGCTTGAAGCTTGGTGGTAGATCGAGGATTATGAGGATACCTAGTGGAAGAAGATGCCAACATTGTAAGCTTTGCAGCAGCCACCGGCTCTTATAATTGTCGCGTATAACACAGGAGAGAGTTTGCTAGAGCACTGAACAATTGGCTAGTAAGAGATAGCATGCTATCCATTGTGCCCTCCAGGTTATGATGGCAAAACTCATGTTGCGTAACTGTTCTTCCATAAGTTATTCACAGCTTACCGGGGGGTAAGATTTGAGTCAATCAAGTCAGATAATTAAATTTGGCATGTAATCATCACCCTGTGTAATACTGATCTCTATATGAAAAGAACGACGAGACGGGAGAAGTCTGCTATACAATGAGGACGCTTGAACAGGAGGGCCTACTTTTACGTGTCCAGATACCTCGAGAGATATCAAGCTACAATTAGACAAGTCAGTTAACCAACCTTAGTAAACCAGGATATCAGAGGAGTTGAATGCAGGCCTCTAACATGTCGCTCATCAAGCTAGTAAATATACTTCATCCGATGTGGCTTACAGATCTCGATTGTGAATAGCAGGCTTCAAGGACCACAGTACGCTTAGACTAAGAAGCATGTGTACATTCTTATCTCGATGCATGTCTACAGTGTGTAATCATATCAATAGGGTCCGTCAGGGAAATAAACCACGATTAGTGATACGACGTGAGGTGCGGCTGTAGAAGCACAATGTCATAGAAAGTTGCTACATATCCTCCTCATAATCAAAGCCACTACTGTGAAATTAAAATAACCAGAGGGAAGACTGTCCTTGTGGCCACTGGTGGTTACGCTGAGGTAGGTAGACTCGATTGTGCGAGTTTAATGTCTACACTGCATGAAAGAATTTTCCAGGCATGACTTCCAGTCTCACAACATTATCAGGGTTTATGACCGAACCCAGAAAGTATAGTAATCCGTAACCGGGTCTCTCATAGGATGAGGCTAAATAGGCAATCGCATCACACTGCGCTATCAATATCGAGGATCATGTATCGGTTGATACCGGGGGGCCGACTATGATAGGTCTGAAGCCTTACGAGGTGCGCAGTGCAAAACACAGACATTTGCAATTGTCCATGGGGACGCCTGTAACTAAAAATAATACACCAAGTCCTCTCAACCCGGTCATCTCCCACGGCGATTGCGACGCCCCCACCCCCTTCGTTTTTGCTCTCTTATTTGCACTTTGATATACGTGCAGGTCCCTTCATCGGCTGTAATCATGACCTCCTCAGTCAAGTTTCCATCATCAAAAGGACAAAAGGCAATTTCGACTAAGAGGCTGGGTCTCGAAAATGGGATTGATGTTGAATGAAACCAGGTTTCGATTACAGAGTTGATTTGGCTGCTTAGTCAGACCAGAATTACAACCGGATTGGGAAAGAATGCTGACCGCCCGTAACGAGTCTGGCCGCGCCGGACTGAAACCATGGGGATTCTGGGAAACATATAAATTCAGCAGAATCCGAAGAACCATACACATATCTGCTAGAGCTGTGCGGGTTCTGTATGTTCCACAGGACGGCGGCTGTCGCCTGTTGGGCTGCTTATTACATTCTAATTGACTTTCCGTGGGCGTTGAGACTCGGTATCCAGTTTGAGTTGTAGGACCTTTCAGGGGACTGCTCCGCATATCCGGGCTGAAAGATTAATGGAGTGGTAAGGCGAGGTAAGGCGAGGTGACGCGAGGTGGGGTGGCTGGCCTCAGATTGTCGCAACAAGTATTACAAATATTCCCAGGCCGTGGGCGAATATGTCCATTGGCCAAGAGAGGCGGCTCCCGGGATGTCTGGCTGAATCCTCCACTAAAAGCACCCGACAAAGTTATGCTGTGTGAATTGAACCCGCTGCACCATACTATGAAGAAGTGCAACCTCGAGGTGCAGGAAAGACAAAGACACGTTCGACTATCCAGATGCTATCATTACATCCTCTCCATGTACCAGTTGATTCCCCTATGCTTTGTAGGCTCGTATGATTACGAAGTACTAAGCCGCACATCCCGTTAAACCTCGTAGGAGATATACAATGCATGTGCTTCAGTTAATCCTTCTTGCATGGCGATTAATCCAACCTTCGCCAAAAAGCCCTGTAAAAGGCTGCCAACGGCTCGTACCGAATGCTTAACCAAAATTGACGTAATACAGTCTAATGCGCGGCTCTCGCGGATCCGAGAGAAGGGGCGTAGAGTTACTATGGTGTTATGGGTAATATTTCGCATCCAGTTATGTTGACCAGGTGCGAAATATTATGCCTGATACCATAGTGGCCTTGCAGGGCTGAAGACGCCAAGATCCTAAGAATCCAAGAACCCCAGAACGGAATAGCCAAGAACAGAAATAGGAACGAGCCCACACCGGTTGCGACCCTCCCTTTGCCTTATGCACCTGTGCGCATCCTTGCGGCTTGATGTGCCCTCAAGAGGTCTCAATTGGACGTTCTGATTCGAGGGCGCTTAGGCCTTAATCCAGCACTGCCCTGCTGACGAGGCGATGATACCGTAGCAGCCCCGTCCCTGGGGTATTGGCGTCGTAACCGACCTCTGACACGGAAACAGCCCCCAAACGAAAGAAATAGAAAATTCTGGCCCGCTGAGCTGAAATATCTAAAATGGGCGGCGATCCCTTCGGGGCTTGACCTGAAGTTCTCGCTCCAGAACGATAGTACCGCACATAGCAGCCATGAATCCCAACCGCCTGCCAGAGACTCACGGGAACGTGGTCACGTCCTGGATGCCGCTCGGGAGCGGACGGCCGGCGAACAGCGAATGTGCCGACCTCAGGTGGAATTATCATAGCGACATCATCGCTGCTTGGGACCCGGGTTACGGAGTGAGTGCCGATCAGGCCGTGACGTGCCACCCTAAAGCGGTAACGACTTGGTGGCTACAAGAACGACTCGGCCCAAATACAGCCACCACCGTCAGCCTTGGACCGATGGATTGTCCCGAAAATTATTATACCGCCACCCAGAACGTCCAAGACTCCTCGAGTACGCTGATAGCTTGTTGCCCATCGTAAGTTCGGGCCTTAGATGACCCTATGTTTCGCGTCGTGTGGTAGTGTGGTAGCTCACGGGTCGTCTAAGCGGTTTTGAATACAACGGCATGATTGAAAGTCAAGGGACTACGGGACAGTGCACCTCGCGCGTCGCAGCTGGGCAAGATGTGACCTACATGGGACGAGGCGAGAACGGAGCCTGGATTACCAGATCCTCCAGGATGAATACCGCAACTACGGTAGTAGGGGTCCAGATCAACGGCTGGAAGTTCGCCGATGAGACGGCGGCCAGTACGCCAAGCACCGGGTCCTGCAGCTTGCCCGGGAGCTTTGAGACAACGCCTGCCAATCCGTGTTCTCAGAGCGAAGCGTTTGGCAATTCCGCCAAGATAGGCATCGGCGTCGGCGTATCCCTAGGACTCACCGGACTGGTCGCTCTCGGTGCCGGCTTGCTCATGATGTATAGAGCGCGGAAGGCAGCACGGTCAATGCCCCCTCCGCCGTCCATAACAAAGGATTTCAGCGATGGCGGCGGGCCGATTTCGCGCTCGCAGTTATCCCTGTCACGCACTCCCGCCCTCCAGGAAAGAAATAATCCGACCGAGATGCCGGACTCCAGGACAAAAGCTTTACCGCAGGACTGGAGTAGCTATCCTGCTGAGCAATACCCTACTGAGCAACCATTGTACCACTCTTACGCGGTAACAGTCCCCCATGGTGAGATGGAGGGTACAGCTGGCTATATTCCCCACGAAACGCCCCATACAAGAACAGAACTAGAGGGGGAGTTCGAGAGGAATATAAAAGTGCTTTATCGCCCTCAACATTAGTAGAATAGGATACCCATAGTCATGGGGATATAATTGAAAGAACAGGTATTTACTATTATTTGGCAGGCACCAACCGTGGCGTAACCTAGCTGATTTGAGACAATTTGCTGCAAATATGAATTGCCACGCCTCAACCACCCCGTCCGTTGCCCGTCCTGCTACGCAGCTCCTCCGCCAGCGCGATCCACCCTGACATTTACCGGCCTATCTCCGGGCCATGAGACTTCCGACCCGATGCCTAGGAACTATGCCGGCAATGGCCCCACGTATAGGAGGGTCAAGTCACGGACGGAGTAGGGGAGCCGCATGTCGGTGCCGACGACGCGGGTTACGGGATAGTGCGCGAAGGGTCCGATGCCTGTCTTGTAGACCTAGAGAGAGTGAGCCGAGGCCCCATCCCTTATAGTTCCCTTCGGGACCCTGGAGGACATAGTCCGAGTCGACCGTGAAGCGGACGGCCCTCTCGACTCGCGTGGTGTCAAAGATGATGGAGGCGACACTCCAGATATTCTCCCCTATCTCCCTCGTCTCGGATAATTTGTGAGTATCGCGCGTTGTCGGACTTCGGGTTGAGGAGGGCGCCGGCAGCCGCTATGTCGTCGCAACGGCCCCTCTCGAGCAAAGAAGGGAGCTGTGATTCATGTCGAGGAGGTAGCGCGGTCGCCCAGGCAGAACCAGCGGCAAGTAGCGCTATGATGGCCTTCATTGCCGGTGAAGTCTGAGTTCGTAAATGTTGTAAATTGACGGCGGTCTTCGGCTTAATCGCAGTAGACTGCAATACCAAGAGAAGCTTTTAAACTGCCAAAACAGAGAGAGACTCTCACCATTTATCCTGATCCGGGGGACGGGTACGGCCGACACCCCCATCTTCGGGGCTTCATGTTTATCAAGGCCGGGGCAGAAAGCAACCTATAGTTGGCAGACGCCGTGGAAGTCATGTTCTAGAATCCAAAGTAGGCGCATCTGGAATGCAGTCATACGAGACCCTGAGATCCTCAGATCCTGTCACGAGGGCTGGAAGCAATTGTACCACGTCCACATGATGTGCAGGTAATCGCACAACCACCCAAGCCTTTGCCGGGTCGCCGCCAACCAAGCTACCCGGATATCAATGAACTGAAGCCATCGTGGATATCCGTAATGTCCATATTGAGTAGACACATGATGCTACATTCAATACTGTGGTTGAGCCCCACCATTAGACACTATCGGCATTCGGGG
This sequence comes from Monosporascus cannonballus, assembly GCA_004154925.1. Classification (NCBI taxonomy): domain Eukaryota; kingdom Fungi; phylum Ascomycota; class Sordariomycetes; order Xylariales; genus Monosporascus; species Monosporascus cannonballus. The sequence continues at coordinate 55,331 of QJNS01000044.1, forward strand.
AGCATGAATGGGAATCTCCTAGTACTATGCGTACTCCTAAGCCTGGAATACTGACGTAACCTCTATCTACATACCTTTGTACTCTCCAAAGGGCAATACGGAGTGAATAGCGATACCCAAGCTGGTAAATAAAAATAGCTTATCTCCACATCAACGGGAAGTAAAATCCTCCAATCAGAAGCAGCGTAGGGGCTGGAGATAACCGACAGGGGTAATAAAGTCGTTTTGGTGGTAGGGACCGAAGGTAAGGTGTGCTTTTTAACTAGATCTGGGATGATGGCCTCTTTGTCGAGTTTTCCCATTAAGTGTTACAAGGTGAAATCATTAAGAACAATCCATGTTATTTTGGAAGATGTTATACTTTTTGCAATTGAACTGATTACCGGGGCCGAAATAGTATGCGGAGTGCTTGCGGATTTCGATTAGTAAAATGTTTCGATTAAAGTTAGCATTCGTTAATACCCCTGGTTAATGTAAGGCTAACTTAAATTAACTTTTTAATATGTTAATTATAGTTAATTGAGTTAGTTTTTCATAAAGTTATATTCGCGATTAAATATTGATTAATTTACAAAATAACGCTTTTTGTAATAAATGTTACAGGAACAGGGGTTCCTGTCTCGAGGAAACTAACCTTTAAGGCCTAGCGCGGACCTGTTACGGCTAAACTCCGGACAGAGAGGCTTGGCATTAAGGTGATCTAGTTGATCTAAGTGATCTAGGACCAGATCACATAGATCACATAGATCACATAGATCACATAGATCCACGACACACTCACTTCAAGGAATTAGAATATATAATGAATCAATCTCTCATGTAGATAGCACCTACTTAGTTTCGCTCCTTAGCTATCAATCTAAGCTCTCAATCCAGAGGCAACTGCACAGTTCTCTAATTGAGGGAAGAGTCTTTAAATCTCTTTAACGAACAGACCACTGAATCATTCCTCGCCCTATTGTTACCTGCAAATCAAGACCTCATTTCGGATACTGCTCATACCTCCAGGTGGATGTATGACAGGTTCGTTACAATAAATTATAGCTATATTGTTAAAAGCTAAAGAAATATACGTATTACTAAAGAAAGACTGAGCATTTTATGTGTTATTTTTACGCAATACTTACGAAATCGTTACAAAGAAATTGTTTTATAGGTAACTACTTATTTCTCTTTTAAAGAAAACGAGCAAGTTTTAAATTAGGTTTTAATATATCCGTATTATTTCCTTTATTTTAATTCTAAAATATTTAATAAATTAAAATTTTCTTATTTTGATTAAATCGTAAAAATATAAATAATATAATTATGATTTCGTATAACAATAAACCAGTTATCTCGGTTATTAAATTTACTTAAACTTTTAAATCGAAATTTATTTTATGTAAATTCCGGTAATGGTTTACCAAGTACGAAAAAAAGAAATTTAAACTCTATTCGCGAACTAAATTTCATTAATTAAATTGAACACCATTTATAATACATTCAATATTATGTTAAAAATAATTATAATCTAATTAAAATTTCAACAAAAAGTTTAAATCTAGAAGTAGTTACAACTTTTTAAAATTTTTTTAGTAAATATTAACTAACTTAATTTAATTATTGATTTAATCCTGATATCAAATATTTTAGATAATCCATTAATTTAAACGTTAAAACATTGTTTTTAAATAATAAATATATATTATTTTTCATTTATAATATATTTCTTCTTGAAATCTTTATACGTTAATCTATTTTCTATTTGTTTTCATTAATTATAATTATAATATTGTTATTTCAACTTTAATAATATTATTAAATATACATTTTAACCAATTTTTTATATTTAATAATAATAAAAAATACAACGTTTTTAAATTATAAATTATAAATTAATATTATTTAAGTTATATGATACGTAATGAATATATTTATATATTAATGTATTTTAGTAAGTAATTAATTTCTAATAGATTATCTATTACTTATAATCGACTGCATTATATTTAACTGACTTAAATAATATAACCTTTAGTTAGAATAGAAAAATATTTAACGTTTTGTCTCGGTCGCTATTTTAGACCTTTAAATAGCAGGCTATAATATAAAATAATTAAATTATCTTTATTTCGAATTTTTATTAATTTTGTTTTTATAAAAGTTTGTTAAAAAGCAGGAAAACCTGTCGTTTTAATTGCTGATATTCGAATAATTACGTATTATTACTAGTAGAATTTTAATTATTTAACATAGAAATAGCTTTCAGAAATTTTATTATTAAAGATTAATTCGCAAACGAGTTACTAACATACCGCTGAACTGTATATAACCGGATATTACGTATTATGAATAGGTATATTGCTTTTATTTATTTTTCGCATTTGAGTCGGTTGCGATATTAGTTTTCTTAATAATAGCTGGAGGTATGTAAAGGTGCGTGCGATTAGAACCAACCCGCTGTTTTAAAACAACCTTCTAATTATAAAGTTAAGGCCTAAATTATTATTAAGCTTTTTTTATTTATATATGTTTTTGGTACGGCTTTTCGAATCTAAGATTAAGTAATGACTAATTTTTACATTGCCCGTAAAGAATTAAAACTTATAACGAAAGCTGTATATATATTATAACCTGGCAAAGTTACGACCTTTAGCAACAATCGCAACAGAAATAGCTATAAAAACAAAGTGAGTTAAGTCACATGGTGGATTACTAACTTACGAGTAATAAGCTAATACGCCGAATTTCTAATTTATTAGTAATGAACAAATAAGTCGTGTTACTAATATATTTATAATTAATTAATAAGCTTAAACAAATATACACGTTTATTATATTAGTAATGTAAGTAATGTGAATATATAATATAATTTTGTTGCTTAAAATATTTTTAATATTACGAGAAGTAGTTAAGTTATTTTGTTATTTAAACTTTTATATTATTGCTATTAATATAAATCTATATCATTAAAACTTAATAATTAATTAAACTCTTAATTATTATATATTATAAAAGTTTATTTAGTAATACCGTTAAATTTTAAATAGTACTTATAATAAATTGGAATCGGGAAGAATCGATCTTGATTAATGTAGATAAACAAGCTATGTTACGACACGAAAAGGGATTGTTGAAATGAAGAACTTAAGCCGATTATATTGCTGGTATTGAACTTCAATAACTAAAGTAATGGAAAATATAATGAATAGTAATAATCGTAATTGGTGTCTAAAGTTAAATGTATAACGAAAAAGAACCCCTTAATATATATGCGAAATTCGGGCCTTTTGATCTGTCGAACTTAATTATAGGCGTAATATCTTGTTCTATTTTAAGCCTTTTTTCTTACGATAAAAAACGTCCCCGTTTTATGGTAAAAAATAACAATAACCTAACGCAATAATAAGTATATTATACTTATATCGTTATGGATTAATTCTTTTTTTTCGACGTAATATATCTTTTAATATTTTTAATTTAGAATTTCGATTTCGTTTTTTAGCTAAATTCTTGCGTTAAAAAACTTTTTTTTATTCTTTTACACTTTTTTTCCGATTATTAATTGTTAATCGATACTTTATATTTTTTTCCAACCTGGCCATTTTGCAGCAACATAAGGCTTTAATTGTTTCTTAATAATTCGGTATATATTTCCTATTTATTTAATCTAAGTTTTACAAATTCCTATTATTAAAACTTAAATACGTTAATTATTAATTAATATACGAAATATCTATTTTGATTTCATATTATTATATAATTTACGTATTAATTCAGGGCCATTTCGGGGTTAATACAATATTCGAATATTTTAAGTAAAAAAAAAAGAAAATGTAAAATATTTTCAAAAATAAATAACGAGCGCTTACTAAGCTAAAATCTTTTAAATATGTTTTTATCGTAATCTTTATTATGTGAACCAAAATACGTTCTAACTTTTTTTGGTATTTTCGATTAATTAATTTTCTTTATTTAAAACCGGCCTTTCAATTTTTAATAAATTAAATTATTGTATAATAATATAAAATAAATATATTATCCAAATATTACATATTTAATCAAATTATTATGTAAAGGTCCTAATTTTATGAATATGTATAAGTAAATTATTAAAACTAATTTATTTTTATTCTTATCGAAAAAATTTAATATTTTCTAAAACCGACTATTTAAAAAAATATTATCGAATATTACATAGGTTCGTTTTAATCGGCAATATAAAAAACCAACTTAAAACTTATATTCCGTAATTTTATTACTACGAATAATGTCGTAAATTGTCGTCTAAATATAATTAAAATTCGAATTACAAATAATAACCTTTATTTCATTATTTAATAACGTATAATATCTTTAAGTAATAAAAAAACCAGTTTTAGAAATATATATTAACTTATTTTTATAATCTTACGCAAATTTACGTATAATAATATAATAATACTTTTTAATCGAAATATCCTTTTCGGTAATAAGCTTAAAGACTTTCTAAAATAATATAGTTACGGTATTATATCATAAATTCGGATTATTTTCGAAATTTTATGATATTTCAAAATGGTCTTGAAATAATTGTTTTCTTAATTATATAAGGTAATAGATATTAATCGATTAAAGTTAATTTTCTGACCAGGATAGAATATGAGTGTATAAGATAAGATATTAAAGTATAATCTTTTTAATATTTGTTTAAATTTTAACGACGCTAAGACCTTAATATTTGTAAATTTACTTAGGTTTCAAATTTAAATTAATTTATTTTCTTAAAGTTTAGAGTAAAATTAATTTAAATTAGTTATTTAATTTGCTTTTTCGACGACGTAAATACTATAATATATAATAAGATCTGGATATATAATAAATAAGGTCTTAGAATATAAGTACGTAAATATAAAATATAACAAATATATTATAAATTAATATTAAGATTAAAAAGTGTTTAATCGTAATCGTAAAAAAAGATAAAAATTAATTCATAATATATTTATTATTTTTAATCTTTTTTTAAAAAGTTTTTATATGTCTAAAAAATTGCACAAACTTTTTATATAATGGTATCGAAAGATATATCGTACATTATTATCATTTTGAATTAATTATTTATAATTATCGTTGTTTTTATATTTTCAAGCTTTACTATTTATAATATTTTATTTCTTTTTATCAATAATATATATTATGTATTTCTGTATATTAAACTTTAAATATGCCTATATGTCGTTTTACTTTAATATGTTTAATTAACTTGTTATGAGTATTTTTAAATAGTTAAAATGTTTTAACGGTTAAAATTCTATATTAATACGGCATTTAAGAAATTGTTTAAACAAATAAGTTATCCGTTAATTAAAAATACTATTTCCGATATTATTAAAAGTAATTAAATTAAATATAATCAAAGATTTAAAATTTTAATAGTTATTCGGCATCTCGTCGTTACGTTTTTAAAACTTTATATTATTTTATTTTCGCCAAAATATTTATTTTTAAAATAAATAAATTTTTGACTTTTCAATTTTAATATATTAATAAATTTCCAATTAATTTATTCGATATTTTTACGTGCCAAAATCTGATATATTATTCAACTCTTTTATCTAAGTTAAATCTTTTTTAAACTTTAATTTTGTAACACTTTTGAATGTATTAATTTCTTTCCATTTTTATATCTAATTATCAATAATATTTAAATCTTTTTCTTTACAATAAAAAATACAGTAATTTATGGAAACTAACTTAACAGTTTCTTTAATTTTGGATATTATTAAACCGTTTTCTAGAAGTTATCGATTATTAACAATAATGTTTAAAATTAACATTTAGGAATTTTTTTATTTTCAACTTTATTAATTCCTTTTAGTTCAAAAATTATTAATCGACTTTTTAGCCTATTTACTAATAATAATAGATTACACCTTCGTTAATATCCTTTTTTTACATTTCAGCATATAATTAATAATTTGAACAATAATATAGTTATTATTTATATTACTTTTAAGCAGTTTAAAATAAGCTCTTGTTTTTATCGTAATTTATTTTAGATTAATTAATAACAGATTGTGAAAATAATATTTATTTTGTTTATTTATATTTTCGCAATAAATCGATTTTTAAAATAACGAATTATTAATGTTAATTTTTAAGAAATTGTTAACATCTATTTGCTGATTATCAATATATTATTTTCTAAAACCACACTCGAAATAAAAGCTATATTTATCGAAGTTATTCGCGTCGGTTTTTTAAGATAATTTATGATATATCTTATTGAAAACTTTCCGTACGTTAATAAGTTATTTATTTAGATTTTAAAAATATTTAATTTAATATTGTATAAAATTTAGAAAAAATGTTATTATATTTTTAAATTCTTTAAAAAACACGGAATATTATTATTTTTCAAATATATATTATTTTTGAAGTTTGTGGAAAATGCTTATAATAATTATATCGAACCGGTTGATAAATATAAGTATATATTTAAAGATAATTGATTTAAGAATTTCGAAACGCGTGTTATAAAACAATTGTAAATTAAATCAACTATTTATAAATTAAATTGTAAAGGTTTTTATAAATTCAATAAAAATTCTCTTTAACGTTTAATTAAACAAAGGTTTATCGATTTCTATTATATAATTAAAACTTATAATATTTCGAAAAATTTATATAACTTATTACTTTAATATTTTAATAATTGTAAACATTCAATTAAAATATAAATTAACTTTTTTATATATTAATATTATTTACAGAATGAGGTGGAATCTCTCCTTTTTTTAATTAATCAATTTCGTGTATATTATTATTATTATAAATACATAACTTTTAAAACGTGTATTTATTATATAAGTTTTAATATTTTTTGTATTAAGTTTTATAAGGTTAAATTGTTAATTTGTCTGTAATATAATATTTATGTCGTTTAGCGTTTTATTCGTAATATTGTATAATTAATCGAATTCCTTAAATAATAATTTTATTTAGTTATTTTTTTTAGCATAATAGGCAATATTTAATATCTTGTTTTATCTTTAAAAAACCTTTTAATTTAATAATAAAACAATAAAACTTCCGTATTAATATTTTATTATTTTTCAATGGTAAATATCTGAAGTAATAAAAGTATTAATTAATTACGGCATTTTTAATCGGTACTTTTATTTTAATTCTTTAAATATATTAATATATCGTAATATGTTATAAAGTAATACCAAATTGGTAATTCTAAAAAGTCGAAAATATATTTATTTTTAATGTTTAATTAACAAATTAAATAACGTTACGACATTACGTAATAATTATTATAATTACTTTAATAACGTCGTTAATTTTACATTTTAACAACTTAATTTATTATATAATTCAATTTTCTTTCGGTATATTAAAATCTTATATTATAGTTCTTGATATCGGTATTATAGTTTCGATTAATAAAAACGTTTTTTGTATTAGAATACGGATTTATAAAAATTAAAGCCGTAATTTTCTATCATTATATTATTTACGAATACTATTTTAAGCAAAAATTTAAATTATTTTTTACTTATATCGTTCGTTAGTTTTATTAATTTTTTAATAAATAAAATAATCCTTGTTTCGATTAAACCTTATCGTTAAGTAGTATAAATAATTTTAACGTTTTATATAATTCTATATATTTTTTAGACTTCGATAACCTTTTTCTTATTTTTAATTTTTTTGTAGATTTTAATTTTAACCGAAATTTTGTATTAATTAAAAAGATATTCGTTTAAAATTTCCTAATTGTTATAAACGTAATTATACGTAAAGCTTAACTTCGAAATATCCGAATAATTTATATCGAATTTTAATAATTATCTTATACTAGTGATTATTTAGCATAAATTAAACGTTAATAACCCAAATAATTACGATATTTAAAAAGTTTAAAAAGCTCTAACATTTTTCGAAACCTTAATTAGCATTGTTTTAATATAAAACATAAGTAAAAATTGCTTTCCGTAAATATCTATATACATTACGCTAATAATATGATATAATTATACGTTAATAAATTATATTCTGTTTTCGATAAACGAAACTTTCGTAATATTATTTAATTATTATTAAAGGTTTTTGTTTATTATCGACAATTTTGGGATTATCATATTTTTTTTCTGTTTTACGTTACAAAATACCATTTTAAATAAAATATTTTAGGATTTCGGTTTTTTAAAATTACTCATTTTTTATTGTTATATCGATTATCGATTAGAAAGTTTTTATATCGTTAAAAACCTTACGTAGTTTTGCGACCGTTTAAATCAAATCTTTATAAAAAGGTTTTCCTTTTTTATTTACGTTATTTCTGTTATAAAATTTAGCTGAATAATAGTTAATTAAATAATAATAAAATTATCAATCTATCCTTTTTATTAATTATTTATTTCGTTAAAAAACCCGGATAGTTTTTTAGTACTTTTTAATAACTATTTTTTAATGAAATATATATTCAATTTTGGAAACGAAAAATTTAATTTACGTAATTTAACGCGTTAATAAGATATAACGTAATGCATTTATAAAGTAATTAATTTATGTTATTAATTTTTTAGTATTAGATTTTAGCGCAAACTGAATTTTATAAATATAATTCCGAAATCGCTTTAAAGTTTTAAAAATAATTCGACATTTAAACATAATAATATTATAACTTAATTTGGCTTCCTTGTAGCTATTATTTTTATAATATATCGAAAATCTTATGCTGTTAATTATTTAACTTAACGTATCTTTAAAACCGTATCTACAAAAAATTCGTTCTTATAATAATTCTTTTATTCCGAGATTATAATTAATAATAATTAAAGTTAAAACCGCCGTAAGTTCGTTTTTAAACATTTTTACAATATGCTTTTACTCGGGGTCCTAAATAAAAACACTTATATTTACGAAATAAATAAATAAAAAGTTCCACTTTAATAATATAATATATAATAAATATCTAATAATAAACGGTAATTTCTTAAAAAACTTTAACTTCTAATACTTTTTTATAAAAACGAATATCTAGAATTTTTATTATTTTAACCGTAATAGGTTAAAGATTATTCGTATTACAAAAATATCCGATTATAATTACAAATTTAAAGTACTATTAAAACCTTTGTATATTAATCAGAATTTCAACAAATTTGTAATTAAAAGAGAATTATTATATTAATAATATATTCGAAAGCGAACTATGGAATTCCGAAGAAAACGTTAACATTATCGTATTACGTTTTTAATCTCTTAGTATTAAAGTTATTTATAAATAACTGCACAATTTCGGGTAATAAATTATAAAGAATTCTCTGAATTATATAACAAACATAAATTATAAAATTGGAAAACTTTACTAAAATAATAATATATCGGAATAAATATAACGATATTATCGACGTTATTAAATCTTTATTAATAAAAATTAACGTAAATTAATTATACTAAAAAAGAATTAATGAAAAAACCAAAAAGCATATAACGAAATTCGTAAAACTTTCATCGTAATTTTTCGGCATAAATATATTCTGTGAAATAATGGCGTTTAATTTCGTCGCAAAATTAATTAATTACAAACTATTATTTCTTTTAATAAAAAACTAGGTATTTCGATACGTAATATATAATTATTCGAATATTTTTTCGATATATATTCGTTATATATCGTTTAATTTATCTTTTATATTAACCGATACTATAATACCTTTAATTTACTGTATTTTATAAGAAATAATTTTAACTTTATAAAAGATTGCGATAATTCTTTGAATTCGATTACATTTTTATTGATTTCATCTTAAAGTAATTTACTTATAGAATTACATTTTTTTCAAAGAAATAGTTTTTCTTTACAGATAAATTTATCACCGATTTAATGAATTAAAATCTTAGCATTTTCTGACGGTTAATCGAGCCCTTTAAGGTATTAAAATAAACTTAGAAAGTAATGCCGTTAATAATTTATCAGTCTTATTTAAGATATCTCTTTATTTTTTAATCGCTTATACACCTTTTTCGAATTCTTTAATTTTTTAATTTAGATTTCCAAATAATACCATTTTATCAAGTAATATATTATCAATAAAAACTAACCTTTTCTAGTTAAATTTATATATAATATTAATTTAAAATATTTTTTCTTTAATATTATTATATATTTTCCCCCATAAGATTCCGTACAATATAAATATGACCGTTTTGGTATCTAAATATTTTAAAATTTTATTTTTAAAATTTTATTTATATTTTAGATATTTTTAAATAATTTTATAATTTTAATTAAAAGATATTTAATCGAAAACATATAAAAGCTTATAACGGATTTGTTTATTTTTTCGTTATTAAATTTATTTATATTAATAAAACGACTTAAAATTTTATCGGCTATATTTTTTGAAATGAATTATTTGTACAGATAATACGGTTTACTTATTTTGTTTATATGAAAAAATACTAATTTTCGTCGGACCAAAATTTAAAGTTTTTGTAACACCTGTAAATTTATATTTAATATTATGTTTAATTTGTTAGAAAATTAAATTATAATATTAATATCTATACTATACGGTCATCGATATTAACAAAAAAAGAAATAATAAATCATCGATTAACTAACTAAACAGAAACCTTAATAACGCTTTTAAACTTGGTTCGTTTTTAAAAATTATATTTCATAAAAAGTCCATATTTATTATATTATTAACTTATATTTCTCAATATATAACAAAATTATAACACTTAATTCAGTTCGATATCGATAGTACTATTAATTAAGCTTTTTCTTTTTTAAAACCAACTTTAATAACAAATCGAAATAACGAAATAATATATTCGATCGGATTATATTATTATAGATACAGAATATTAACTCCATTTTATCTTTTCAGCTTATATCTAATATTTATACTTAAAACTTTATAAATTTATCACAATGTAATAAGTACAAAACCGCGAACCTTTACCTTTATTATCTTAATTATTTCCTTATTTATATAACTGAATATTTCGAAGGTTTTTACAGCCATATAAATTTTAAAAACTATATTAAAATCCGAGCAAGCCTTAATTAATCCCGATTAAATAATTTCCAATTCTTTTTAGCGATTTCGTAAATTTCAAGTTCCTAATATTTTATTATTTACATTTTAATTAATTTATCGCAATAAAGATAAATATAATCTGCTTATATTTTTATTTCGGTATTTAAAATTAAAAATGGAGTTTATATAAATTTATTATTATTAATTTGATTTCTTTTACAAACCTATCAATCTTTTTCTTTTTTATACCAAAATGATTAATTAATATAACATTAATAAATATAAAAAACTAATTGATTATCTTAACTTTAAACAGGTGGATTTTCTTAAAATACTAAACACTTTTATGTTTAATAAAATCATTGTAAAATCAATTAAATAAAAATACCTTTTTATAAAACAACTTACCGAATTTTAAAACAAAATAAAATATGTTAATTTTAATAATACGGTTTTAATTAATACTAAATTTCGATCGATTAAGTTTTAAGATTATCGTAAAATAAAATACGTCCGGAATATTAAAACGGGTCGAATCCGAATTAATATTAGGTTTAGATTTTCTTAATCCTTGAGAAACTTTTTATCGATAATTATAATATTTTATCTTATTTTGAAAATAATCAGAAAATCTATATAAATTAAATATCTATTTTAAAATACTTTTCGGTATAAGATCTTTCCCGTCGGCCGTCTAATTTTAGAGTATCGTCGGAAATTATATTATATCCAAAAAAAATCAATTAAATCTTACTTTAAAATATCATATATTAATTATTATTGAACGAAATTAAACCGGTTTCTTTTATATTCGAAAACAACCTATATGTACATTACGAATTTGTATTTAATGTGAAACTGATAAAATCCTATTTCAAAATTGTTAAATTGTTTTCCGCAGTTTCGGTAATTACTTCGATAATTATTTCGTTTACAACAAGTTTTCATTTTATTAAAATCGTCCGGCTAAAAACTTATTATATTAATCGATAAATCGATATTATTATATTATATCTAAAACGGTTTCTAGCTAAAAAATACCCAATATTGTAATAACTGAATAACTTTACGATTTCTTTTTAAAAAAGTTAAATTTTTATACTTATTATATTTAAGTAATTTTTAACTCTTATAAAATTTAAAAAGCTTTCGATGCTTAATTATGTTTTGCCAATAAAATCACTTCGGATCTAGAATTGCTTTATGAAAAAAATCTTAAATTCTTATTATCGTACTTTATTTATTTAAGCAAAATCGAAACTAACTATATTTAATATAACTTATATTTTTTATAGTTATTTACTTTAACCTTATTAAAAACCTCATTTTTAATTAATATTATTACAGTATTATAACACGGTATATATAAACGTTCAAACTTTATAAATAAATTATTACAAACTTGTTCGAAATAATTAAATAAAAACCATTTTAGTAAGGTTTTCATATATTCGTTTTTATTAGTAAATTTATTTTTAAATTTATTTTTTAAATAATATCGCAAATGTTAAAAGCATGTTTTAAAAAATATTTATTAACTTAATTAAATATATTACGTTAAATCTATTTCGTTAAAGTTTTTAATTAATTTGTAACGTTTCATACTTGTTGTAAAATTTATAACTTAAAGGTTTTTAAAATATTTCTAACCGCTTTATCTTAAATAATAAAAGTTTTAAAAATAACATTAATTCAAATTTTTATAAAAAGGCTATTTATTTAATAAAACTATTTATGAACTTTTTGCGCCTTAATAAACTTATATTTTAGAAATACTCTAGTAGCGTTTTTAAGTTAATCGATAACCATAATATCAAAAACACGCAAATCTTAAAAAACATTTAAAGGTATTCGGCAATGTTACAAAAAGAAAAAAGAAAATTCTTTGTAATATTTAGCGAAAATAAATATTCTTATTAATTTAAAGCGTTCTAAAAAATATAATTTCAAAAATATATATTATAAATTTGATCAAAGTTTGCAAAAAAATCTAAAAAGTAAAAACTGTTCTTCTTATATATTTTGATAATAATTTTCAATATTTGAGATACCCGTGCTTTAATTGCGTTTATAATGAATTTTAAGGAATTAATAACATTATTTAAAAGTAATTCGTTATTACTTTAGTTTTCGTACTTAAATTTAAATAATCGGTGAAGATTAATAATGTGTAACGTTAAATTGTAATTCTTTTAAATTAGAAAAACTTCGAAATAAGTAATAACATTTACTACGCCGTATTTTGTAATAATTTCCATAAGTTTTTAATAAACCAATTGAACTTAAACAGAATTTATTAATGAAATAAAACAATTTAAAATTATGATTTATATATATAATTATAAAGAAATTCAAAAGGTTTAATATTTTCGTTTCTATTTTTTTGAATTCTGTATAAATATAATAAAAATATCGCTTTTTTAGCTTAAATAAATCCGTTTTCTTTAATCGATATATTGTTAACAGTAAATGCCAGATTTATTCGTTTTTAATTTCACGATTAATACTTTTATTATTGCTTTTATAGTTAAAATAATTTTATGAATTAATACCAGTAAATCTCAAAAGATATTTTTAAACGGAACCTATATAAAATATTAACTTACTATGGCGAAATTTCCTTAAAATATTTCCTTAATAAGTTAATTTAATTTTTCTAATTATATACAAACACATTAATCTTGTTTCGAATGTTTTTCGCAAACGAAATTAAAGGTTTTATAACTATATTTCTTGTTTTACTTATATTAATAAGTTAATCTATATTGTTAATTATATCGGCGTTATTTCAGTTTTCAATTAATCTAACACTTATATAAATGTATTATTAATAATCCATTTCTGGTTTTATAATCTAAATAAATGAACATTTAGTAATTAAATTTAATTGATTATAATTAATTAATTTTTAATCTTAATTCATTATATTTATCGTTTAATTTCTAAGCATTCGATTTTTATTTTACTAACCAAACTTTCCGAAAAATACGTTATATTTTAAATTCATACTCTCGGTTTAAAATAAAACGAATTATTTTATATCTTTACATCTATACATTTTTAAGTATGTAATTTTTCGAAATCAATTTAAAATTTTAACTCCGGGTAAAATCTCGTAAACGTTTAATTTTTAAATTATTTCTTGTAATTAATAATATTCTGAAATCGCTTTGTTGTTATCAGTTATTCTTACTATTACTATTTTGTAAAACGCAATATACGTTTTTGCATTTCTATAACCGTAATCCTAATTACTCTCATTTTTAGTTAAAATTTTATCTTTTAGAATATTAATCGGAAAGTCGAGAATTGTTTCAGCAACTAATTAAAGCCAGCTTTTTCTCCCTAGCAGCCGAATACATCAATGTTTAAAAAATTAATTTTAATTAATACAGATAAATTAATTATAATATAATACGAAAAAGAATTATTAAGATGAAAGACTTAAGCCTATTACATTACTGATATTAAATCTCGATAATTGAAATAATAAAAAATATAATATATTGTAATAATAGTAAATAACGTATAAAGTTCAACTTATAGCAAACGAATCCCTTTAATATATATGCGAAGCCCGGGCTTTCTAATCAGCCGAACCTGATTATAGGCGTAACACCTTGCCCTATTTGAATAAATTATTATATTAACGTTTAACATTAAAAATGATTATAATAGTTTAAATTTAAACTGTAATTAAAAAGCTTAAATATTATATTTAATAAATTACGACTTACCTGAGTTCTATTATAATATAAATTAATATTTACAAATATAGAATTACGAAATTTTAATTTCATACTAAAAAAAAATTAAATGTGTTTAAGTTAACTACGAATTTATTTTAAAATTTAATATTTAAACGAAATATTAAATAAACCTTTTACCGTTGCAACTTCTTTATACAAAATACGTTAAATTAACACGAATTTGTTATAAAGAATTAATTAAAAAAACCGAAAAACCGATCTGAAAAAAAAACGATTAAAATTATTTTTTAATTATATTGATTTTGAAAATAAACTAAATATTAGTCAAACGGCGGAATAAAAAGTTTATTATTACGTAACATATTTTATATTTATAATTATAGAATACTTAACTTCGAAATAATTGACTATATTTAAAATCTTATTATTAAAATAAAATATTGCAATACTGAAATACTAATGTAATTTAATATATTTTATAAGAAATAAAATAATAACTTAAAACACCGAATTATTAAATGATTACGTTTAATTTCATTATATAATTATATTTTCAAAATTACTAAAATTGATAATAAATAATATAAATACGCTATAAAAATATATTATAAAATAAAAAAGCTATCGAGCTAATTAATTTAAACGATACAGCGTATCTATTATTTTATATAACACTATAACAAAACTTATCGAATTCGAAACGGTTTAACGTGAAAATAAAAGTTAAATTAAATAATATAATTACAACAAAATTGGGCATTACTAAAATGTATTTAAATATTTTAATGAATAAAATAATTCAATTTTTATTTAAAACAATTGATTTACTCGAATAAAACAGTATTCGATACAAATAGATAAAATATTGACATAATTAACACTTAATCAATATAAAGGTTATTTCGATAAAAGATTTAACGCGAATAACGGAAAGCTAAAAAACTAATTCAAAAATATTTAAGAAATAATGAAAAGATTTAAAGAATAATTAAAGAAACACTAAAAATAAATGGAAATTATATATTTTAGAATTCCAGATCGATAGGACAAATATGTACCGTATATTATAAGCCACGAAGATATTTTATATATCATAAATAAAAGAAAATCAATTTACTAATATATTAATTATATATATATGTATTGAACTATTTCAATTAAAACAAAGAGAGTTAATAAAATAAATAATAATTTTGTATTTTTAAAATAAAAACCTTTAAAATAAAATTAATAAACAAATAATTATATAAAAACTGTTTTTAATTTTATTAAATATTTAATCATTAATTTATAAAAATGTTAATTTAATACCTTGAAAAGAATATGATTAAAAAGTTATTAAAGATTCTTTTTAATTATTATTTATTATAAACCTGAAAAAATAACCAGTCAAAATAAAATTTTGTTTTTTACTCGCGAATAAAATTAGCAAATTTATGAGATATAAAAAACTTAATATAATATTTATATTATATAAAAAATAATTTATTAAATGCAAAATATATTTAGATTCAAGCCATATTTTCCAAGCCGCGCTAAATACACCGAAATTATTACACGATATAATTTGCACAATAAATACTATACCTAGTATCTTCGAACCCGATTACTAATCTATGGTTTTAATAGTTAATGATTTATTAAATACAATACAAAATTACGGAAATTTAAACATAATTAATAAAATTTAATAAATTGTAAGCGAAATTTTAAAAACGTTATTTATAAGAAACTCATAAAGTAAAACAATTTGAAAGTTTAAAGAAAATTGTTTAAAAAAAGGTTCAAACATATAACAAAAACCGTTAATAATCTTTTAATTTTACATATATATATTGGAATATATAGGTATACTGTACTAATAAGTTACTAAACATTAAACGAAAATCATATTATATTAAATATTAACAATAAGTTTAAATTAATATAGAAATACAAATTAAAGCGTTATATAATTACGAATATCAAAAAATTAAAACTTAACTTACCATAACGGAAAATGTAAGTATAAAATTAATTATTCCGAAATTTCTAATGAAAAATAATACCAAATAGTTAATTGCAATATTATTACATTTCTAAATTAAGATACCATATTGAAAAATTATAAATATATTAAAATAAATATTGAAATAATACCAAAATGAATTACGTAAAATTTAAGTACTGAAATAATAATTCGTAATAATAATTCGAACGATTACGAAGGTCAGTTAATATAGTATTGAAATATTTTAAATATAAGTATTTTTTAAAAAATGAATTTAATATAAAGTTCATAAATTATAACGAATAAAGTTATAAAATAAAATTTAAAAAACGTTTATTTATAAAGTTTTACCTTATTTATAATTTTAATAAAAATAGCTTACGTATTTTTGAAAGATATTTAAATAATTAATTGTAAAAAAGTTTTTATCTTTTAAGTTATGCGTAAAATATCTTATATTTTTTATACTTAAGAAAATATAAAATTATAAGTTATAGATAATTATCGATAGTTAAATAATAATATTATCAAAAATTATAATTGTTTTCCTCTTTTCATTAAAATAAAGAATTAATTGTGTAAAACTTAATGCTTTATAGTATTCGAATTTAAAAATGATTATCACTTTATTGAGTTTAAGAAGAGTATGAATAAAATATAATATTTAAAACTAAATACAAATTATTTAATTATCTAATTACATTCTCATCGTTTATAAATATATTAAAAACTTCTTATAAATTATATATTATAAATTATAAAACTATTTTGCCGTTTTATTTTAAATTATTGTAAAATATATTAAATTTGACTTTTTGTAAAAAAATATTTTAAAGATAAAATAATAAACGACGATTATGATTAAAAATACTAGGGTTTTTTTAAAGTCGCTAAGTTTGTATAAGAAATTTATGCGTAATCTTTATAAAATTATTATATTTTTAATTATATTTATGAAAATGAAAAGAAATTAAATAAACGCTGGAAATATCAAAAATATTCTAGAAATTCAGAAAATAGTTGTTGAGAAACTAATAATAATTAAATTAAGTTCAATAGGTTTTTATTTAAATTAGACACAATCGCATTTAAATAACGTCTTTCCTAAAAAACAATTTATAGTTACTATCTCGGTTTTTAGAATCTTTAAATATTTTTTTTAAAAAAATTATTAAAATTTTACCCCTCTTATTACGACAAAAAGATTAACGAAACGGTAATCAAAATAAATTAAAAAAGGGCAAATTTTAAGTTTATTATTATTTATAAAAAGGGCTTAGAAACGGGAAAATTAATATTTTAAATAAACGAGTAAATTTGAAACAGAATCCATTTAAATTAATTACATAATTTTCGATATTACTTTAAAAAATACTTATACCTGCACCAAATTATGTTAATAGGGATGATACTATACAATACATATTAAAAGATTAAAAAATATAACCAAAATTTACTAAAAAATAAAAAACAAATATATAAGTTATAAACTTTTAAAAATATTAAATAAATTTAAAACATGTAAGATATATTTAGATTTAAGGCATTTTTTCAAGGCTGAGCCAAATATATAGAAAATTATTACACGATATAATTTGCTCGATAGATACTATATCTAATATCTTTAAACATGATAACTGATCTATAGTTTTCACGATTAGAAATATAAATAAATATATAAACCTATTATATTCGTAATTTAAATAATATTAACTTGTAGTATAATTTCGTTATCTAAAATATTCTTAATATTCTACAATGTAATTAAGTTAACTTATTATTTAAACTTTTAAAATACTTTTACTAATATAAACTCGTACCACTAAAGTTTAATAATTAGTTAAAGTTCTAGCAGTTATAATAAATATATAAAACGTCAAGTACAAATTTATTATGATAATATTTAATATGGCGACAATATTAAGAAAAACACATAATAATAATTTTCTTTTACGTGTTTAATATATATATCGTTTGTTTTTTATTATTACGATTATTTGAAAATGACAGCAATACAATAAATAAATTTAAAAACTGTTTTTGTTTTATTTAAGAGATATATTGTAAAATTACAATTTTTATATTCATTATCATTTTTTTATATCACGGAAAAAGCTTGTTTCTGCGCGGTTAAAATATATAAAAAATCCAGTAATTACCGTTTCATTAAACTTAATTTTAGTTAAACAATTATAACTTCTTATATTTTATATTACCTTATTTTAGTGACCAGTTTAATTATCACATTTATATAACGTATAAATGTTCGCCCGCTCGACCAATGCAGTGAACCTCTGCTCGTCTACGTTCTGCCACGACATTCTATATGAGCTGCTGATTCTCAATGTGTTCAAGGTTCTATAGGAGCATATGAATACGCGGACTGTATTGGCGACCACGGGGCCTCGTCCTTCGGGAGAATATGAAGATTGCTTATAATATCCCCAGTAATGAGCGTCGGCCCCCGTTGGTAGAGACAGCTTCGTGCGAAGCCGGCCCCACAGGGAACTTCTGATCGTCTCCCGAGTCTGCGTCGTCATGGCCTATGGGCGACTTGATGCACGATAGAGGAAAGACGCGAGAACTAGACTGGCTGGCCGAGGTTCGCGTTTCTGATCTTGAGGCGGGATTCTCCGATACCAACACAATCTACAGTGCACCACTGAGAAGGAGATGGGGAAGACGAAGCCGGCATGGCAGTTGAACCTTGTCGGCAAACAGGAGTATGTAAGTATAGAGTGGCTGAAGGATGATATTAGTGTAGCCGGAGCTCCGAACTCCGTATAAGATATCGGACCCGCTAACCGTTTCGCCGAGTTAACTGACACGCCCAGTGTGAAAATAAGGGTTGGTAGCCGGATCAAAAGTTACCCTATCGAGATCAAGCCTTATTTTTGAGGTTTTGTTGTTTCTTGCGGAGTTTCTTAAAAAGGTTCAGATGATACATTGAGCCATTGAAGCTATATCTTGATCGAAAGTCCTAGCCATGCCTGCGCAGGAGGAGCAGCCACAACCTCAAAAATGGCGCCTCATCAGCCAACAGTGAGGCCGACTAATAGCCGGACCCCCCAGCTCCAGCTCTTCAGAAACAGCTGATAGCTTGGCAGTCGAACAGGCGAACATCATTTCAGCAACACCGATCCTAACGTTCCAAAATTCATCCGTTACATCAATTCAGTGGGTTGAAAACTGGTTAGTTGAAGCCTGTTACAAGCCGCAATATAAAATTATAGGACCAGTCATTAAAATGGGACGCGTTCGCTACAATGTGGCAGCCAGCCTTGACGGATACATTGCATCGCCAGACGGATCGACCGATTGGATCGTGGAAGACCCGACCATCGACTTTGCCGAGCTGTATGCACAATTCGACTCGTTCATCATGGGCCGCAAGACGTGGGAAACGCTGCTCGGCTTTGGGGACCAGAATCCGTTGAGGGACGTGAGAGGAGTCGAAATCTCAGTAGCTAGCACAACTCTCGATGGCAATCTTCCGGAAAATCGCAACGTTACCTTGCTACGGAACGAGGGCGAGATCCTCCAGTGGGTGCGCAGTCGGAAGGAGCAGGGCAATGGAAAGGACCTCTGGGTTTATGGTGGCGGCGCGATATGCGAGATACTGCTTCGAGCTGGTCTGGTTGAGACGGTGGAGGTTGCCATCATGCCAGTGTTGATAGGGACAGGGACCAAGCTGATCGAAGCAAGAGACGGACGGAGTCCAAACTGGCGCCTTTCGCTTCAGGACGCGAAGATCTTGAAAAGCGGCATCGTGATGAGTCGGTATCTCGTCCTTTATGATTGATCTAGGTTGCCTAGTCTCCTAAAAGTATTGTCCTCTATTTGTCCCCCTTTCGTCAACCCTCGCTATGGAGTTAGACACCGCAATGGCCTAGCAGGCGATGTTGATCTGAAAGTGGCCGACTCTCAGCGGGCTTAACGGATCATCGAGGCAGATGCACCGGTGTTGAAGGGTATTTTCTACGGCTCAAACATCAGGGCCCGTATGAATTATAAATCGCCCGATTCTAGAAAGGGATAAGTGGGCAGGTATTCGACACAAGCTACCTAGTACGAAGCTCTCTATGTCCTGTTGGCTCGCCGAAATAAGGCTTTTCCGGGGTGCTGGGAGCTTGATGACTAACAGATACCCCCATTCTACGACAGCCGCCGCATCCGGTTTGAAAGTGGTGCAGTCGTTAGATAACAAGGTATAATTAAGCTACCGCTTGGGGATATGTATAGTTGGGAGCCTAGGCACATGTACGTTCTTCCGACTTGTGTTGCATATATTAAGACAGAGTACTACGCGCGGTGAACCAACTTCATATTACCTCTGTGCCGCTAGCCTGCTTATAGTGGTGCAACGAGAATCTCTCTTACAGCAGTGTAATAAGGGAGTGCTTACAGAGGCGTAATGAGGAGAATATATCTACGGCATGAAGGGTAATGGATCCGACGCGGTATGTTCTAATGGATAAATGCTCCTCAACTTGTCATGCTATCCACGCTCGGAGTCTACTTGTAGCAAATTTCATCGACAAGAGCAAGGTGTCGGGACACCAAGTTTGTAAAAGCTAGCACCACAAGGCAGAAGGGATTAAACCACGGGGAGTAGACTGCGTTGTAAATATGCTGGGCTTTGAAGGTGTCGCAAAAGCGACGCCGCTATTGCCTGGCTAGCAGTAGTATGAGACCCTGACATCACACACAGAAGCATATAACTGAAGAAAAGTGTATTAACAGGTTGCCTTGACCTTTAGAAGGTCCTAGTTAGAAAGTGAAGGTAGCGAACCCTCCTTTTATACACGTAAATACAGGTGGAGCTGGGTGTTACGACCTGACAAGCCACGGCCTCCAGGAACGGTCGCAACGGAGAAGGCCAAGAAAACTATGTGGATCAGGTTACGTGATGGATCACCAACTTACTGGTGGTGAGCCAGTGAGCCGGATCACCAACTTACTGGTGGTAAGCCAGTAAGCCGGATCACCAACTTACTGATAGTGATCTAGTTAAAGGAGAAAAATATATATATTTTTTAATTCCATAATTTAAATAACTTTAGCTTATAATATAATATTATTACTTAAAGCATTTTTAGCATTACGAAACATAATACGTTATTATATCTGTTATTTAAATTCTTACGATACTTATATTACCATAAACCCGTTAACTTAAAATTTAATAATTAATTAAAACTTAAAATTCGTTATATATTATAAATTTTTATTTAATAATACCGTTAAACTTTAAATAATATTTATTGTTATTAAAATATTAATTAATATTTAAAAAACTCTTATTTAACAGTTTTAAGTTTAAATTCGGAAATTGGAAAAAAAAAGTTCGATAACTTAGGGTTATGCCATTTGCCCAGCTTTTTTTCGCCCGTATAAAGCCAAAAAAACCAAAACCTTACGATAAAAAAAATAACCTTTAAACTTTTTTAATTTAGGTACGAATTTACTTTTAATTTTTAAACCTTAGCGATTTAACGGATATAATCCTAATAATAAGAACATACTTAATAAAAAATACGGCGAATAAATTTGAATTTATTATAAAAACCTTTTTAAAAATAAGAAAAATAAATAAGAAACATTTTATTAACGAAATCCTTTTAAGTTATACCAATTTCGAAAACAAAATATACGATAATTTCGGCAATCCGGATAAAAAACGATTAATAACTTAATAATTCCTATAATTTCGATAAAAAAAATTTATATCTAAATACGCCGTAATTTTCAAATATTTTACGGCTAAAGCAAAATAAGGAAATAACAAAGCTAATATTTTTATTAATATATTTTATAAAAGGCTAAAAATAATATAAAGAATTAAATTATTCGGATTAAATAATTAATTACTTTAAACCGGTATATTATAAAAATAATTAAAATTAATAACCGATAATTTGAAAAACGAAAAAAAATAATATATTTTATGTTCGGAATATAACAAATTTAATTAGGGAAAAAAACGAAACGTATCTTTTACCTTTTACAGAACCGCGTTAGAACTTATGGAATTCGGCGTTATCCATAAATAAGATTGGAACTAAATTAAATGCTTTAATTACAGCAAAATAGGACATAAAGTTTATAAATATAAAAAACCCAAAAAGTTATAATAAAATAATTAAATCCTTATACTGGAAAAATAATTTAGGAATAATTAAAAAAATAATAATACAATTATTAACATAATTTAAATTAAGTACGTATTAGGTTTTAAACGAAAGATTTAATAAGGATTATTACGATAAAAAATCCGATAAAGAATACGAAAAACCAAAAAGCTAATTTAATAAGTAACGCAAATATAGAAAAAGGCATTATAAAGATAATTACGTAAATATCAAAATTAAATAAAACAATTTTATTTTAAAACCCCCGATTAATACGGCAAAATATATGTTATATATTATTAATAACGAAAATATCTTAATTACGAAAAATCAAAATAATATATTTATATACGAATTACCCATATATATTATAAAGGATTCGATTTTCCAAAACGTACTAGGCATAATAAGAACGATAAATAATAATATCGATAATTTTAAACCATAACCCTAAAAAATATCCAGTAATTGGCCAAAGCGGAAAATTAATCCGAAAGAAAATAATGCCCGTAAAAAAACCCCTTTTATTATTATGGATAATATAATTACTAAATAGAAAGAAATTAATTTAACGTACGGTAAAAAAGTATTATTAAAAAGTGATTACGGACCTTTATTTTTAATTAATATTTATTATAAATTTTTACGAAACAAATTATTAAAGAAAAAATACGTTAATTTATAAGAAGTTTTTAAAACGATAACCGAAACGATATATAATAAGATATAATTATAAATATAAAAAGTAATTTGTTCAATAAAAAGAAAATTATAAAGAAATTAAAAATAATTAATACGATACGAAAAAATAATACGACAATAATAATAATAAATATGATAACTTAACGCATTAAATAAAGAAATATAAATAAGGTTCGATAAATTCAAATAAGAATTAAAAAAAACTTATTTATAAACAAGCCGCAAAATAACCAAACCCCAAAAAATTGAAAAGAATTTTTAACAGAAATTTTAAACGTATTAATATATTATAATAATAAATCACGGAGCTTTAAGCGGAAATTATATTATACCAAATAAATTAATAAATTTAAATTATGAAAAAGATATAAATTAAAACCTTATATAATAATGAATACCGAAAATTAAAATTCGTTTACGATAATAGAAAGATTATACGCGAAATTAATTACTTTAAAATTTTTATTAAATAATAAGATTAAATAATTCATTATAATATTATTTTATTCGGAATTTACGATATAATATTAAATTTATTATAAATATATTAATACGGAATTTTAATTAATAACGGAATTAATTAAATAGAAATCGCCTTATATTATGTTAATAAAACAAAAACTTAAAGTTTTAATATTTTGTCGATAATAACAATAAATATAAATATAAAAATATAATAAATATTTTAATAGTTAAAAAAACAAAATATAAAACAATAAAACAAATATTAACGAAAAATATAACGTATTATTATTATTATTATTAAAACAAAACTTAAATAATTAAATAACGATTTAAAACAATAAAAATAATAATTGAAAAAATTAAAGAATTTAATTAATATATTATTATAATATTATAAATACGAATAACTTTTTAAGAAAAAGCATAATACGAAACTATTAAAATATAACGAATAAAATTTTAAAATATTTTTTAAAAAAAGATTTTTAATAAAGTTTTATTTTATTGATAATTTTAACAAAAACGAAATATGTATTTTTAAAAAATACCTGGAAAATTAGTTGTAAAAAATAAATTTAACTTTCGCAATTATTAACAAAATATCTAATATTTTTCGAATATAAAAAAATAAGAAATTACGATTTGTAATTAATTATCGATAATTAAATAATATTATTATTAAAAATTAAATATTATTACCTTTAATTATGGAATGAAATAGTTAATTTTACGGAATTAAATAATTTATAATATTCGATCTTAAAAATAAATATACTTTTATTAAAATTAAAGAAAATACGAATAACACAATTTTAAAACGAAATATAAATTATTTCAATATTTGATTATAGTAATAAGATTTAGGCACGTACTAGTAATTGTTTAGCGAATAATTAATTATATATTACGGGAGTACCTTAATATTTTTATTATTTGTTATTTTAACGATATTTTTATTTTTTCGACAATAAAAAAAGTATATATAAAATACGTTTATAAAGTTTTTTAAATTTATTACGACTTAATAAATTCCACCCTTTAAAAACGGTCATAATAAAAAAGGCCAACAAAATGATATAAATTAAGTTACGTAATAAATAAATAAATTAGATTACTAATTTATTAATAATAATTTAATTCAAAACAAATATATATATTTATTAATGTTATAATTTAAATAATTTTAATTTATAATATAATTTTATTATTTAAAATATTCTTAATATTACGAAACATAATACCTTATTATATCTATTATTTAAATTTATATAATATTTTTATTAATATAAATCCGTTAACTTAAAATTTATTAATTAATCAAACTTTATAATTCGTTATACGTTATAAACTTTTATTTAATAATTTTAAGTTCGAATTTAAAAATTAAAAAAAAAGAATACGATAATTTAAGGTTACGTTATTTACCTATTTTTTTTTCGCCCGTATAAAACTAAAAAAATTAAAACCTTACAATAAAAAAAACAAGTTTTAAATTTTTTTAATACGAATTTATTTTTATTTTTTAAATTTTAATAATTTAGCGAATATAATCTTAATAATAGAAATATGCCTAAAAAGAAATACGGTTAATTAATTTGAATTTATTATAAAAACTTTTTAAAAATAAAGAAAAAAAAAGTTTTATTACCGCAATCTTTTTAATTTATATTAATTTTGAAAATAAAACATGGAATAATTTTAGTAATTCGGAAAAGAACGATTAACGGCTTAATAATTTCTATAATTTTAAGACAATAATTTATATTTAAATATATTATAACCTTTACAAGTTTTACGGTTAAAATAAAATAGGAAAATAATAAAACTAATATTTTTATCGATATGTTTTATAAACGATTAAAAGATAATATAAAAGATAAAATTATTCGGAATAAACCATTAATTACTTTAAACCGGTATATTATAAAAATAAATAAAATTAATAATTAACACGTTAAAAAATGATAAAAAAATAAACTTTACATTTAAAATATAAAAAATTTAATTAAAGCAAAAAATAAGATATATCTTTTACTTTTTAGGAAATAACATTACAACTTATAGAATTTAACGTTATTTACAAATGAAATTAAAGCCAAATTAAATATCTTAATTATAATAAAATAAAATATAAAATTTATAAATATAAAAAACTTAAAAGGTTACCATAAAATAATTAGATCTTTATACAGGAAAAATAATGCAAGAATAATTAAAAAAATTTATAATAAAGTTATTAATATAATTTAAGTTAAATACGTATGAAATTTTAAATAAAAGGTTTAATAAGGATTATTACGATAAAAAGTCCGATAAGGAATACGAAAAACTAAAAGGCTAATTTAATAAATAACGCAAATATAATAAAAAATATTATAAAAATAATTACGCAAATACCAAAACTGGATAAGAAAATTTATTCCAAAATTCCCGATTAATACGGCAAAATATATGCCATATATTATCGACGACGAAAATATTTTAATTATGAAAAATAAAACTAATATATTTACGTACGAATTACCTATGTATATTATAAAAGATTCGATTTTTTAAAATATACCAGGTATCATAAAAATAATAAATAATAATATGGATAATTTCGATTTATAATTTTAAAAAATATCTAATAATTAGCCAAAACGGAAAGTTAATTCGAAAAAAAATTAATATTTACAAAAGAACCCCTTTTATTATTATACATAATATAATTATTAAACAGAAAACGAATTATTTTAACGTATAATAAAAAGGTATTATTAAAAAGCAATTACGGATTTTTATTTTTAATTAATATTTATTAAAAATCCTTACAAAAATAAGGCCATTAAAAAAGGTTAATTTATAAGAACTTTTTGGAACGATAACTAAAATAACGCATAATAGAATATAATCGCAAATATAAAAAAATAATTTATTCGATAAAAAAAGAAATTACAAAAAAACTAGGAACAATTAATGCGATTCGAAGGAACAATATGCCGATAATAACGAAAGATGTAACAGCTTAACGCGTTAAAGAAAAAATATAAATAAGGTTCGATAAATTCGAATAAAAATTAAAAAAGGAATTATTTGGAAAAAAGCCGTAAAATAATAAAACCTAGAAAAATTAAAAGGAATTCCTAAGAAAGGCTTTAAACGTAACGATAAAAAACGTTAACGACTTTATTACTTTAAATATACGAATTAAAACACATTAATATATTGCAATAGTAAAATACGGAGTTCTTGGTATAACCTAACGGTCTTAGCTTTTAAAAACGGTCGGGATCCTGAAAAACCAGACCCCGACCTAGTTAAGAAGTCACGTAACTGGCGCAAAGGGCTCAAGGGCCCTGATTGGACAAAAAGACTTAAGCTGGATAAGCACCAGAGGGGGCTCAAAGAGGATTAAGGAGACTCAACTAAGGAAATATCGTTAAGCCATAATAAGCACCTTAAGTCAGAAAAAAAATATATGCGTTTATCAATTCCTTAATTTAAATAACTTCAGCTTATAACATTTATAAATACCAATCGTTTATAATAAGGTATTTTCGGTATTAAAAATATAATACGTTATTATATATATTATTTAGATTCCCACGATATTTCTGTTAATATAAACCCGTCAACTTAAGGTTTAATAATTAGTTAAACCTTATAATTCGTTATACGTTATCAGTTTTTATTTAATAATACCGTCAAACTCTAAGCAATATTCAATATTGTTAAAATATCGACCAGCATTTAAGAAACCCTTTTTTAACAATTTTAAACTCGAATTCGGGAACTGAAGAAAAAAGTTCGACAACTTAAAGCTACGCCACTTATCTAACCCCTTTTCGCCCGCATAAAGCCTAAAAAGCCGGAACCTTACGATAAAAAAAATAACCCTTAAATTTTCTTAACTTAAACGCAAATTTACTTTCGTTTCTTAAACCTTAATAACCTGGCGGATATAATCTTAATAATAAAAATATACCTAATTAAAAATACGGTTAATTAGTTTAAATTTATTATAAGAAATTTCTTAAAAATAAAAAAAGCAAATAAAAAAAATTTATTAATAAAATCTTTTTAACTAATACGAATTTCGAAAACAAAATATACGATAATTTCGGCAATGCGGATAAAAAACGATTTACGGCTTAATAATTTCTATAATTTCGATAAAAAGGATTTGTATTTAAGTACGTTATAACCTTTAAAAATTTTGCGTTTAAGGCCGAATAAAGAAACGACAAAGCTAATACCTTTATCGATATATTTTATAAAGGGTTAAAAGATAATATAAAAAATAAAATTATTCGGATCGAACAACCAATTACCCTGGACCGGTATATTATAAAGGTAATCAAAATTAATAACCGACAGTTTAAAAAACGACAGTAAAAAAAGGACAATACGCCTTATATTCGGGATACAAATCCAACCAGAGGAAAAAACGAAACGTACACCTTACTTCATATGGAACGGCGCCAGGACCTATGGAACTCGGCGTTACCTACAAACAGGATTAAAGCCAGATTAAATGCTTTAATTATGGCAAAATAGAATATAAGGCCTACAAATGCAAGAAGCCCAAAAAGCCATAACAGGATAACTGGACCTTTATATCGGAAAAACAATCCAGGAATAATTAAGGAAACGATAATAAAGCCATTAACATAATTTAAGCTAAATATATATCAAATTTACGATAAAAAGTCCAATTGGAACCATTACGATAAGAAATTCGATAAAAAATACGAAATATTAAAATATTAACTTAGCAAATATCGTAAATATAATTAAAAGCGCTATAAAAATAATTACGTAAACATCAAAATTGGACAGAAAAGATTTGTCCTAAAATACCTGATAAATACCGCAAAATATACGTTATATACTGTCGACGACGAGAATATCCCGATTACGAAAAATAAAAATAACATATTTACGCACGAATTACCTACATATATTATAAGGGATTCGACTTTCCAAACCGTACCGGGCATAACAATAATAATAAGCAATAATATCGGTAACTTCGAAATATAGCCCTAAAAAACGTTTAGCAATTGGCCGAAATAAAGAGTTAGCTTAAAGGAAAATAATGACTGCAGGAAAACCCTTTTTGTTATTATGGATAATGTAATTACCAAACAGAAAAGGAATTAATCCAGCGTACGGTAGAAAAGTATTATCAGAAAGTTATTACGGACCTCTATTTCGAATTGGAATTTACGGCAAACCCTTACAAAAAGAATTATTAAAAAAGAAATATGTCAGTTTACAGAAGATTTCTGGAACGACAGCCAGAACAACATATAATGGGATGCAATCGTAAATATAAAAAAACAATTTATTCGATAAGGAAAGGAATTATAAAAAAACTAGGAATATTTAACACGGTTCGGAAAAAAAGTACGCCGGCAATAACGATAAATATAACAGCTTAACGCGTTAAACGAAAAAACATAAGCAAAGCTTAACAGATTGGAACAAAAATTAAAAGAAAAAAGTTACTTATAAAAAAGCTGCAAAATAACGAAACCTAAAGAAATTAAAAGAAACTTTTAAAAAAGGCTTTAAATATAACGATAAAAAACGTTAACAATCTTATTATTTTGGACATACGAATTAAAACGTATTGGTATACTGCAGTAATGGATTAGGGAGCTCTGGGCGGAAATTATATTGTACGGGATATAATTAATAAACTTAAATTATTATGGAGATATAAGTTAAAACCTTATATAATAACGAATGCCGAAAATTAAGAATTCGCTTACGATAATAAAAAGGTTATACGCCAAATTAATTATTTCGAAATTCTTATTAAAAAATAATACTAAATAATTAATTTCGATATCGTTTTATTCGGGAATTACAATATGAGCTTAAAATTACCATAAATACGCCAGTACGGAATTTTGATTAACGGTAAAACTAGCCAAATAAAATTTATTTTATTCCTTAATAATAAATAAAAGAAATTTAAAATTTTAATATTCGATCGATAATAACAACAAATATAAATATAAGAATACGATAAATATCTTACTATCTAAAAAAATAAAACATAAAAGAAACAGGTATTAATAAAGAAATACGATATATTATTATTATTATCAAAATAAAATTAAGATAATGAAATAATGATTTAAAATAATAAATATAATAAACCAAAAAATTAGAAAATCTAATTAATATATTATTATAATATCATAAATACGAAAAACTTTTTAAAAATAATTTGATACAAAATTATTAAAATATAACGAATAAAATCATAAAATAATTTTTAAAAAAGGATCTTTAATAAAGTTTTACTTTATTTATAATTTTAACGAAAACGAATTAGGTATTCTTAAAAAATACCGGGAAAATCGGCTATAAAAAATAAATTAGATTTTCGAAATTATTAGCAAAATATTTAATATTTTTCGTACCGAAGAAAATACGAAATTACGATTTGTAATTAATTATCGATAATTAAATAATATTATTATTAAAAATCGAACGATATTATTTTTAATTACGGAAATAAAAAATCGACATTACGGAACTAAATAATTTATAATATTCGATTTTAAAAATAAATATAATTTTATTAGGATTAAAAAAATACGAATATCAAATGATTTTTAAAGTAAAATAGGAATTATTTAAATATCTAATTACATTAATACGATTTACAAACGTATTAACGACTTTTTAGCGAATAATTAATTATGTATTACGAAAATATTTTGATATTTTCGTTATTTATTATTTCGATAATATTTTTATTTTTATAAAAACAGAAACAATATACGTAAAATACGTTTATATAGTTACCTATTAACGCAAAAAAAAATTAATTCCATATATAAAACAAAAAATATTTAAAATATAGTATTATTTTAAAATATATTATGATAAATTTTAACAAAATCGTTATAATTATAAAATCACAAATATTAATAATAATTAAAAAAGTATAAATATTTTTTTTAAATTCGTTACATATTATAGGAAGTTTATTCGAAATTTTAAGAAAATAATTATAACCCTAATAAATTTTACGAAAAAAGAAAATTTAAATACATGCCAGATACGGAAAAAGCATTTTAGGATATTAAGGATATAATTATTGATAAATTAATATTAATTATATATAATTTAAACCGCTTTATTAAATTAAAAGCCGATATTTCGGATTACGTATTAAGCATAATAATTAAATAACGAAATAATTAAGGTAAATTATACTTTATTATATTTTTTTATATATATTTAAAAAAAACCGAATTTAATACGGTATTCCAAATAAAGGTTTTATGGCCATTATTATGGTATTTCGGGAATTTAGGTATTTTTTAAAGAGAAATATATATTAAATTAAGATTTATACGAATTATTAGAATTTTACCCAACTTCTTACGACCAAGAAATTTATAAAACGATAATTAAAATATATAAAAGAATTGGCGAATTTTAATTCCGTTATTATTTATAAGAAAAAATCAAAAACAATAAAGTAAATATTTTAAATAAGTAATTAAATTTTCAAAAAAATAAATAAAATTAATTATATAATTTTTAATATTATTATAAAAGATATTTATATTTATAACAAATTATAACGATTCGAGTAATACCTTATAATATATATTAAAAAATTTAATA
Organism: Monosporascus cannonballus; assembly: GCA_004154925.1. Lineage (NCBI taxonomy): Eukaryota > Fungi > Ascomycota > Sordariomycetes > Xylariales > Monosporascus > Monosporascus cannonballus. Next base: position 86,998 of record QJNS01000044.1, read on the forward strand.
ATATAACGATAATTTCTTAAAAAACCAAAAAAGTAAATAAAATATTAGAATTAAAAAAATACAAGAAAAATGTAATACAAAAAATATACGAATTTTAATTATATAAATATCCAAAAATTTACAAAACCTTAAAAAATTTTTAACGTATATATTCTTTTCTTAAAATAAAATTAACGGTATAAAAAATTATACGGTAATACGATATTTATACCAAAATAAAGATTTAACGATATAAACCATAAAGAAAATTATAATTATTATTAATCGTAAAACGATTATAATATTTAATTATATTTAATTTTATTATTAAATTTTTTATATTAAAAGATTTAATTACGGAAATATATTACGATAACATCTTCGTAATCGTTAATCGGTTTACGAGGTTTTTTTATTTTTTAAATATATTTTCATTATATACGGATTATTAATGAAATTATATTAAATAAAGGATCGATATTTATATTTAAATTTTATCAAAGCTTAATAATATAAATCGGCTTAAATTATAAATTGTTTAACATATTTAAACCATAAATAAATAAATAAATAAAACGAGCAAATTAAGTTTTAAAAGTTTACTTATAATATTATATTAATTACGAATAATATAATTAAGTTAAGAAACTATTAATCGTATAATTAACTTATAATACCAGTTATTATAAACATATTACAATAATATTTATAAACGTAAATTTTAATATTATTCCAAATATTTATACAAAAATATGTAAGGACGGTTTAATTAATATTAAAATAATTATTACGTTAAAATAATTACGATGATTATACTAAAGAATAAAAATAAAATTAAAATTCGTACGAATTTAAATAAATAAATAAATAATTAAAGAAAATTAAAAAAATAAATTTTTTAAGAAAAGAAAATGGTTTTTTTCGTTATAAAAAATATTTAAATAAGAAAACCTACTAGAAGATTCGATTAAAAATATATCGGTTTATATAAAATCGTTAGGGAGATCTCACAGAATAATTATTAATTAAAGTTTTTATTAAAACTTAAATTCTATTGAATTTTTTACGTTTCCTTATTCGAATTAATAGCAAATATAATTAAAATGCATACGGCATAAAACGATACGGAAATAAAAAATAAATAAGTATACGAAATGAAAAAAATATTCGATATACGAAAATAAAACGGATTTACTTAATATATGATTAAATAGAAAAAGTACCCGGATTCCGAAAATATTTAAAAACTTATTAAAAACCTTATTAGCGTTTAGCGCCTGCTAAAAAACTTTTACCAGTAACGACGGACGCGTCTCAGTTAAGGGTTGATCAATTAGTAACCGGGATGTCGGGCTAATTAGTTACGGCTTACGTTAACGTAATAGTTATAACGGCGGCCTTTAATTATGCTTATTCCTTTTCGAAGCGCTTAAATTCCTTTATCGCATCCGTACCTTAAATACCGTAGCGAAATATTTTAATTCCCCGTTGACGAAAAAATTTCTTTTGTTTTCGTAAACGATTTAAATGATTAAATAATTTGTTAAAATATTATTAAATTTTTAAAAATTCTTTTTCGGTAATACGTTTCTTTAATTCGAAACGATTCTTTTTAATAATTAATTTACTGTATTTAAATTCGGAAAAACTAAAAAGATTATAAGAATTTCCGTAAGCGGTACAAAAGGCATATTTCCCTGAACTGTAATAAGCTTTGTAAATTTTGTTTTCAGATTTATAACGGGAACAAGAAATATTCGAAAATATAATAAAACTAAGACGGTTAATCTGTTCTGAAAGAACGAAGGCGTTAATACGTTTGCGAAACCTGGACTTTTTAATACGACCCGATATAATAAGTATAAAAAAGGAAAAGTTACTTACCAAAGTTGATAAATAAACGAAATGATCTTTAGGGATAAAGATCTTGGAAGGGGAAAGATCGTGTTATAACCTAACGGTTTTGGCTTATGAAAACGGTTGGAATCCTAAAAAACCAGACCCCGACCTAGTCAAGAAGTCACGTAATTGGCGCAAAGGGCTCAAGGGCCCTAATTGGACAAAAAGGCTTAAGCTAAATAAGTACCAAAGGGGGCTCAAAAGGGCTTAAAGGGACTTAACTGAAAAAATATCGTTAAGCCATAATAAGCACCTTAAGCTAAAAAAAGAATATATACGTTTATTAATTCCATAATTTAAATAATTTCAGCTTATAATATTTATCAAAATTAATCGATTGTAATAAGGCATTTCCGGTATTAAGAGATGTAATACGTTATTATATCCATTGCTTAAATTCCTACGATACTTTTATTAACATAAACCCGTCGACTTAAGGTTTAATAGTTGGTTAAACCTTATAGCTTATCATAGTTCTGGGCGGAAATTATATTATACCGGATATAATTAATAAATTTATATTATTATAAAAATATAAGTTAAAACCTTATTGTAACGAACCTGTTATACATCCACCTGGAGGTATGAGCAGTATCCGAAATGGGGTCTTGATTTGCAGGTAATAATAAGGCGAAGAATAATTTAATAGTCTGTTCGTTAAAGAGATTTAAAGATTTTTCCCTTAATTAAAGAACGGTATAGTTGCCTTTTAATTAAGAGCTTAGATTGATAGCTAAGGAGCGAAACAAAGTAGGTGCTATTTATATGAAAAACTGATTTATTATATATCCCAACTCCCAAAGTAAGTGTGTCGTGGATCTGTTGGATTTGTGTGATTTGGTTCCCAGATTACCCAGATTAACCAGATCACCTTAAGAGCCAGGCTTCCTGTCCGGAGTTTAGCCGTAACAGGTCCGCGTTAGGCCTTAAAGGTTGGTCTTTTCGAAACAGGAACCCTTGTTTCTATAACATTATTTCCCCTTTCTAAGGATTTTTGTCCCAAAAATAAGAACCGTAAGTCGCCACTTTGTTTGGTTAGAGAAAATTGAAGATGTCCTAATTAACTTTACCATAATAGGTTATATCCAGAAAGAAAAAAGAAAACCTCGGTTAAATTAACGCGGCTCCCGCGATATTCGTACTAATTTAATTAAAAAATTTGGTATTAAGGCTTTCTCTTATTCGAATTATGTTCGTTTTGGCGAAACCAATTATTTTTACGTTCCGGAATACCTGAATTGCAGTTATTATATCCGTCGGCAACGTTTTTCCTATAATGTTTTAATTATGAATTCGCTGCAAAAAATAAACGAAATGTAAAACCGTTTATTACGTAAGTAGCATAAAACCGAAAATAATTTTCTAGCGTATTAAGAAATTACAAAAAAAGAACAAAAGGCAGTAAAAAAAAGGTTAACCGAATTACGTCGTTAACAGGATAAAAAATCGAAGAAATTTGTTGAAAAATTAAAGCGTTTACGCTTTTAACAAAACCTTCTTAAGAAAAGGGCGGTAAAGTTATTAAAAGAAAATTTGGAATTAAACCAGTTAAAAAAACGGGAAAAGATGGAAGAAAAGTAAAAGTCGCGTGGACGTAAAGTAAGCACAGCTTGCATTAAAGATAAACGTTATTTTGGAGGCGTTTATTTTTTTCAATTGGAACGCCGTAGGGCTGGATTTAAATGGGGGACCGTTATTGCTTACAATTTTAGCCACGCTGGAAACGGTCGGTTAGGATTTTGGCGGTAAAACGTCTTAACCAGGTTTATCGTATTTATTAAATGGTTAAGTAATTTTTACGTATTTTTTTATGTAAATATTTTTCCTATTTAATTAGGTATTAAATTTTGTTTTTAAGTATTTTAAAGTTTAGTATTTATTCGACTTTATATTCGTCGGAAATTTTTTTAAATTCCAGGTTTATTTCCAACGGGGCGTTTTTAGGTACTAATTTAAGCAAAAATATATGGAAAATAAGATGTATTTTTATGTTTTTGGGTAACGATAACCGATAATTGGTTTTGGAAATCACTTTTTCAATTTTGAACGGGCCAAATTTCTTAAAATCGAGCTTATCGCTAAATCTTTTTGTTTTAATTTGTAAAATATTTAAGGTTACGTTTTATTTTTGGCGTAATAAGTAAACTTTATTTTTTTTCGTTAAAATTAATCCCTAAATTCTTTTATTATAATATTGGGTTATCTATTATTAAAAAAATCGTAATTCGTTTTGGAAACGGATTTAAATTATCTTGATTTCGGTTATTAATATTTTTGCTTTTGGGATAATTATAATAATTTTTAATGCTTTGTTAAGCGGTTATTTGGGTCGTTTTATTTTTATATCGTATCCGTATATAGCGGTATAAGGGGATACGCTTATATTTTCGTTAATAAATGTATTATAAGCGATTTATATTAATAGTAAAAACTTTACCTAATTATTTTATTACTAATTAACGTAATTTCGGAAATATTATTTCAAAGTTTAATTAAGTCGCTTTATTTATCTATTAATTTGAAGATAATACGCTGTCGAAAATTTAAATTTAATACCAAATTTTAAAGTAAAAAGTATATCATTATCGGAAATAATTTTTTCTGGTATTTTATATTTATCAAAATAATATTTGATAAAAACGTATGCTAATTATTCTGCTATCGCGTTTCCTTTAAAAGGTAAAAAATACCCATACTTAATAAATTTGTTAACGATTACCCATATTCCGTTATACTTAATTCCAGTAATTAGGTTTTTAAATAAAGGTAAATTAATAATAAAATCTTAAGTTATAGTATTTTATACTTTGTTAGGAATATCGGTAAGTTGCAGTAGCCTATAAGGCTTATGGCGTATTACCTTAGCCTTACTGCAAATGTTGCAATTCTTGATTACTTTTTTGACCATACGGCGTAGCTCTGGAAAATCATATTTTTTTTTAAAATCGTTTGGTAATTTTGAAAATTCCTTAATATCCGTACAATAAATTTTCATGGAATTCCTTTACGAATTGTTTTTTTAGTCCTTAGGAATATAGATTTTATTATAATATAACAGCTGGTTTTTTGATTATCCTTTTAACTATTAAACCTGTTTCTGTTTTTTTATATCGTAAGAATTCTAGAACCGTATTAAGAATTCAGGGGATAATTTCCTTAGAATTTCGCATAACTGTATAATGCTATTCTGGTTATACTATAACATTTACATATCCTTTTTAAGGACTTTAGAATTATAATTTTTTTTGCGATTGAAAATATCCACCTGGATATTTTCCTTTTTTTTGATATAATATATTTTGAAATTAAATTTAAAAAAAAATATTTATGTTTTATATTGTTTATTTAGCTTTTAAGTTTTTATAAGTCGAATAAGGTTTTTATAATTAAAATAAATATTAAAAGATTTTTTCGTTCCGTTAAAAAAAGGTTTTTATTCTTTAAAAACGTTAATAATCGCCAATAATTCCTTATTATAAATTTGGTATTTAAATTCTGTATTTCGGAATATTTTTAAGTAATATGCCATTAAGTATTATCTATTATTATCCTTTAACTATTTTAAGACGGTATTTAATATATAATCTAAAATATCCGTTTTTAAGCGTTTCTTTTTGTTTATATTAAGTAATCTTATTATAGGTCCACTAATAATTATATTTTTTAAAATCTGGAATATTTTCTTTGCATCTTTTGGAAATTTAAACTTTTTTTACGTACTTTTTGGTAATAAGTTTCGTTAATAGTTTAATTATATTTCCGTATCCCTTAATTAGGCCGCGTACGTAACCCGTAAATCCTAAAATTTGTTAGATATTTATAACGGTCGCCTTATTAAGAATAAGCCAGTCCTTAACTGCTTTCATTTTAAAGCGTTAAATCTGAATTTGGCCGGGGGTGAAAATATATCCCAAAAAATTTAGCTTTTGCGTATGTTATACGCTTTTAGCTAGGTTAATTCGGATATTTACTTTATCCAAAATTTTAAATACTTGGGTAACGTACTTTTGGTACTTTTCCAAAATCTTAAAGTAAATAAGGATATCGTCGAGATAGACGAACATAAACTTATCCAAAAACTTTCTGAACGTAATTATAATTAGGCGTTGGAAACTGGCGGAAACATTAATAAATCCTATGAGCATTATTTTATATTCGTAAAGTCTATATATTGTTCTAAATACCATTTTCCATTTTTCTTTTTTAGCCATTTTAATACGGTAATAACTATTTCGAAAGTTAAGTATAATAAATTATTTTACTTTATTAACGTTTTTTTAACGTATTTATAAAGATTAAAAAATATCCATTTTTAATCGTAATATTATTTAATTATTGGTAATTAATTATTTTTCTAAATACCAGGTTTCCGTTTTCGTTAATTTTTTGCTTTCCATCTTTGGTTTTTAGTACCATAAAAACGGGATATTCAGCAGGAAAATCAAAGGGTTAAATATATTTTTTTAAGTTAAATTAAATACTTTTCCATAAGGCCTTTAACTTATTAAGGTTTATATAGTAAAATTTGTAAAATTTGGGATAATATCTTTCTTTAATAAATATCTTATAATCCTATTAATTATATGGTAATAATTGGTAATTTTCTTTATTTTTAAACAATCTTTTAAATCGTTAATACTTAGGTAGTACCGTAAAAGCTTAATTTATAACCTGGACTTCCTTAATAACATAGCAAATTTTTTAATCGTTTTTTTCGAATAATTTTTATTTTTATTCCCATAAAAGTATTTGGTTTTTCCAATTAATATATAGATTGCTAGATTTAAATTACGGCATTCCCAAAATAATATTATGTCCAAAAATATTAACAATATTTAATAAAATTTGTTTTTAATATCCTTAAATCTATATTAAAAGTTCTTTAATTTCCCGAAAAATTTGTCCGTTATCGTACGTAAATAAGTTTCCATTTACTGTACGTAATTTATAAAATTTTAACTTATATTTCCAGGAAATCTAATATTTTTCTGTTATTATAAAAAAGATAAAATTACTTTCGGCTTTTAAATCGATTATAATTTTAAACGTTTTATCCTTATATCGAAAAAAAATCTTTATTTAGTTACGTAATCCTTTGGTTACTTTATATAAGGTTTTGTGTAATAGGGCTTTTCGATACTTTAACTTTAAAGGTTTTTGTCGTTTTTTAATTAACGCGGTTTATTTGCAAAAAGGCGTTTTTATTTTCGGGCCTTTTTAGCCGCATATTTGGTATAATAGTTATTTATGCATTTGTACTATTTTTTTCTGCTTAATTGGCATCCGAAAGTAAATGTTTTTTTTAACTTATTTTTTGATTTTGTACTTTTTAAGTTATAAAGTCAAAAAAATATATTTCCGAAAAAGGTGTTCCTATATTTAAAAGTTCGTATTGGATACAAAGCGTCGAAGCGTAACATAAACATCCTTACGATATGGCCTTCCGATTCCATTTTGAATTAGGATATAAATAACAAAACCTAAGGTATTCTGGTTATCGGGGGGTTTTTGTGCATCTGTATTTGTTATCTGATTTAATAAGTATTTCCTTATCTTATTGAGGCCAAAAATCGTTATTTTCCTTAGCTTTAAAATGGACGAGATAATCGTCGATGTAGCAGGCCATAAAATGTAATAAATTATAAGGGTTTATCGATGGTATTTTCTGGTAAATAATATATTTTGGGAGTTTGCAAAATTCCGGGAATAAATATCCATAATTATTAATGTTTAATCGAAATTAATCGTCCTTTATATACATTTTATACCTTTAAAAATTAAAATAATACTGGTATCCTAACTTTATAATTATTCTGGAAACCGTTTGTCCTAGATAATATTTGTAGGCTTTAACCTTAAAATCCTGGCAAATAAGATAATTCTCGTATTTTGGGTTATCGTTTTAACTTTAAGTAATTATGGTAATAGTAAATTCTGGCTGGGAGAAAATCGTGCTAATTTTTTTTTTCTTTTTTTACCTTATTATCTGTTTTTTGTTTAATTATCCTGACTTTTTTCTAAGGTTAAGGAATTCTTCCTTTTTTGGAGTTCCCCTTGGCGGAAGAATAATATTCGCTTTTGAAATATCCTTTTTTGCCATAATTAAAACATTTTACTTTAAACTTGTTTTTCTTAGGCTTTTTCGAAGCGGTATTCGCTTTTTTCTAAGGCTTACCTTTGTTTTTCTTGGTTCGGTTATTAAAGCTTTTATTGTTATTTCGTCTGCCGGTTCCTTTTTTTTCGAAGTACCGATTAAAAGTACGTCGGTCGGCAATAATGGCCTTATTTATATATTTTACAAAGGATTTTATTTTAAATTCTATATATATTTCGTTTTTAACTTAAAATTTTAGGCCGTTATAATAAGGGTAAAACAAAACGCTTTTTAACAAGTTGGAAATAATTACTAAACGATTAAACTTAATTGTATATTCGGATATTAACTTAATTTAGCGAAAAAAATAAAATTATTTAATTACATATTATTCCTTATCAAAATTTCCGAATAAGGCCCGTATTTATTCCTTAAAATAACCGTATTTACCGAAAACGTAATTAATACGGTCTAAGAATTCCTTTGGATATTTTTTAAAATAATCCGTTAAAATAAGTTCGAATTATTTCCGGATTCGTCCGGTCAGTAACTAAGAAATAATTATTACCTTCTGATAATCCTCCGTTAAAGAACTTTCGTAAAACTTAAGGTAAAACCTGGTTTAAACCAAAAATCTATTAGGGTTTTTTAATTTATCGTAAGGCTGAGGGGGAATTGGCTTATAACCCTTAACGTCTAGCATTCCGTAATAACCAGGGGGTAAAATAATTCCTTCCCGTATCCGGTTAATGCCGAACAGTAATAAAATCGAAATTCTTTCTAATGCTAATCTTATGTCCAACGAAAATGGTCGGTAGCCAGCCTTTTAGCTTCGTCCCTTTAAAAAGCCAAATTATGGAAAAGCCGGTTTTTTTTCTTTGGCGAGCCGAATATTTTCCTTTTTTAGACTTTTGACCTTTTGGGCCAAAAAATCCAATCGTTTTTTAATAGTAAGTTTTTTTTAATTAAACTCTTTAATAACTTTTTTTTATTTTCCAGCCGGATATTTTTCCTTTTTTTCACTTATTTCCCCCCTTTATACCTTAATTATTCCCCTTATAGGTAAAGGTTGTTGCTGGAATTAAGAAAAAAAAGGATCTCCTTAAAATCTAATAATAAGGGGTATTTTATTATTTATTAGCTGGAAAACTTTTTTAATAAGTAATAAATCGTTTAATTTTATTATTAATTTTTCGCTAGTTAATAATGGGGATTAAATATATTATTTATTTTTTGAACGTCGCCCTATAATATTATTTTCATTAAGTTCAGAAAAACTTATGTTTTAATTAGGCGGTAAATTATTCGTCAGCTATTAATTAAAAAATTATCAAAATGTAACGAACCTATTATATATTTACCTGGAGGTATAAGCAATATCCGAAATAAGATCTTAATTTGCAGGTAACAATAAGGCGAAAAATAATTTAATAATTTATTCGTTAAAAAGATTTCAAAACTTTTCCCTTAATTAAAAAACGGTATAATTACTTTTTAATTCAAAGCTTAAATTAATATTTAAAAACCGTAACTAAATAAATATTATTTATATAAAAAATTAATTTATTATATATCCCAACTCCCAAAGTAAATATATCGTGGATCTGTTAGATCTGTATGATCTGGTCCCCAGATTACCCAGATTAACCAGATCACCTTAAGAGCCAGGCTTCCTGTCCGGAGTTTAGCCGTGACAGGTCCGCGCTAGGCCTTAAAGGTTGGTCTCCTCGAGACAGGAACCCCTGTTCCTGTAACACTTATATAGCGACGAAGGCAAAAGTTAGGAATTTGCGTACGATAACGGAAAAATTATACGCAAAATTAATTATTTCGAAATTTTTATGAAAAGATAATACGAGATAATTAATTTCGATATCGTTTTATTCGAAAATTACGATAAAACTTTAGGATTACTATAGATATGTTAATACGGAATTTTAATTAATAACGGGATTAACCAAATAAAATTCACTTTATACTTTATTAGCAAATAAAAGAAAAGAAATTAAAGTTTTAACATTTAATCGATAATAACGATAAATATGAGTATAAAAATATAATAAATACCTTATTATCTAAAGAAATAAAACATAAAAAAAGACGGGTATTAACGAAAAATATAACGTATAATTATTATTATTAAAGCAAAATTTAAATAATTAAAAAATAATTTGGAATAATAAAAATAATAACTTTAAATATTAAAAGTTTTAATTAATATATTACTATAATATTATAAATACAAATAACGTTTTAAAAAAACCTTAATACGAAATAATTAAAATATAACGAATAAAATTATGAAATAATTTTTAAAAAAGGTTTTTCGACAAAATTTTACCTTATTTATAATTTTAATAAAAAGAATTACGTATTTTTAAAAAATACCTGGAAAATCGGTTACGAAAAATATAAATTTAAGCTTTAAAATTACTAATAAAATATTTAATATTTTTTTTACCGAAAAATAAATTACGATTTATGGTTAATTATTAATAATTAAATAATATTATTATTAAAATTTAAATATTATTACCTTTAATTATAAAAATACAAAACCGATATTATAAAACTAAATAATTTATAATATTTAAGTTTAAAAACAAATATAATTTTATTAAGATTATAAAGTATATAAATAAAAAATAATTTTTAAAATAAAATATAAATTATTTAAATATTTGGATATATTATTAAAATTTATAAACATATTAATAATTTCTTAATAAATAATTAATTACGTATTACGGAAATACCGTAATATTACCGTTATTTGTTATTTTAATAATATATTTATTTTTTCGGAAATAAAAAGAATATATAAAAAATATATTTATAAAGTTTTGTAAACTTTATAAAACGTAAAGGTATTTATTAACGCAAAAGAAAATAATTTTATATAAAAAAATAAAATATTTAGTATATAATATTATTTTAAAATATATTAAAATATATTTTAAAAATATTATTATAATTATAAAATAATAAACGTTAATAATAATTAAAGAAATATAAATATTTTGCGGATTTGCTAATAATTATAAAAGGTTAATTCGAATTTTTAATAAAATAATTATATTTTTACCGAATTTTATAAAAACGAAATTAAATTATATATTAAATATAAAAAAAATATTTTAAAATATTAAAAATATATTTATTAACGAATTAATATTAATTATATATGTTTTAAACCGATTTATTAAATTAAAAATTAATATTTCGGATTACGAATTATATATAATAATAGGATAACAAAATAATTAAAATAAATTATATTTTATTATATTTTTATAGTATAAATTAAAAAAAACCGAATTTAATTACGGTATTCTAAATAAAAAACTTATAGTTATTATTATGATATTTTAGGAATTTAAGTATTTTTTAAAAGGAAATTTATACCAAATTAAGGTTTATACGAATTATTAAAATTTTACCCGATTTATTACGATTAAAAAATTTATAAAATAATAATTAAAATATATAAATAAATTACCAAATTTTAACGTTATTATTATTTAAAAAATAAATTAAAAAATAATAAATTAAATATTTTAAATAAATAATTAAATTTTTTAAAATTATAAAAAAAATTTAAATATATAATTTTTAATAATATTATAAAAAAGTATTTACGTTTATGACAAATTATAAATTTAGGTTTTAAAATTATTAATAAAATATTTAATATTTTTTTTACCGAAAAATAAATTACGATTTATGGTTAATTATTAATAATTAAATAATATTATTATTAAAATTTAAATATTATTATTTTTAATTATAAAAATATAAAACCGATATTATAAAATTAAATAATTTATAATATTTAAATTTAAAAACGGATATAATTTTATTAAGATTATAAAGTAATATAAATAAAAAATAATTTTTAAAATAAAATATAAATTATTTAAATATTTAAATATATTATTAAAATTTATAAATATATTAATAATTTTTTAATAAATAATTAATTACGTATTACGGAAATACCGTAATATTGCCGTTATTTATTATTTTAATAATATATTTATTTTTTCGGAAATAAAAAAAATATATGAAAAATATATTTATAAGGTTTTATAAGCTTTATAAAACGTAAAGGTATTTATTAATGCAAAAGAAAATAATTTTATATAAAAAAATAAAATATTTAATATATAATATTACTTTAAAATATATTAAAATATATTTTAAAAATATTATTATAATTATAAAATAATAAACGTTAATAATAATTAAAGAAATATAAGTATTTTGCGGATTTATTAATAATTATAAAAGGTTAATTCGAATTTTTAATAAAATAATTATATTTTTACCGAATTTTATAAAAACGAAATTAAATTATATATTAAATATAAAAGAAATATTTTAAAATATTAAGAATATAATTATTAACGAATTAATATTAATTATATACGTTTTAAACCGATTTATTAAATTAAAAATTGATATTTCGGATTACGAATTATATATAATAATGGGATAACGAAATAATTAAAATAAATTATATTTTATTATATTTTTATAATACAAATTAAAAAAAACCGAATTTAATTACGGTATTCCAAATAAAAAACTTATAGCCATTATTATGACATTTTAGGAATTTAAGTATTTTCTAAAGGGAAATTTATATTAAATTACGGTTTATACGAATTATTAAAATTTTACCCGATTTATTACGATTAAAAAACTTATAAAATAATAATTAAAATATATAAATAAATTACCAAATTTTAACGTTATTATTATTTAAAAAACAAATTAAAAAATAATAAATTAAATATTTTAAATAAATAATTAAATTTTTTAAAAATATGAAAAAAATTTAAATATATAATTTCTAATAATATTATAAAAAAGTATTTACGTTTACGACAAATTATAATAATTTAGGCAGTATTTTTTAATATATATCAGAAAATTTAATAATATAATAATAATTTTCCAAAATATTAAAAAACGAATAAAATATAAACTTTAAAAGAATATTAAAAATATTTAATACGAAAAATATACAAATACTAATTATACAGATATTTAAGAATTTGCAAAACCGTAAAATAGTTTTAACGTATATATTGTTATACAATAAAATTAACGGTAAAAAAAGTTATATAATAATATAATATTTATATTAAAATACAGATTTAACGATATAAATTATACGAAAAATTATAATTATTACTAATTATAAAACGAATATAATATTTAATTATATTCGATTTTATTATTAAAGTTTTTATATTAAACAATTTAATTACGAAAATATATTATAATAATATTCTCGTAATTATCGGTAAATTTATAAAGTTTGTTTATTTTTTATTATATTACGAAAACATTAACGCCACATAATTAATATATATTTTTTAAATATATTCTCAATTTGTATAAATTATTAATAAAAATTATATTAAATAATAAATTAGTATTTATGTTAAAGTTTTAATAAAGCCTCCTAATAAAAATTAATTTAAATTATAAATTATTTAATATATTTAAGCGATAAATAAATAAATAAATAAAACGAATAAATTAAATTTTAAAAGTTTATTTATAATATTACATTAATTATAAATAAAATAATTAAGTTAAAAAATTACTAATTATATAATTAACTTATAATATTAATTATTACGAAAGTGTTAACATAATAGTTATAAATGCAAATTTTGGTTTTATTTCAAAAATCTATAAAAGAATATATAATGATAAACCAATTAATATTAAAATAATTTTTATAATAAAATAATTACGATAATTATAACAAAAAATAACAATAAAACATAAATTCGTACGAAATCAAATAAATAAATATTATAACCAAACAAATTACAAAAATTAGCTTTCGAAAAAAGGAAAATAATTTTCCTTACTATAAAAAACATTTAAATAAAACAACCTCATAAAAAATTCGATATTAAATATATCGGTCCATACAAAATCGCCAAAAAAATCTTAAAAAATAATTATTAATCGGAATTTCCATTAAAAATTAAACTTTATTCAATTTTTTATGTTTTTTTATTCGAATAATAATAAATACGATTAAAATATATACGGTATAAAACGATATAAAAATAAAAAAAATAAATATACGAAATAAAAAAAATTACTTAATATATGAAAATAAAACGGACTTATTTAATATGTAATTAAATAAAAAAAATATTTAAATTTCGAAAATATTTTAAAATTTATTAAAATTTTTATTAACGCCTAATGCTTAATAAAGAAGTTTTACTAGTAACGGCGAAACCACCCAAAATAATAATATCCTAATTTACGAGATTTACGAAAAAAAAAACCTTAATCCACCGTATTTTAATTAATAACGTTTATTTTTTTAAGGCTTAAACCTTAATTACAAATTTCGATTTTAATGACGTAAAGTCATTAAAATTATTTAAAGATTAAAAGGTACAATTAATAAGTTTTGTACCCTGAAATCAATAATACTAATATTAACGACGTATACGAAAAAAACGCGTAAAAGTTTCGGATAAAGACTTTTCGACCGTTAACTTCTTTTTTAATTTTTTCGATATTACGATATAGCGATTAATTATAAAAATAAAGCTTTTTATCTCGTTATACGAATAACTTTGACGGATATATTCCTTATAATAAAAAACCTTATCCATTATTTGGTAATTAAGTTACTAAATAAAATAAAAAAAACAAAATATTATATTAAAACTTTCGGATTTAATTAAATTAATTACGGCAAATGGTTATACGGATTTGCAAAATTAACGTTTGGACATACCGGAAAATATATTAAAAATATATGAAAAAAACTTCCTAAAAAGAAAATCTTAAAGATAAGATTTTGGGAAAAAAGAAATCGTATTACGATTTAATGAATTACGGCCTTTAAAAACGGTCGTAATGGAAAAAATTAAGAAAATTATATAAATCAAGTTACGTAATAAATTATTAACTTATTAATTATAAATTAATAAACCGGATTACTTATTTACTGATAATAAACCAATAAGCCGGATTATTAACTTACTAATAATAATTTAATTAAAGAAAAAAGATATATACGTTTATTAAGTCTATAATTTAAATAATTTTGGCTTACAATATAATATCGTTACCTAAGGCACCTTTAACATTACGAAACATAATACGTTATTATATCCATTGCTTAAATTCTTACGATACTCCTGCTAACATATACCCATCGACTTAAGGTTTAATAGTTGGTTAAACCCTATAGCTCGTCAAACTGGGAGAAAAAGGTACCAGGGGTACAGGAAGTAATTTTTGCTAATGCTAATTAGCTTTACTAGGTTTGATATATCCCCCCAGCTATTAGGAACTAACGGCTGAAGGCCTTATAACACTGAATAACTGCCCAAAAAGGAAATACCGTAATGGTTCAAAGTAAACAGAAACAAAAATAAAAGGTCGGAAAGGTACGTTATAAAGCATTTTTTACGACGTATCTCCGAAGTTTCTAAATAGGATTTAAACCTATACTTTCAGGTGTTATAACCTAATATTATACTATTAGATTATAAAAGCTTTATTGGAAAGTTTCCTCATTAATTTTACCTTTAAGGTCGTTTAAGGATAAAGATGTAAAAACGGTAAAAGAAGAAACGATAGGAAGGAAACGGGGGTAATAGCTTTCCGTTGCTGGGTAACGCTAGAAATATATTAATATCTTTTAGACTTTCTTTAATCTCAAAGTAACGTCTTGAAGCTTTAGCATTTTGACGAATTGTTAATGTTGTTAAGGCTTTAAGGGTTTTGTAAGCCCGTTAGTTATTATGGCGTTAATGGGCGTCTATTTGATCTTTATCCCTCTTGCTACATAAATTTCGCGAAGTCAGTAATTTTGTATACTAACGTACTTTAGTTTCGTGATTAGATGTATGGTTTTTTTAGTGATTAGCCGTATTATCTGCTTATTGTCCACCTGGATAACTAGGTTTTTTTCCTAGTTTTAGGCTAATAGCCTTAAATAGTCTTAGTATAAAAAAGGTTTCTTTGACAGTTTGTAATAGAGCTAGCAATTTAAGCTTTGTGCTTGAAATGATATTTATATCCTGTTTATTAGCTTTTTATACGATAGGGCTACCGAAAAATAACAATACGAACCCTTGGGAGCTTTTCGGTTAGGATTATCCGCGACATATGACGGCTAGAGGGTTTAACCAACTATTAAACCTTAATGGTACGGGTTTATTTTGGCAGAAACATCGTGGGAAACTAAGTAATAAATATAATAACGTATTACGTCTTGTAATAGCAAAAATTCCTTAAATAATGAAATATTATTACAAGCTATTAGTATCTTGAATTATGGAAATAATAAATGTATATATCTGGATCCGGCTTATTAGCTTATTACTAGTTAATTAGTAATCCGGCTTATTGGCTTATTATTAATAAGTCAATAATCCGGCTTACTGGCTTATCACTAATAAGTTAATGATCCGTTACGTAACCTGCCTTACTGCGCATTTATGGTCGCGTCGTGGTAGACCGTTTTTGGAAACTGTAACCCATTGGGCCATAATACGATCTTTTCTCTTTATAAACTTTGCTTTTAAAATTTCTATTTTTCTAGTAAATATTCCGTATTTATTTAATATATTTTCCGGTATAATTAAATGTAGTTTCTGTAAATCCGAACAACGATTGGCTTTAGTTAATTTAATTAGCCTTAAAAGTTTTAACGCGATCCTTTATTTTTTTTATTCCGCCTAGCAGCTTAATTAACAAATAATGGACCGGGTTTTTCGTTATAAGGAATATGTTCGTTAAGGCCGTTCATATAACGGGATAAAAGTCACTGTTTCTATAATTAATTATTATATTGCGAAATCGAAAAAATTAAAAAAAAAACTGGAAGCCGAAAAATTCTTAGCCGAAACTTTTGCGCGTTTTTTTCGCATACGTCGTTAACGTTATTATTATTAATCTCAAGGTGCGAAATTTATTAATCGTGCTTTTTAGTCCTTAGACGATTTTAACGACCTTGCCTATGTGGAGTCAAAATTTATGACTAAGATATAGGTTTTGGGTAGCGTGGATGTTATTAATTGGAGTGCGGTGGACCAAAGGTTTTTTCCCTTGAATCTTATAGATTAGAATGCTATTATTTCGGGTCGTTTTGTCGTTACTAGTGAAAGTTTTTCAGTAAACGCTGGATGTCGATAAGATTCTTGGCGGGTTCCTAAATGTTTTTGGAATTTAGGTGCTTTTTCCATTTGATTAAGTATTAAATAAATCCGTTTTTTTCCTCTATATTGAATTTTTTTTATTTTGGATGTTTATTTGTTTTTTACTTTTATATTGTTTTGTGCTTCATGTATTTTGATTATATCTGTTATTAATTCAAATAAGAAAACGTTAAAAACTAAATAAAATTTAACTTTTAATAAAAGTTCTGGTTAATAATTATTTTTAGAGACTTTTTAAGGATTTTATATAGACCGATATATTTGAGATCGAGTGTTTTATTGTGTCGTATTGTTTAAATATTTTTTGTAGCTAAAAAATTATTTTCCTTTTTTCGAAAATTAATATCTTTAACTTTTTCTAGTTATAATATTTATTTATTTAATTTTGCACAAATTTTAAACCTGGGTTTACTTTTTAGTATGACTATTATAATTATTTAACGTCAAGATTATTTTACTATTAATTAAACCGTTATTACGTACTTTTTTTGATAAAATTTTGGAATAAAACCAATATTCGTATTTGTAAATATTATTTAATATTTTCATAATGATTGGTATTATAAACAAGTTATCATATTGATAATTTCTCAAATTATTTATTTTTTTCGTAATTAATATAATGTTCAAAATAAATTTTCAAAATTTGGTTCGTTCGTTTTATTCATTTATTTAAATTTTAAAAAGAGTAAATAATTTGTGATTTAAGCCGATTTATGTAATAAGGCCTTGCCAAAACCGAAATGCAAATATTAATTTTTTATCCGAAATAATCTCCATAAGTAATCCGTAAATATTAAAAATATATTTACACAAAATATACGGTATTTTTTTTAGCCTTTATATATTTATAATTTAATAAAATATACGAAGCTTTGGTAAATCGATCGACAATTACAAAAATGCTATCGTAATATAATTCTGTAATTAAATCTTGTTAATATAAGAAGTTTTATAATAAAATCGAATATAACTAAATATTATAATTATTTTACGATTAGTAATAGCTGTAACGTTCGGTATAGCTTATATCGTCGAACCTTTGTTCTGGCGCAAATATTGCATTACTATATAATTTTCTGTACTGCTAATTTATTTTAAGAAGATAATATGTACGTTAAAGCCGTTTTAAGGTTTTATAGATCCCTGGATATTTATGTAGCTAATATTTATATATTTTTCGTACTAAACCCTTTTGAGATTTTTCTGAAATTTATATCTTATCTATTTTTGGTTTTATAAAGAATTATCGTTATATTGCTGGATTCTTTAATAGATATTAAAAGGCGCTTCCCGAATTATCGCAATTTGTTATGGGCGTAAATATTTCTTTATGGTAATATCGAAAATTATGTAATTATTTTTGACAAATTCTTTCTTCGAAATTTAGTCGTTTACTTAAAATATCGGCTTTGCCTTTTTCTGAACTTTTTTTGTAAATATTCACGAAGTCGAAATTCGCCAATTTTTCCGCGTGACGAAATTATCATTTTATAAGTACTTTAGCCGTAATAAAACAAGTAAAGTTTTGATAATACGTATAAATTTTGACCTAATATAGGCTTCCTTTTAGAAAATATTTAAACTTTCGGAAAGCTATAATAATAGCCATAAATCCCTTATTTAGAATACCGCAATTAAATTTATCTTCTTTTAATTTATATAAGAAAAATACAATAAGGCGTAATTTGCCTTAATTATTTCGTTATCTGACTATTACGCGTAACGCGTAATCTGAAATATCGGTTTTTGATTTAACAAAACGTATTAAATCATATATAATTAATTCTAGCTCGCTAATAATTACATTCTTAATATCTTAAACGCTTTTTTAGACGTTTATTTAAATTCTTTTTTTGTAGAATAAATTAAAGATATAATTATTCAGCTAAAGTTTTGAATAAACTTTCTATAATAATTTCAAATTCATAAAATGCCCATATCTTTTTAACCGTACTTAATATTTGTTATCTTATAATTGCAACACTTTTTTTAAGGTTTATCTTAATATATTCTGGAATAATAATATATTTTAAATATTCCATTTTTTATACGTAAAACTAAGTTCTTTATGCATTAATATATAATTTTACATTTTATAAAACTTTAGAAAATTTATGAACGTATTTTATATATACTTTTTTCGTTTTTGAAAATAATAAAATGTCGTTAAGGTAACATATAACGAAAATATCGAGATACTTGTATAGTATATAATTAACTATTCGTTAAAAGGTTACTGGTACATTCTGAAGTTTTATTAATATCACTAAATATTTAAATAATTGGTATTCCTTCTTAAAGATTATTTTCTATTCGTATTTATTTAATTTTAATAAGGTTATTTCCATTTTAAAAATAGAATAATATATATTATTAAGTTCCGTAAAACTGGGTTTTTAATTTTATAGTTAAATGTAATAATATTCGGTTTTTAATTATAATATCGTTTAATTATCGATAATTAATCAGAAATTGAAACTTTCCGTTTTTTTAATACGAAAAATATTAGTTATTCTGCTAATAATTTCGAAGGTCGAATTTATCCATTTTGTAATCGATTTTTTAGGTATTCTTTAAGAATACGTAATTCTTTTCCGTTAAAATTATAAATAAGGTAAAACTTTGTCGAAAAGCCTTTTTTAAAAATTATTTTATAATCTTATTCGCTATATTCTGGTAATTTTATATCGAACTCCTTTTTAAAAAGCTATTAATATCGGTAATATTATAATAACATATTAATTAAATCTTTTAACCTTTGGGGTTACTGCTTTAAATCGTCGTTTAATTGCTTTATATTTGCGTTAATGGTAATAATGATACGTCGTACTTTTTTTAATGCCTATTTTTTTCTTATATTTTATCCGTTTGGGTAAGAAGGCTTTTATCGTATCCTTATACCTATATTCGTCTTGATTTTCGATTAAATATTAAAATTTTAATTTGTTTTGTCCGCTAATAAGATATAAAATCAATTTTACCTAACTAATTCTTTTATTAATTAAAATTCCGCATTAACATATGTATAATAATCTTATAATCATATTTTAATTCCCAAATAAAATGATATCGAAATTAACTGTTTAATATCATTTTTAAATAAAAATCTCGAAATAATTAATTTCGCGTATAATGTTTCTATTATCGTAAGCAAATTCCTAACTTTCGGTATTAGTTGCTATATAAGGTTCTAACTTATATTTCTATAATAATTTAAGCTTATTAATTATATTTAGTGCAACATAATATCTGCCTAAAATTTCGCAATTTACTATTGCGATATACCAAAACGTTTCAATTCGTATATTTAAAATAATAAAATCATTAACAGCTTTTATCGTCGCGTTTAAAGCCCTTTTTTGGCATTCTCTTTAATTTCTTTAAGTTTCGTTATTTTGCAAGTTTTTTACAAGTAACCTTTTTCTTTTAACCCCTTTTCGAATTTGTTAAATTTTATTTATATTTCTGTATTTAACGAGTTAAATTATTATATTTATCGCTATTATCGGGGTATTATTTCTTCGAATTATATTAGTTATTTTTAATTGTGCTACAATTTCTTTTTTTACTAAGTAAATTATTTTCTTATATTTTCGATTACATCCCATTATACGTCATATTAGTTATCGTTTCACAACTCGCTTATGAATTAACCTATTTTTTCCTTAATAAACTTTTTTTATAAAAGTCTATAGTAATATTTTGGCAGTATTCTTTTATTATATATTAGAGTAACTGCTTTTCCGTTTAATAATTACACTATTAATAATAACAAAAAGGATTTTCCTCCGGCCATTGCTTTTTTTCAGGCCAACGTTTTATTTCGGTCTGTTATTAAATATCTCCCGGGGCTATAAATCAAAAATATCAATATTATTATTTATTTTATTTATTATTTCCGGTTCGGTTTAGGAAATCGAATCTTTTATAATATATAAGGGTAATTCTTTCGTAAATATGGTATTTCTATCTCTCGTAATCGAGATATTCTCGTCGTCGACAATATATGGCATATATTTGGCCGTATTCATTAAGTATTCCGGGACAAACCTTTTTGTCCAATCCTAATATTCGCATAACTATCCTTATAATATTTCTTATTATGCTTACGATACTTATTAAGCTAGCTTTCTGACTTCTCGAATTTTTTATCGAATCTTTTATCGTAATAGCCTTATTAAGTTTTTTGCTATAAGGGGCCTAATATGTATTTAAGCTAAATCATGTTAATAAATTTACTTCCGTTTCTTTAATTTTTTCTGTATTATCCCTTAGGTACAGATTTCTAATTATCTTAACGGGTTTTTTAAGTATCTTGTATTATGTTATCTTATACCCTATTTTGTTATAATCAAAGCATTTAATTTAATTCAAGTCCTTTTTATAAAAAGCCTTTAATTCTATCAGTCCGGGTTCCGTACC
This sequence comes from Monosporascus cannonballus, assembly GCA_004154925.1. NCBI lineage: Eukaryota > Fungi > Ascomycota > Sordariomycetes > Xylariales > Monosporascus > Monosporascus cannonballus. The sequence goes on from QJNS01000044.1 coordinate 108,613, forward strand.
GTAAGAAATACTACCGCGTAGATAAACGCTATTATTAGTCGTATATCTGGGCTTATTGTTATTTTTTCCTTTAATACTTTTTATACGCTAGATATATTGTCGGTCGTCGATCTTAATTATTATAACGATATAATCCGACAAATAATTAGGCCGATTAAATTTAAAAAGCTTTTCTTATATATTTTTTAAGTCATCGAAAAACTTAGTTATTAATATTTTTCATTCTTAATATAGCTTAAAAGTTAATTAAATTAATGTATTGCAGTAATTAAATATTAATCCTTTTAATCGTAATTAATAAATCTGCATTTCGGCCTTTATTTTTTCGTTTATTACGTCGAAGACTTTCATTAATATTTATATAAATTATCCGTAATCGTTATATATTTACATAATTTCCCGAATTTTTTAACCGGCAAAATAATATATTTTTTATAACAGGCTTAAACCAAATAATTATGCTTACAGTAAATCGTTTAATTATAAATTTAATTCGTATAATAAATGTAATAAATCAAATAGGAAAATACCTATAATATACTTAGTGTTAAATTAAAATTAATTATAAGTTAATTAAGATTTTGTTAAAAAATTTTAATTTGGGAAATTTAAGGATTGTTTCTGGTTCTTTGGTAAAATTCAGCTAAATAACTTAGTTCGTTCGAAAAAAACCTTTTAATTTCGGGAACTTTTTTTCTTAAATCTTTTATAGACGGCTTAAAAGAACGTTATAAAGTTATTATTATCTTTTTTAAGCTAAATGATACGTTCGTTTATAACGTCTAGGCGTCGAAAACCTTTTTAGCGAGAAAAACGAAACTTTTCCTTTTCCTCCTCGGATTTTATTCCAATATCCGAGTTATCAGGGATCTGGTATATGGGCTATTCGGGCTGCTTGCTAGTAAACATAGTGTCGACGATATTGCCCAGAATTTGACGGTACTACTGAATAAAAAGCTTATAACATATAACGGCTCCAAGGTTTAACCAATTATTAAACTTAAATCGTACGGGTTAATATTAACAGAAATATCGTAAGAAACTAAGTAAAAAATAATATATTACGTTTCGTAATACCAAAAGTACCTTAGGTAACGAATTTTTATTATAAGGTGGTGCTATCTAGATTATGGAAGTAATAAGCGTATATATATATTGGTTTTGGTATTACTGCTTAGCTCTGCTTAATTATGCTCAGCGAGGTCTTGCTGAGCAGTTGCTCAGTGCTGATCATTCGTGCTTAGCAGATCTTTGCTGAGCACTCGTCACGTGACCTGGAAGGTGGTCCGTGTCCTCCTCGTTGTCCATTTTCTGAGGCCGGAGCCTGTCAGGTCGTAACATATAAAATCTTCGGTATAAATCGAATATGCGCGTTTTAATACGAAAAAATAGGATACGTCGAAAGGTTAAAACCGATAGAAAAAGTAAGCAGGTATACCAAATATATTAATATCGTTAATTTAGTGATATTTTTCGATTTCGATCGCATAATAATTTTGGTAGCCGTTAAAGATAAGAAAACGTTTCGAACTTTTAATACGCGATTTAATATATATAACGAAAAGCTTAATTTACTTTAGATTTAGATTATTTATCATTTAGCCGTTTTCGCTTATCGTAAATTTCCAATTACATAAAGGTGGGCTATTAGCGAACTAGGAAAAAAGGTAGTGCGTCTTAATAAGAATGATAAATAAAGATAAGGGCCAACTTTCAAAGTTAACAGTTTTGATTACTGTAAATTATTTCTGATTTTTTTATTAAGCTTATATAAATTTTCCGCGCTTTTTAATTTTTATAATAACTATATCTGTTATTATAAAAAGCCTTATTAAAAATTCTATTTCGTCGAAGTTGTAAATATCATTTTCTGCGATATTGTATTTGATAAAATATAGCCTGAATAAAAATAAACCATTTACCAAATTTATTTACACTTTGCATAAAATCTCTTAGTAATTTATTTTTCGATTTAAAGACGTTTTAAGTTTTTTTTGCCGTTTAACAAAGTTCGACGCCGAGTTAATTCGAACGCGTATCGCAATATGCTAAGCAGCAGCAAATTCGCTATAATTTTAACATGCTAAAAACTGATAAGAAATATTCGCGTATTTAAATTAAGAATCCGTTCGATAATCGATTTTTCTTTCGTCGGCGTTAATTTTCGCAAACGGGAAATAATATCGGCTCGGAAAAATTTGCAGTTATATTTGTTTTTCATAGTAGATGTAACAACGTTATAAAAAAATAAAACTTGTTATAATTAAATTTTAAGTTTGGCTTTTTAACCTGAATAGCTAAGTTTATTCCAGTTTCTATTGTAAGACGTTTCGTAACATTAGTATTAAGAAATGGATCTTGAAAGTTAAAAGGTTAAAAAGTTAGAAAGATTGGCCGACGAGCTTGTATGGCCGACGAGCTTGTGTAGTATGTTATATTAATTAATTTATTATTATTATGATTTTCTTTGCTTCAGAACTATTTTTCTAGACCTGGAATTCATTTATTTTATCAATAGCTTTTAAATCATTTATACTCTATTCTTTTATTGCGTAATTTAATACAGTTATAATATTTTGCTTAACTTTAACCTTTTTTATAAGTAATACTCAATTTTATAAATTTTAATACTGTATTATATGAAGTAACGTACTACACCACCGAATTACGGACAGTACCTAATTGCACGGTTTTGGATACCGTATAACAATTAATCTAAACAATTTAGCTATAATGCATTAAATCAATTCAATTAATCAAACTTTCTTTCGCTAAACGCATGTACAGTTTTTTTTCATAAATACGCGAATTATATCCGGATTTGTCGTAAATGTTATATTTTCGTTGTTTGTTTAACCGTTTTAAAAGGATTATCCTGAACTGCTATTAGCTGTACTTTTTATTACCAGCTTTTATTTAGATTAAAAAAGCTTATCCCGTTTATAGAATAAATATATTTCCATTGAAAAACCGTTTATATTTAGTATTTTGACGTTGACCCAAAATATATTTCGTTTTATATAATTAAGCCACTTTTCTTAAAAACAAGATTTGGTATAAATGTAAGAGGTTTTTTTTGCTTAAAAAAACTCCTGGTTTAATTATTTTTTATTACAAAACTCTCTTTATTTATTTATGTAAATAACATATTTATCTTAGTAATTTACGAATAGGAAAATAGGGAAATTAATAGAAGTAAACGAAAAAACGATCGATATAAATATAATTAAAACGTTTAATTCGAAAAAGATATTAATAAAATCCAATTAACTAAATCGAACTTTTACGAATCCGGATTAAATATTACCGAATATTATAGCAACTTTAAACGCGTTATAAAAACCTGTTAAGATTCTGTTTTTACGATATAAATATAATAACGTGATATTAAATTTTCCATATACAGCAAATAAGCGTCCTTTAAAGCAGAAAAACAGAGTACGTCGAAATATTAAACTCGATAAAAATCTCCGGGCTTAAAAATGTAATAATGCCGTTATTCGCGCTGTTATGACCCAACTAAAGGAGGGTCTCGGAAACGGTCATTCGACGACCGAAACAGGACCCAAGTGGGTCGGATTACGTAACATGGATCCGGAGTGATCCAAGGGATCCAATGGGATCTATGCAGTTATCCGATATGGATCCGAAGCGATCCAATGGATTTAAGGAAATCTATGAAAGGATATATACGTTTATTATTTTTACCGTTCAAATAGCTTTAATTTGCAATACTTATTAATACCAAACGTTTATAATATAATTTCTGTATTTTGATACTAAAAGAAGTAAATAAGTTATTTTATTGTTATAGAGTTTTATGATATTTTTGCTAATATAAACCCGTACGTCTAAGGTTTAATAATTAGTTAAACTGCTTAGCCGTTATACGTTGTAAGCTTTTGTTTAACAGTACTGTCAGATTTTAAGTAATATTAATTAACGTTATGTTTACCAGTAAGCAGTCCGAATAACCTATTTACTAGGTTCTTGATTACCCGGACACTGAAATGAAATCTAAGAGAAGAAAAAAAAGACTTCACTTTTTTCGCGAAGAAGTTCTTCGACGACTGAATGCTATAAATAAACGTATTTTCCAGCTCGAAAAAGATAATAATAACCTCACGATTTCTTTTTAAGCCGCGTATAAAAAACTCAAGGAAAAAGGAAAGGTTTCCAAAATATGGAAACATTTTCGAATAAACTAGATTATTTAGCTAAATTTTACAAAAGAACTAAAAAAGGTTCTTAAGTTTCTCTAGCTCAGACTTTTCGATAAAATCTTAATTATGTTATAATTATTTTTAATTTAATGCCGAATATATTTCGGATATTTCTTTTATTTGATTTATTACGTTTATTATACGAATCGAATTCGCAGTCGGATAATTTACCGAAAATACGGTTATTTAGTTTAAGCCCGTTAAAAAAAAATGCGTTATTTTATTTATTGAAAAACGTAATCCGGAAGTAATGCGAATTTATAGCGATTACGAATAATTCAAATAAGTATTAACAAAGATTTTCGGAATAATAAACCAAAAAATAAAAGCTAAAATGCAAATTTAATAATTACGACAAAAAGGATTAATATCCAGTTACGGTAATACGTTAGTTTAGTTAGCCGTTAAGCTAAATTAAGAATAAAAAGTATTAATAGCTAAGTTTTTCGACGGCCTGAAAAAAAAACACAAAAGGAGCTTTTTACGTTCGATCAGCCTAAACATTTGTCGGATTATATCGTTATGGTAGTTAAGATTAACGATCGATAATACGTATAATGTATTAAAGGTACTCAAAGAAAAACTGATAATAAATTCCAAAATATGGCCAATATTAAGGTTTTTCGACATAATAATATTTTTTACGGCATAAAACCAGAATTTATAGAATTAAAAGCTATTTATAGGAAATATTAAAGCTAGATCAAATGTTATAATTGTACTAAAATGGGACATAAAGTAATATAGTATAAAGTATTTAAAAAGACTCGTTAAATTAATTAGAAATTTGTACCTAAGAGATAATTTAAAAAAATCAAAAGGACGGAGAGCATTTTATTAATATGATTTAGCTTAAATGCATACCAGGTCCCTTACAGCGAAAGATTTAATAAGAAATACGGGAAATTAAAAAGTTGGTTTAGCAAATATTGTAAGTATAATATGATATATTATAAGAATAGTTATGTAAATACCAGGATTTGACAGAAAATATCTGTCTCGGAACGTTTACTTAATACGGCAAAATGCATACCATATATTGTTAACGACGAGAATATCCCGATTACAAGGAATGGAAATTGTATATTTACGGACGAATTATTTGTATATATTATAAAAGACTTGATTTTTTAAATCGGACCGGAAATAACAAAAATGATAAATAATGGAAATCGATATTGTCGATCCATAGCCCCAAAAGATATTTAGCAATTGGTCAAAGTAGAAAGCTGGCCCGAAAAAAAGCAATTTTTGCAAGAAAGCCTTTTTAATCCATTTTAATAATATAACTATTAAACGGAAAAAGAGTTAATCCAGTATATAATAAAAAAACATTACCAAAAAGCTATTACGGATTTTTAGTTCCAGTTAGTATTTATTATAAAACTTTATAAAAAATGGAATTATTTAAAAATATATTAATTTATAAGAGATTTCTAAAACGATAAACAAGATAATATATAATAAGATATAATTACATATATAAGAAAACAATTTATTCGATAAGAAAAAAAACATAAAACAAAATTAAAAATAATTATTATAACTTAAAGAAAAAATATGCCGATAATAACGATAAATACAGTAACTTAATGCGCTAAATACAAAAAGATAGATAGGGTTTAATAAATTCGAATAGAAATTAGAAAAACGATATTTATAAAAAACCACAGGATAATAAAACTTAAAGAAATTAAAAGAAATTCTCAAAAAGGGCTTTAAACGTAATAGTAAAAGCCGTTAATAACCTTATTACTTTAAATATACAAATAAAAACATATTACTATACGGTAATAAAAAATTACAGAGTTTTAGGCGGGAATTATATTATATTAAACATGGTTAATAAGTTTAAATTATTATAAAAATATAAGTTAAAACTTTATATAACGATATATATCAAAAATCGGGAATTCGATTACAACAATAAAAAATTTATGCGCAAAATTAATTACTTTAAGATTTTTATTTAAGGATGATACTAAACGATTAATTTCGATATCGTTTTATTTGAGAATTACGATATAATCTTAGAATTACTATGGATACACTCATACGAAATTTTGTTTCACGGAAAAACTAGCCAAATAAAATTCATTTTATTTTCATTAACAAACTGAAAAAATTAGAATCTTAATATTTGATGGATAATGACGACATATATAGGCATAAACATATAATAAAAACCTTATTACCGAAAAAGATAAAATATAAGAAAAGGAATTAGGTATTAAAGAAAAATACGACGTATCGTTATTCTTATTAAAATAAAACTAAAGTAATTAAAACACGATTTAAAATAATAGCAACCTAAAACATCAGAAAATCCAATTAACGTACCACCATAATATCGCAGATATAAGCAGCTTTTCAAAAGGGAGCTCGATACGAAATTACCAGAATATAACGAATGGAATTATAAGACAATTCTTAAAAAAGGATTTTCGCCGAAGTTTTACCTTATTTATAACTTTAACGGAAACGAATTACGCACTTTTAGAAAATACCTGGAAAATCGATTAAAAAATAGATTTTACTTTCGAAATTATTAATAGGATATCTTATATATTTCGTACTAAAAAAATACAAAATTACAATTTATGGTTAATTATTAAGTACTAAATAGAATTACTATTAAGAAATCGAATTTTATTACTTTTAAACATAAAAATTAAAAACCGATTTTACGGAACCAAATAATTTACACCATTTGATCCTAGAAATAAATATAACTTTATCAAAATCAAAAAAGAATATAAATCAAAAATACCGCTTAGGATAAAATACAAATTATTTAAATACTTAATTATGCTAATAGAATTTACAAACGTACTAAAAATTTTCTAACAGATAATAAATTATACACTATAAAAATATCTAGATATTTTCGTTATTTGCCATTTCGACGACGTTTTCATCTTTTCAGAAACAAAGAAAATATATATAGGATATGTTCATAAAGTTCTTTAAGCTTTATAAAACGTAAAGTTACGAATTAATGCAAAAAAAAAATTAATTCCACAAATAGAAAGTAGAAGATCTAGGACATATTATTACTCCGGGATATATTAGGATAAACTCTAAAAAGTCGCTGCAATTACAGAATAACAGATGCTGACGATAGTTAAAAAGGTACAGGTATTCCTTGGATTCGCTAACTATTATAGGAAGTTTATTCGAAATTTTAACAAAATAATTATACCTTAAACAAACCTTATAAAAAAAGAAAAAAGGGTTAAATGGACGCCAAATACGGAAAAGGTATTTTAAAATATTAAGAATACAATTATTAACTAACTACTATTAATTATGTATAATCTAAACCGTTCCGTTAAGCTAAAAACCGATATTTCGGATTACGTATTAGGCGTAATAATCGGATAACGAAAAAATTAAAGCAAATTGCACCTAATTATATTTTTTTTGTATAAATTAAAAGGAATTATGTTTAATTACGGTATTTTAAATAAGGAAATTATAGTTATTATTATAACATCTTGAAAATTTAAACATTTTTTTTTAAAAAAATTTTATATCAAGTTAAAATTTATATAAATTATCAAAATCTTATCTGATTTATTATAACCAGAGAACTTATCGAATAATAATTTTGTTAAGCGAAAAAATTGGCGAATTTCGATTTTCTTATTATCCATAAAGAAGGTTTAGAAAATGGCAAAGCAGATACTCTTAGCAAATAACCAGATTTCGAAAAGAAATTGGTTAAAGTTAGCCATATAATTTTTAATATTATTACAAAAAATATTTATTCCCGCGACAAATCACGGTAATTCGAGTAGTACTTTTCGATATATACCAGAAAGTCCAGCAGTATAACGATAATTTTCTAAAAACCTAAAAAACGGACAAAATATAAGTTTTAGAAAAATACCAAAAGGATTTAACACGAAATATATACAAATATTAATTATACGGATATCCAGGGATCTACAAAATCTTAAAAAAGCTTTAATGCAGATGTCTTTTTTTTAAATAGACTTAACGGTACAAAAGGATTATACGGCAATACGATATTTACGTTAAAGTAAAGGCTTAATAATATAAGCTATATGAAAAATTACAGCTATTACCAATTGTAAAACAACCATAATATTTAATTATATTTAACTTTATTATCAAATTTCCTATATTAAAGAATTTCGTAATAGGAATATATTATAATAATAATTTTGTAATTATCGACCGATTTACGAATATTCCCTATTTCTTATTATATTATTAAGTTACAAACGCCAAATCAATAGCATATATTTTCTTTAGAAATATATTTAACATATATAAAGTATTAATAAAAGTTATTTTAAATCAAGAATTAATATTCGTATTTAGGTTTTGGCAAAGCCTTATGGTACAAATCGGCCTAGATTACAAATTATTTAACGCATTTAAACTTTAAATAAATAAATAAACGGAACGAATAAATTAAACTTTAAACGTTTACTTACGATATTGCATTAATTACGAATAAAATAACTAGATTAAAAAGTTACCAGTTATATAATTAATTTATAGTATTAGTTATTATAAAAATATTAAAATTATATTAGCAAACGTATATTTCAAATTTATTCTAAAAGTTTACAGAAAGGTATGCGATAATATTTTAATTAATATTAAAGCAATTTTTACGTTAAAACAGTTATAATAATTATACTAAGAAATAAAAACGAAATTAGAATTCGTACGAAATCAGATAAATAAGTATTATAACCAAAAAGTTAAAAAAAACTATTTTCCAAAAAAGGGGAAATGGTTTTCCTTACCATAAAAAATATTTAAATAAAAAGGCATAATAGAATATTCCATGTTAAATATATTGGTCCATATAAAATTACCAAGAAAATCTTAAAAAATGATTATTAATTAGAACCTTTATTAAACGTTAAATTCTACCTAATTCTTTACGTTTTTTTATTCGAATTAGCAGTAAATATAATTAAAATATCTACGGCATAAAATAATATAGACATAAAGCACAAATAAATATACGAAATGGAAAAAGTTATCGGTATACGAAAATAAGATGGACTTACCTAATACTTAGTCAAATAAAAAAAGCACCCGGACTTTGAGAATACCTGGGAATCTGCTAAAATTCTCATTGACGCTGAACCTCTGTTAAAGAATTTTTACTAATAACGGCGGAACCACTAAAAATAATCGCGTTCTAATTTACGTTTACGATAAGATTTGAAATATAGGATTATTCGGAAAATGCGGCGCGGAATTTAATTTTCAGACGTTCGCGTTTTATTACCAGGCGATCGGCCTTTTTTTATTTTTCTAATTCGTTTAAGGATTAAAAATTCTCGTTAATTATTTTCCCGCTTTTCTTACGAAATAAATCTTATTAAATACGAAAACGTTCTAGCCGAAATAATATTTCGTCTAAGCGACGAAAAACCGTTAATAATTTTTAACGAATATCACGCAGATATTAACAAACAAAAAATCACTTGCATCGAAAACGTTTTATTTCCTTATTAATATTATTTAACGAAAAAAAAGAACTACCAGAATTAACCTAATAAGGTTTTTTCAAGATGCATTATTAATAACGCGCTATATTATCCTACATAATACTGGAATTACCAGCGCGGAAATGAGGTATATAAGGCATAATTTCGAAACCAAAATTAAAAACAAAACGAATTAAGACCTTACGCTTTTCCTTTTGGTTAATACGTTTACGGTTATTAACGATTCGGCTGAACATAGCAACGGACAGAAAAAAAGCTTATTAAAGGAAATCTTAAAGGCAAGATTTTAGAGAAAGGGGAAATCGTGTTATAACCCAACCAAAGGAGGGTCTCGGAAACGGTCATTCGACGACCGAAATAAAACACAAATAGGTCGGAATTACGTAACGTAGATCCGGAGTAATCCAAAGGATCCAAGGAGATTCATACAGTTATCCGATATAGATCCGCAATAATCCAAAAAATCTAATGGGATTGATAGGGTTATTCGATATGGATCCGGAACGATCCAAAGGATCTAACGAGATCCATAAAAAATATATATATGCTTATTATTTCCATAATTGAAATAACTTCAGCTTGCAACATTTATCAATACCAACTATTTGCAATACAACTTCTGCACCTTGGTATTAAGAGACGTAACTAAATTACTTCATTACTACAAAGTCCCACGATATTCCTGCCAACATAAACCCGTACGACTAAGGTTTAATAGTTGGTTAAACCCCCTAGCCGTCATACGCGCAATATCTTTCGAATTTTATCGAATAATAATTTTCCCAACTATCGAAAATAAAAAAGTCTTTCGATTTTTTTATTCGCGTTCGAATATGCTAATAAAAATATTAAACCTATTTTATGTTTAATTTTTGTGTTATTTAATTATTATTATTTAAGGCGATTTTTTACTCGGGTAAAAATAAATTTTTTCGTTCTTTCATAAATTAAATAAGTTAATAAAAATATTAAATTAAACAGCTAAAAGATTTTCTGGCGTAAATATATCGACTAGGTTGTTTGATTAACTATTGAATATTAATCGTACGGGTTTATATTAGTAGAAGTATCGCAGAAATTTACGTAATCAGTTAACTAATTACGTTTTATAATAGTAAAGGTAGTTTACGTAACGAATTGTTATTACCAGCTGTCGTTATTTAAAAATATGGAATTAACGAACGTATATATTCTTTTCTTTTTCATTAGATTTAAATTGAATTTTGAAATAATCGTACATTTAGTAGATTAGATTTCGTTATTTCTATATAGATTTATTTAAATCTTCATATTACGGGAGTTTTGAATTGCGTAATTTAACCTATTTAAATCCCGTTTTGTTATTATAGCAACCGTTCTGAAAAGTCTAGATCGCTTAAGTTATAATACGATTTCTTTTTCTATAGAATTCCTATTGTTAAAGTTTTCTTGCTTAAAAACTTTTAATTTTTTAATATAAAAAGTTGTATTACTAACCGAAAGTTTTGTAAATGTCTAAACTAAAGAGAGATTTTCGAATTACAAGCTTCTAAAATTATTAAACAAAGTTTTCAAGGTATATAATATATATTATATTTCGAAAACAGTCTTTTAACGAAAATATGAAAAACCGTCGAGGTGATAATAGTATTAATATTTCAATTAATTCTTTTTACCTTATTAGGAGGGGAAACAATGTTATCGATCTTAAAAAATTCATAGTCGAAAAGTTTTTATTACGATGAAAATAAAAAATAAAAAAGCCTAGTATATAAATAATACGATGCTAATAAAACTATTAACCGGTTATTCCGTTTCAAAGGTTGAAAAACGTTTTTCATAAAAAACAAATTACGATGGCTCGTCGGGAATTTTCATTAATAAACAAATTAAAATTCTAGAAATAAAGAAAATTTTGCTACTATAGATGCAAATCGTTATTTCTGCTAGCTAGGCCGATTTCAACATGACCGACTAGTTGACAGTGAATTTAAATATTCTGTAGAATATTTTCAGCGTTATTAGAAAAAGTTTCATAAAAAGCATTTAGCCTTTATAAGGTTATTCGCGAGTTCTTGAATATTTTCGAAATTCGAGCAGTTTTTTTATTGAATTCAATACTAAGTAATGCTTCTTTTTATATATAAAGTACTTTTCTTATTTTGAACATAACTTCGTTTTCAAGTTTTACATTTCTCTTTTGTTTAGTATGAAATTCGCTAATATTTGCTACTAATTCTAGTAAGGATATATAAAAATTGAGCAAAATTTAACCGGTAGTAAAACTTTCAAATAATAATTATTAAGGAGATTTTCTTAACAACCTTATACGGCCTAATATATATAAAATCGAAATCTCTATTAGATTTCTTATCGAGATATTTTTTATAACCAAATTAACTATTTTCTCTTTTTCGAAAACGAATTCTTTCACTTTTTTCTAATTGTCATATTTACCTATTTAATTACGTAAGAATCTTAACGTAAAAATGTTTTAATATTAATTAACCTATCCTGAGTTTCGTTATAAACATTAAACGTAAAACCAGAATTTACATTTGTTAAAATTATCTTTATATAACTATGATAACTGGTATTATAAGCCAATTGGATTGTGGGTAACTTTTTAATTTAGTTCTCTTATTCATAATTAATATAATATTGCTGATAAGCTTCAAGTATTTAATTTAGTCGGTGCGTTTACCTATCAATCTGGAATTGAAATATACTGAAATATTTATAATTTAAACCGATTTGTATTATATAACTTTACTAAAGCTTTAACTTAAAAGTTATTTCCTTATTGAAAATAATTGTATGTAGAAACTCGTAGATATTTAAAACATTTTTAAAAAAGAGATATATATTTATTTCGATATACGGTTTTTTTAATAGAGTATTAAATGGAAAAAATAGTAAATCGATTGACAATTATAAAAATATTACTATATTATATTTGACTTCTACGTCTTCGAATAGGGGCAGTTTATTAATAACATTTACAGTAACTTAATTTTTATGTCGATCTGAGGATGTTAGTATATGTAAATTTTTAAAAAACTTTTGTCGTCGTGTTTTAGTTTTATTACAAAAACTATAGTTCTGTCGTATTTTTTAAAATATTATATTTATTTCAAAAACCCTATAAGGACGTTAAAAGCGTTTGAAGCTTTTATAAGCCATTAAATATTTTTAAAGAATATTTATATATATTATATACTAGATTTTGTTGATAACCTTTTCGAATACATAATTTTGTTCGTTCTTTTGGTAAATTATTAGTATATTTCTTCATATTCTGATTTATATTCTAGAATTCGTTTATGATATTCCGATTTCTTGCAGGTATAAAAATATTATTATTACAATGTCGAAAATATATATACAATTTAAGTTCTTTTTTTCGGTGTGTAGTTAAATATTAAATAGGTCGGTTCTGTTAATTTTTGCACCTTTTTTATAAATAATTAAAAATATTTTGTTATTCTTTTTTAGATTGTAATTATCGTCCGGTCCGTTTTCTAACGGTAGTTAATTGGGGTAAATTTTAATAATCTGTGGAAATTTTAATTTAATAAAAATCTCTTCCTAAGAAGTCCCTAAGTTTTGGAAAAGTTATAATAATATCTATAAACATTTTACCGGAAATAACGTTAATAAATTTTTTAATATATACAGAAAAACGAAATAAAATAGAATGTGTTTAAACTATTACGTTTCCCTATTATTACAAGTAATATATAATCCGAAATATCGTTTTTTAATTTAACAGAATGATTTAAAACGTACATAATTAATATTAGGTTATTAACAATTTTGTATTGGATTTTTGAAACGTTTTATCTCTTTATAACATATGTTTAAAATCTTTTCTTTTCTAATAAAATTAAATTAGGATATAATTATTTTACTTAAGTTTCCGATAAACTTTCAGTAATAATTAATAAATCCGATAAATACTGAAGTAGAGCGGGGTGTTACACCCATGATCAGGCCCGGCTGATCCGAAAGCCCGAGTTTCGCATGTATATTAAGAAGTTCTTTTTCGCCATGGGTTCAACTCCTAGGCGGCATCAGTCACCATCACCACTTACCATGTTTTTCCGTCCCTTCAGTCATGGAGGTTCAATACCAGCAATACAATCGGATTAAGTTTTTCATTTTTCGACAATCCCATCTCGTATCGTGACATAAAATGGTTATCAGCACTGATAAGGACCAATTCCCCCTACTCCAATTCAATACCTATAACTTTTTGACCTTTTTTAGTATTTACCGTTTTTTAAATTATAGGAAACTTTTTAAAATATATTTTAATTTATCTTAAGGTAATAATATTTTAGGAATTCCATTTTCTAAGTATGAAATTAGCTTTTTTTTACATTCATCAATACGATAACCTTTTATAAAGGTTATAAAACCTTATAAACATATTCCATAAATCTTTTTTAGTTTTTTTAATAAATAGAAATATCGTCGCAATAGTATATAATAAAAAATTGTAAATACCTTCGGGATACATAATTATTATTAATTGAAAAATAACAAGTATATTCGTAAATCCAGAAGTTATTACGAAGTATACGTGAAATCCGTATATCGTTTTAAAAGTTATTTTCTCTTTGTATTTTAATTTGATTTGTATCAAATCATAACTTTTTTCAGGTTTAGGCTTATAAATTACCTAATTTTATAAAAAAGACTTTTTATTTCGTTAATTAACTATAACCGTATTTTATTATTAACGGTAAAGCCGTTGACTTATCGGTAATCAAATACCAGTCGTAATTCTTTATTTTTTTAAAACCGAAAAATATTAAATAGTGCACTGATAAAGTAAAACATTGTAAATTACTTTTTAAAATTTTATTTCGAAATATTTTCGAAATATTTGTAAATCGGTAGGATTTAAATTATATATCGGATAAAATTTAATATGCGTTTTTTCTTTTAAAACTATCTTATGGTATTATTCGTTATGCTTTAGTAATTTTATTTCAAGTCGTTTTCGAAATAGTTCTATATATTTATAATATCATTATAGTACTTAGCTTAAATCGTTTGATCTTTAGTACTATAATCGTAAATCGTTCTTTTATAGCCGAGATTTTACTTTAATAATCGTAATAATACGTCGTATTTATTGTTAATATTTTATTTATATCTTGTCTTTATATATTTATATATTTTTATTTTAGATCTAATATTAAAGTTTTATTTCTTTTAATCGTATTTATTAACAGGATATAAAAACATGATATTTAGTTGATTCCGATGTTAATTAACATTTTATACTAGTATATTCAGAGTTTTTCTAACGTTATATTGCAATTCCCTAATAGACCAATATCGAAATATAATTATTTAGTTTAGTTCTTGACTAAAAGTTTTAAAATAATTAATTTTGCCTACAATTTTTTATTATTGTATAGGAATTCGTAACATTGCTCATTTGCAATAATATAACGTTTTCAATTATATTTTAAAAATAATTTAAACTTATTAACAATATTTGGTGTACTATACTTTGTATCCAAAGTTTTATTGTTTATTATTACGATATACTATTATATTCTAATTCGTTTCTCCAGAGTAATAAGGTTATTTATCGCTCTTATTATTACGTTTAAAGACCTTTTAGAAAACCTTTGTTATCCTTTCTGGGTTTTGCTATCTCGTTGCTTTTTTTACGCAACTTTTGTTTTTTTAAATTATTTTAAACCTATTAAATTATTTTCGTATTTATTTTAAATAGTATGTAATTATCTTACTTGTCGTTTCTATCGGCCTACTTAAGTTTTAAATTAGAATAATTATTTTTAATCTGTTGCAATATTTTATATTATTCGATAACAGAGGTTCCTATTTGTTATATTACCTCTTATCATACTATATACGGATCATTTTCATCTAAAATTTCAATAAAACTCTACATTTCTCTTCTAATAAATTTTCTCTTTTTCCAGTTTATAATAAATACTAATTAGAAATGTAAATTTATAATAGTTTCTTATTAATATTTTTTCACTATTCTTTAAGGCAATTCATTTTCCGTTTAGTAATTATATTATTTATAATAAAAACAAGGATTTTTCTAAAGACATTATTTTCTTTCATGTCAGTTTTTCAAAACCGCTTATCAGCCCATTTCGTTCTATAACGTAATACATAAAAATATCGATATTATTATTTATTATTTTTACTATTTCTTCATTTTTTAAAAAATCGACTCTTTTTCCATATATTCGAATAATGTATTAGGATATCGATTCTCTTTATTGATCATAGAAAGAATGTTTCTTTTTGTTATGTTAAATAATTTTAAGCTTTCTACAGCGATTTAATATTATAAAACAACCGCTATTTATTTATCGTTAATAATTTCCTAACTCTTTTTATAAGTAGTTTATAACTATTGCAGTATTTATTGGGCTAGCTTCTTTACTTTTTTTATTTCTTACTAAATTCTTTATCGTAATAAATTAAAAATCTTTAAGATTTTATTATACTAATAGATATTTATTCGAAGAGCGTTTTATTAAAGTTAATAGATCGTTCGTTTGGAATTAAAATCTTATTTCTTTATTATATAAATTGCTTTTTATATTCTTTAATAATAGTTTATTTTTTTATATTTATAAAACTTAATCTACGTTTCATACTTTTGTAAATAGATTTTAATTCTTTGGATTCTATCTATGTGTCGCAGGAAATTAAAAATGGATTACCATTTTTACCTTAATTAAAGTTATAACCAGTTCGTACAATATCCTATCTCTTTGTTATTGTTCTTTTAATTATTGATTATCCATTTTTATATTTTTTATAACATATTTATCCAACACAATCAATTGTTCGAAAGTACTAATTCTGTTTTACAAATCCTTTTTAACTTATTATAAAACATATTACTTTAGATATCGGCCTTGTCGTGGCCTTATCCAACTCTAGCTATTAGATTTTTAAATAAAACAGCGTATTTAAATATCAAGTCTATTTACCGTAACTGCAAAATTTATTATGCCACTATCTTTTTTTCGTTTAAGTTGTTATGCCTTTTTTTTTAAAAAAAAAACTTGTTCTCGAAATTGGTATACAATAAAAGAGTTCGTTAGTAAACTTCTTTTTATTTAATTTTCCATTTTTTAATAAGTGTCGTACAATAAATTCGAACCAATTGGACATATCTCCCATAAAATATAATACTACTATTAGAATATAGTCCGAAGATTCGGTAAGATCCAAGAAAAAGTGTAAATTCGTACTTAAATAAAAGAAGTTTATACGATGTTTTTATAAGCGTCCGACTTTTTAGCTTTTACTTAATTAGCAATAATGAATACACATAGAACGGCTTTATTCTAGATCGTAAATTATTATATTTTACGGTTAAGGTTTTGGTTTTTTTTAAACGACATTTGGTAACTATATTCTAAAACCCGTGCGCTGTTTTAATAATATAAAATAATACTTAAAATATAATAACACTCTTAAACAAGCATTTGCAATATATAACGGTTAAAACATTTAGCCAACTCTTAAAACTTAGTCGTACCAGTTTATATTAATAGAAATATCGTAGGAAATTGAGTAATAAAGTAACTAGTTATGTTTTGTAATAGTAAATATAGTTTGCGTAACATTTATTCTTACAAGCTGTTGTTATTTAGAACTCTGAAATTACCGAACGTATATATATTCTTTTCAATTAGATTTGCATCCAATCTTAAATTAATGGCAGATTTAATAAATTGAATTTCATTGGTTTTATATAGATTTATTTGGATTGTAACATTACGAAAGATCAAAATTATGTAGCTTAACCCACATGGATTCTGATTCGGTACTGTAGCAACCGTTTCTCAGATCCTAGCTCGCTTGAGTCATAACAGTAAATTAAAATTATTCTTTTATATTTTTTGAAACTATTAATTATTTAGCAAATTACAGAATTATCTTTAGTTTTCTATTTTTATTAATAAATATAATACCTACAATATTATTTAAAGTTCAATGTTATATTATATATAAGTACCTTGTATAATACATAATAATAATTTTCTTTTTTAAAGTATTAAAAATAACTCCACAAATTTATATTATGAAGATGAATTTGAATATTTAACTGAAACATAAACTATTGTAATATTGTTGTGAGAATAATAAGTTAGGTAATAGATTTTTATTATAAATTCATACTATCTAAATTATGAAATAAATATTTATTTATTCTATTATGACTTAATATATTTATTTAAATTTGAAAAGATTTTACGTGTTAAGTCTTTTGAAGCCGCCTTAAGCCATTTTCAAGTTTAAAGAGCTTAAAACTCCTAGACCAGAAAGCTTGGTTAAGTTATTTAAGTTAGTTACGGAATCTCTTCGCCTAGGTCGGGACTGCGCCTTTAAAATAGCTCGACCGTTCCTGCAGCAGCCAAGTCCGTTAGGTCAAAACACTCCGGTATCTTTATCCCTCAGCTACCACTCTTCTTATATTTGTTTAAAATGATTTAATAACGCTTACTCGATATTAAGGACATTTTACACGTCAATAACATATTTATCCACGCTTTTATATTATATATTTTAATATATATTATTAAGCGTTAACGATTATTAAGCTGACTCGTTCTTTTTTTTAGCTATAATCTAATATATCCGTTATGCCCTCGTTTTAACCTAGTGAGCATGCGAACGAAATCAACGAGGGTTATTACGTCGAAAATTTCCTGTTTCTTAGAACCTATTTCCGCATTTAGACCTTGACACCCCTAAAGAGGAAAGTAAAGGTAAGCGCACCAAGCGGCCCGTGGTACTCGCTATTAAAACGGGGGCATATTGTGCTTACCGGGGCGACGCGGTAGCCTCACGTATATATGTTTTTAAAGTTATTCGAAGTTTTGCGAGTTATTTTCATAAAACCCTTAAAAGCTATTACATCTAGATATAAAAATATTTATTGCTTAATTAATAACAGCTTATTTTAATTTGTTTACTCTTGACATGACATTTAAAATTATAATTATCTAATTAATAAACTTCAACTAATTCAGGTTAAAGTACGTTTTTAAATTATAAAAGTTGAACTATATTGTAATTATTTTTAACTTAGTACTACGACATGTTTTAACCCTTTTTACCTAATTCGTTACGTTTATTTTATAAATAAAATTTATAATGGTATGATTGATCGAAAACTTAAATGGTTCGTTCGAATAAAGAATAAAAAAAGTAAATAACATTATTACCTAACAAGGAATTTCGTAAAGTATTGTAGGTGTATAATAATTTAAAGAAATGCAAATAAACCCCTTAAAAGGTATTTAAAGCAAAAACCTAAAATATAAAAGTTAAAATATAAATTAATTAATTGTGATAAAATCTATTTTATTTCAGTTTCAATGATACTTTATTTAAATTATTTTTAAGAATTAATTGAAAGTATAACGCAATTAGAACTAGATTTCTTAACAGATTAAAACAAAAGATTTGAAAAAGAATTATTCTAAGAACATGCATTCGTGTTTAACTCATTTTTATTATGATATCAATTAAGATTAACCATAAATAAAAAATGTTAAAAACGATAAAGTTTAAAGTTAAATAATATAATGAATCTGAATATACAGCAAATATCGAAGTGCTTAGAAATAATAATGCTTTATACGATATAACATCAAAGGGTTTAAAATCAAGTACTACTTGAAAAGTAATTAGAGTTAGAGAAAATATTATTAGAATAAAATGAGTTACAAAGTAGCATAGTATAAAAGACATAACAATTATAATAAGATAAAAGAATTCAGATTTTAAAACGTAACCGTAAAGTAATAAAAAGGATACTAATAAAATAGATAATAAAATTTAAATTGAAAATATCGATTGGGCTTATACAGAATATAATAGAGAAAAAGTGATGGAAGTATTATTTCAAGTAAAGGTCTTAAAGCAATAATATAATGCCAAACATTGAATTATAGTAATATAGCTGTTAAGATATGGTAAGAGATTATATAAATGAATAAAAAATATATTACTTTTGCACTTATAATAAAGAAATAACGTTATAATAAATAATCAATAAATAATAATTTAGTAAATACACTACTAAGGATAAGGTCCTGATATTAAGGAAAGTTAACCGTTACGAAATATTTTACGTTATATATTAAGCGCAATAAAATTAGATTGTTTATAAGGAATAAAGAGTATATAATATTAAATGCATTATACGTAAATAAAGGTAGAGATTCGACTTTATTAACCAAAAAGAACAAAACACTAAAGATCAAAAATAGTACCATTATTTACGAAATATATTCTCTTAAGAAAACTTCATCAAATAAACAACAGCGCGTAATAAGTCGAAAGGAAAAGATTACCGCTAGAAAAATCTATTTTGTTATAATAAATAATACAACTACTAAATAAAAACGTATTAATGCAGTATACAATAGAAAAGCAGAGATAAAAGGTTATTACCAATCTTTATTTTCAGTTTGTATTTATTATAAACCTTAAAAAAGGTTATTAAAAAGAAAATTCGAAATCTTCACTTAAACTTATAAAAGGATAATAATGATACAAAAGGATAAAATGCAGAATAATAAATAAATAAACTCCTGAGTTAATAGGATATACAATTCAGATAAGACGAAAAATAATTATTTTAAATAGAAATAAAAATATAACGATAAAGATTATAAAATTAATAAATCAATTCTTATATATATATATATATATATAAACAATTAAATAAATTCGAACAAGTATTAAAAAACGAAAATTACCTTCAACAGAACTGAAAAATAACAAAAGCTAAGACGTTACACGGAACTTTTAAACGATATTTTACAAATAATAAAGAAAATCAAAAATATTTTTATTTCTGTATAAAAACGAATCAAAATATATTAAAATATTGCAATAATAAACTACTGAATAATAGAGGTTTATTTTATTATATTCGAAATGCTTCATAGATTGAGAGTATTATAGAGATATAAATCAACCTCATATAATATATATTGTCGAAAACTAAGAACCAACTGATAATAACGGAAAGGTTAACAACAAAATTAATTACGTCGAAATTTTCATTAAAAGATAATACTAAACGGTACATCTCCATGTCGTTTATTAAGAAATTAGAAGGTGATTTTAGGAAGACAATAACTATTCCAATATAGCTTCTTAATTTACTAATACACTAGCTAAGTAAATTTTTTTATATGGGTTATTAATTTAAATAAAAACCAAAGAAAATGTTCAAATTCAATAGAAAATAACGGCAAATACAAATACAAAAGCATGATACATACTTGATTACGTATTAAAAAATATATATAAAAAAGAAAATAAAAGAATAAGATAATATTATTACTGTTGAAAAAAGATTTCGACAACAACATAGCAATTTACAAGTATAATCTTAAATATTACACTATTTAACTCGGGTATTAATATAGTATAATGAATGTAAGCGATTATATTTTTAAAAATAATATTTAAAATAAAATTAATAAAACCTAATAAATAGAATTGTAAAAAGGTTATTAAAAAACATAAACTAAATTTTCACCGATTTACAACTTGAACTATACCGAACTATAAATATTTCTAAAATACCTAAAAATTAAAGTTGAAAAGAAGTTACAAATAACGTTTTGCGTTATAAGCCGGTTATCGAATATCCTTTATACCAAGTGAAATAAAAAGCTTTAAAGATTAATTACTAAAAGTTAAATAACATTAGCGTTTAAAAAGATATATTAATATCTTTACTAAGTAATATAAAAGATTCATCTTAGAAAATAAAATACTACACCAATTTAAACTTAAAAAACTGATACAACTTAACACAAATTAATCTAGAATACTAAATAAAGACCGCTTTGAAAATAAAATACAGCTTCTACGAATTTGTTAACATATTTTTCGGACGTATAACTGTGCCTGTATCCTTTTAACTGATAACTAATTCTGTATTCCGACAATATCTAAATGGTTTTATCGTATGTTATTTCAACAACATATTTATTTATTCGAAAATTACGAAGAACTTTTAAAATAAGTTTATAATGTTCTCTAAGCATTACAAAAGGCCGATTTAATTATTGATACAGAAAAAGACCAATTTTATATTTAAAACGAATTTCTAAAATATAATATTACTCGGAAATATAGCAAAAAAAACCTCTAGCACGAATGCTATAATTCAAACTGAATAAATGCCTACAATATATTAAAAACTAGACATTTATCAAATTAGCTAAGTATTATATAAAGATTCATCCGCAATTTCCACTTGATAATTATACGCCTAATTAATTGTACTAAAGAACAGAAATACTCTAAATAAATATTTCAAATAAATAAAGCTTTTTAAGAAATAAAAATCGCAATTATTAATAAGCTAATATTAATTACATACGATCCAAGAGGACCCGTCAAATTCAAAACCGCTATATTGAATTACTTATTATATACGATAATCGGATAACGTAATAATTAAAGTCAATTACACTCTATTACATTTTTGTTACACAAACTGAAAAATATCAAACTTAATTATGGTATTTCTAAAATAAAGTTCATCGCCATTCTTATATTTTTTCGAAAATTTGAACATTTTATTAACTAATATTTCTATTAAGTTAAAACTTATACAAATTATCATGCTTTTACCAGGATTATCATAAAAAAACACTTAAAAAATGATAATTACGACATATTAAAAATGGCAAAATCTATCGTCGTTATTATACACAAGAAGAATTTTAAAAGGGTAAAGCCAATACCCTTAACAAGCTATCATACCTAGAGAAAAAACTGGTTAAGATTAGCTATACGATTTTCAATAATATACTAAAAGAGTATTTACGCCCGGAATGGATTACAACGATATATATTATTCTATATAACAGATAATAAGAAATTAAAAAAATATAACGATAATTTAATAAAAGAAAATGAGTATGAAATAAATTACAAATTTCAAAAGATATAAAGAAAATCTAGTACGAAATATATACGAACATTCTTTACATAGATATCTAAAGATACATGAAATGCTAAAGTGGCTTTAATAACGTGGTAGTTTTTTAAAAATAAAAACTTAATTTAAAAAATGCAATAACAATATATCTCTTATGTTAAAACTAAGTCGTAACGATAGAAACCTTATCGAAAATGACAACTATTATTAATTTTAAAATAACTATAAAACCTGATTATTATAAATTTTATCACAAAATTTCCTTTATCCAAAAATTCCGCAATAAAAATATTATTAAGAACAGTTGGAATTCGAGACAAAAAGTTGTTATTATAATTGATCTATATTGTTCTCGTTGTTAGAAAAGTGTGGGTATAGTTATGTACATACAAATAGTGGGATAAAGAACCCATACCATTGTTATTCTAGCACCCAAATTTCTTAAGCCATTATTTATATCTTAATACGCCCTTTCAGCTAAAGAGATTGCCAAGGCCCTTAAGGTTATTTTAAGCCCTCGCCGACGCCCTTCAGCTTTCGGGCTTCCGTTTAAATACTCTCATTCTTTAGTAATCAGTTTAGTACATCTTAAAAGGCTAGCTGCACAGATTTTCTAAGTCATTAGGGATAAAGTGGGTTTCGCTTTAATGGACCTGACTTTTATTTTTTTTTATCGCGCAATTCGTTATCGGCCTCCTTTTTCGGACAGTTCTTTGCTTTATAACCGTATTCTCTCTAGTTTTAACGAAGTGGTTTATTTTTTTGTTATAATAAGACCTTTTATTTGGTTTAATTTGTTTAGCGTTATAACTTTATTTTCCGTTTTCTGGCCTTTATTTTCAATATTGCAAAATTCGACGACAACATTATTGAAAAGTTAATGAACGGTAATCGTTAGATATTAACGGAAGCTTCTCTTTATTCGTGATTTTCAGCCGGTGATGACAGCGACGATATTATTATTTCGGTTTCGATTTTATAACGTATTAAAAAAACGTTATTTATTAATCATTATTAACAGGTATTTAGATTTCGATACAAGGGCGGATTAAATGTTTAAATTCGATAATGTAATCATAAGTAGAAATTTTATAAAGCTTTTATCGAAAATATGGAAAGTAGTTAAATATATCCATTTATTAATCGATATTTGTAATTTCGTACGAACGTTTTAAAATTTTGAATATTTTCGTACTTTTCGAAAAACCGAAAACAACTGCTATGGGACTTTTTTAACCTGTGCGATATTAGCGGTGATTAATTAAAGTTCGTTAATATCGGTAAGCTTTGCTAGATTGTCGCTATAATATCCGATTATTAATAAAGCAATCTAAAAAGCCGTTATTTACATTTTTTAATTATGATTACTTGGAAAAACAGTTTCTATTAAGTTTAAAATAGAAATATTTTTGATTTAAATATGTATTATTTTTCGGCAAATTTTGACTCAATAACTTAATAAACGCCTTTATAAATTATTTTAAATTTAAACTTTAAACTTAACCGGCCTTATCTTTTTCAACTATTATAACGACTTCGTTTATCTTTTGTATGAAAATTTCCCGTTATTTTTATTATCAATTATCAAATTTCTTCGTTACTAATCGATATTACGGTTAAAATCTTCCGTTCCAATAACCTAATTTCTAGTCCGTAACTGCCTTATTACGAGATAAACTTTTCTTTTTAAATAAATGCGAAACGTTTTAAAGCTTTCGTATATATAACGCATCGTTTTGAATTATTACAAAAATCAAATAATTTTTTAAAGATCCCCTTTAAAGCGTCTGTACGCCGAGTTTATAACTCTATTTTTTTTCTTATATCTATTACCCTTACGACTCTTTTTCTAAAACCGTACCTCGAATTACGTACAAAATAAATAAATCAAGGTATTAACTAACGGTTTTATTATCAAAAAGCGAAAATCGAAAAATACTACCATATTAAAGACCGTTGCAATTGGGGGCAAAAAGTTGTTGTTATGATTGATGTAGGTTGTTCTCGTTATAAAAGAAGAGTAGGTGTAGCTACGTATTTACAAATAATGGGGTGGAGAACTCACATCACCGTTGCCCTACTATCCAAATTCCTTTAGCCACCACTCATATCGTAACGAATATATTCTAATAACATTTTGGAAATCGTTAATCTATTTACGAAACTGTTTTTATTTTTTATCTTACGAATGTATACCAACGCTAAGTACAAAACGTACAGTTTGTTTTTAAAAAAGACATCGTTATTGTATATAGATTATTTTATAAAATTATTTTGGACAAAACAATAATATTTACTTTAAAGTATCAACAAAATCTTATATTATAGATCGGCTTCTATTACAAATTATTTAATCTATCCAACTTTTTAATAAATACATAAAACTGTTAAAGAAATATTAAAATATACTCGCGATATTATATTAATTACGAATAAAATAACTCAATTTTAAAGTTATGTATAGTTTAATTAAATTATAACACTAATTATTTCGAAATCTGTAAAAATATCCAAATCAATACTAATTTTAATTTTATACTCGATTGTTAAAAAATTACGTACAATAAATCTGTTAATATTAAAGCTATGCTTATAATAAAAAAGCTTAAATAGTTGCATGAAAAAATAACAACGGAATTAAAATTTCTATATAGGTAGATAAGCAAATATTATAACTGAAAAATGCTAAAAGAAATTTTACAACAGGAAGATATAATGTATTTCGTTCGAAACAATATCTAAATGAAAGAACCTAGGAAAGAAAATCTGATTTTATATGTATTGGGCCGTAGAAAGTTATTAAGAGAATTGTAACAAATAATTGTCGGTTAAAGCTTTTATTTACGTTTAAACTCTATTTAATATTCCACGTTTCTTTAGTCGAATTAACAACGAATATTATTAAAATACGCATAGAATAAAACAATAATATATTTGAAATAAAAAATCATCTTGATATACGAAAAAAACATTTATTTAATATCTTTTTATGTGAAAAGGTTACTAACATTTTAAAAATAACTAGAAAGCTGTCAAAACTCTAATAAACGTTTAATAGCTTTTAAAAATTTCTTTTAATAATATTTTAATAAAAAAGCCCAGTTAAAAATAAGTAGAGCAGTAAAGGCCGAGGTTTAAAAAAAGGTTATTAAGGCGACCTCTACTTCTTACTTCTCCAACTTATTAAAAAAATGCAACCTACGGTTAGTTATTTTTACGCTTTTAAAATAAAAAGATCTTATTATTGCGCAAACATTTGACCGAAACAAGAATTTTAATTTAATTTCTTAATAACTTTATGTAATTCTTTACGAGTATTAAAAGATTACTGATAAATATAGGCCTTTTTACGCATTAAGCGGTTTTTTGTTGTTAAAAATATTCCGTAAAAGATTAATCGGATCACCGAACTCGCTATAAGAATAGTTTTTAAAATACACTTTTCGCAATGAATTACGCTCGCCAATGTAACCTATTTTTCGTTATAACCAAAATAGGAAAAATAAAGCATAACTTCGAAAACCGAATCCAAAATGAAACAAATTTATACTTTATACTCTTTTTATAGTTACGATGTTTAAGCAGTTTAATAACTTTTCCCACTATAATAAAAAATACATATTAAAAAGGAAATCTATTATAAATTAATAAGCTAAGACTTTAAAAAGGAGTATTATAAAACCGAAACAGCACCTAAGTAAGTCAAATTACGTAATACGGCTTCGGATATTTTTAACTAATCTAAAGCGGTCCAAATTAATAACGTAATATGGCTTGCAAAAACTGCGAAAAGAGATTGAAAAAAATCAATAATAATTAAGAAGTATAACCCTAAATAGCTCTAATGAATTTAAAGAGATCTATATTAGTATATATATATTCGTCAATTCTATAATCTAGATTGTAATACCTAATAATAATAATTCGTTACGTAAAGTAGTCTTGCTATTACGAATCGTAATTATTATATTCGTTACTTTAAATTTCACACTACTTTTACTAATATAAACTCGTACGACTAGGTTTAATATTTGGAAAAACCCTCTAGCTGTTAAATTTGTACATTTAGATTTTGGAAACATTAAATATATTTATCTTACGCTTTTTTAAAATAGATCTTTTAATTTCTAAAAAGTTATTTCGGTACAATTTAATCAGTGCCCTAAGTTTCGTAAATCTATATTATATAATTTAACTTATTTTAGTTTTTCTGAATTTTATTTAATATATGAGTTTTAATAAGCTGTAATTTATTAAGTTGCATTATAAGTACCTCTTTTTTAAAAATATCGTTCCGAAATATTGACGTCTTCGGGCTTAAAATTAACTCTTACGAAATTAAAATACAATTTATTATTCAACTTATATCGTAAATAATTTTTATTTGCTGAGCTTAGTCTGGAATATAAGGCTTAAATCTATACTTATTTTACAAAAATGCAAAATATAAAATATATAAGGCTTTATTTCAAAGTGTTACGACCCGACAAGCTCCGGTCTCAAGAAACGGTCAGGCAGGAGCATACGGGCCACCTCTCGGGTCACGTGACGGTGATCACTGCCAAGCCAGTGATCATCAATAATTAAAGGTAATCCCAAATGATCGTAATCACCACTAACGGCGTAATTACGAATGATTAAGCCAAGAAGGAAAAAAATATATACGCTTATTAAATCTATAATTTAAATAACTTTAATGTGCAATACTTATTAATATTAATCGTTTGCGAAAACCAGATATTAAAAATATAATACGTTACTGTATTTATTTCTCAAATTTTTACAATACTTTTGTTAACATAAACCCGTCGACTTAAGGTTTAATAATTGGTTAAATCTTAAAGTTCGTTATACGTTGCAAACTTTTATTTAATAATACCGTTAAACTTTGAGCAATATTTAATATTATTAAAATATCGATTAATATTTAAAAAACCCTTATTTAGTAGTTTTAGGCTTAAATTCGGGAACTAAAAAGAGAAGTTCGATAATTTCGGGTTACGCTATTTGCTTAATTTTCTTTCGCCCGTATAAAGCTTAAAAAGCCAGAACTTTATGATGGAAAAAATAATTCTTAAATCTTTTTAATTTAAGCGCGAATTTACCTTTATTTTCTAAACCTTAATAACTTAGCGGATATGGTCCTAATAATAAAAGTATGCCTAATAAAAAATACGGCTAATTAGTTTAAGCCTATTTTAAAAAGCTTTTTAAAAATAAAAAAACAAAATAAAAAAGATTTTATTAATAAGAATTTTTTAACTTATACCAATTTCGAAAATAAAGTACGTAATAATTTGGGCAACCCGGATAAAAAAGGATTAACGGCTTAATAATTCTTATAATCCCGACAAAAAAAACCTGCGTCCAAGTACGCCGTAACTTTCAAAAGTTTTACGGCTAAAGCCGGATAAAGAAACGATAAAACCGATATTTTTATCGATATATTTTATAAAGGGTTAAAGGATAATATAAAAAATAAAATTATTCAGATTAAGTAATTAAGATTAATAATCGACAATTTAAGAAATAACAAAAAAAAACGAATAATATGCCTTACGTTTGAGATATAATAAGTCCAACCAGGGGAAAAAACGAGACGTACCCCTTATTTCTTATAGAACGGCGCCAGGACTTATAGAATTCGGCGTTACTTACCGACAAAATTAAAACCAGATTAAATATTTTAATTGTGGCAAAATAGAACATAAGGCTTATAAATGCAAAAAACCCAAAAAGCTATAATAAAATAACTGGACCCTTATATCGGAAAAATAAGCCAGGAATAATTAAACAATCGATAATAAAGCCATTAATATGATTTAAGTTAAGTACGTATTAAGTTTACGACAAAAAGTCCAATAGAGATTATTATAATAAGAGATTCGACGAGGGATACAAAAAGTTAAAAAACTGGCTTAATAAGTATCGCAAATATAACGAGAAATATTATAAGGATAATTACGTAAATACCAAAGTTAAATAAAAAAGTTTGTTCCGGAATCTTTGATTAATATGGCAGAATATACGCCATATATTGTCGACGACGAAAATATCCCGATCATAACGAATAAAAATAACATATTTATATACGAATTACCTGCATATATTATAAGAGATTCGACTTTCCAAATTAAACCGGATATAATAAAAATAATAAGTAATAATATCCACAGTTTCGAATTATAACCACAGAAAACGTTTAGTAATTGGCCGAAATAAAAAGTTGGTTTAAAGGAAAATAATACTTATAAGAAAACCCCTTTTATTATTTTAAATAATATAATTATTAAACGAAAAAGGAATTAATTTAAAGTACGGTGGAAAAGCATTATTAAAAAGTTATTACGGATTTCCATTTTTAATTAGTATTTATTATAGATTTTTACGAAAAAAACGTTATTAAAAAAGAAATACGGTAATTTATAAGAAGTTTCTGGAGCGATAGCCAGGATAACGTATAATATGATGCAATTACAAACATAAAAAAACAATTTATTCGATAAAAAGAAAAACTATAAGAAAATTAAAAATATTAATATGGCTTAAAACAACAATATGGCGGCAATAACGACAAATATAGTTATTTAATGCGTTAAACGAAAAAATATAAATAAAGCTTAACAAATTCAAACAGGAATTAAAAGAAAAAGGTTACCTATAAAAAAGCCGCAAAATAACAAAACTTAAAGGAATTAAGGAAAACTTTTAAAAAAAGCTTTAAATATAACGATAAAAAACGTTAACAACCTTATTACTGTGGACATATAAATCGGAATGTATTAATATATTGCAATAATAAATTAGGGAGCTTTAGGCGAAAATGATATTATATCAAATATAATTAATAAGTTCAAATTATTAGGGAAATATAAATTAAAATTTAATATAGCGATAAATGCCGAAAGTTAGGAATTCGCTTCTAATAACGGAAAGGTTATACGCGAAATTGATTACCTCGAGATTTTTATTAAAAGACGATTTTAGATAATTAAATTTAATATCGTTTTATTCGGAAATTATAATATGATTTTAGGATTACCATAGAGACGCCAGTACGGAATTTTAATTAACGGCGGCATTGGCCAAGTAAAATTCGTTTTATTCCTTATTAATAAACGAAAAAAAAGAAGATTAAAATCTTAACATTTAATCGATAATGGCGGCGAATGCAGGCATAAGAATATGACAAATATTTTACTACTTAAAGGAATAAGATATAAAAAAATAGGTATTAAAGGAGAATACGACGTATTAATATTATTATTAAAACGAAATTAAAATAATTAAATAACGATTTAGAATAATAAAAATAATAGCCAAAAAAGTTAAAAGATATAATTAATATATTACCATAATATTATAAATATAAGCAGTTTTTTAAGAAAAAGCTTAATACAAAATTATTAGAATATAACGAATAAAATTACGAAATAATCCTTAAAAAAGATTTTTGATAAGGTTTTACCTTATTTATGACCTTAATAAAAACGAATTACGTATTTTCAGGAAATACCTAAAAAATCGGTTATAAAAAGGATAAATTCGATTTTCGAAATTATTAATAAAATATTTAATATTTTTTGTATTTAAAAAAAACGGAAAATTGCGATTTATGGTTAATTATTGATAATTAAATGACGTTATTATTAAGGATCGAATATTATTACCTTTGATTACGGAAATAAAAAACCGATTTTATAAAGTTAAATGGTTTATAACATTCGATTTTAGAAATGGACATAATTTTATTAAGATCAAAAAAAGATACGGATAGAAAATAATATTTAGGACGAAATACGGATGATTTAAGTATTTGGTTATTTTAATAGGACTTGTAAACGTACTAATAACTTTTTAGCAAATGGTTAATTACGTATGACGAAAATATTTCGATATTTTCGTTATATGCTATTTCGACGACATTTTTATCTTTTCGGAAATAGAAAAAGCATACGTAAAATACGTTTATAAGGTTTTTTAAGTTTTACAAAACGTAAAATTATTTATTAATACAAAAAAAAGGTTAATTCCATATATAGGAAATAAAATATTTGGGATATATTATTATTCTAGAATATATTAGGATGAATTTTAAAAAGATTGCTGTAGTTACAAAATAACAAACGTTAATGACGGTTAAGGAAATACTAGCATTTTTTGGATTCGCCAATTACTATAGGAAGTTTATTCGAAATTTTAGCAGAATAATTATACCTTTAACGAATTTTACGAAAAGAAAAGAATTTAAATAGATGCCAAATACGGAAAAAGTATTTTAAGTTATTAAGAATACGATTTTTAATAAGTTAATATTAATTATATATAATCTAAACCGTTCCGTTAAATTAAAAACCGATATTTCAGATTATGCGTTAAATGTAATAATTGGATAACAAAATAATTAAGGCAAATTATACCTTATTGCATTTTTTTTGTATAAATTAAAAGGAGCCGGACTTAATTATAGCATTCTAGGTAAGGAATTTATGGCTATTATTATGGTATTTCGGGAGTTTAGGTATTTTCTAAAGGAAAATTTGTACCAGGTTAAGATTTATACGTATTATTAAAATCTTATTTGATTTACCATGATTAGGGAACTTATAGAACGATAATTAAGATATACGGAAAAATTGGCGAATTTCAATTTCGTTATTATTTATAAAAAAAGATTAAAAAATGGCAGAGCAGATGTTTTAAGTAAGCGATTAAACCTCGAAAAAAAAATTGGCTAAAGTTAGTTATATAATTTTTGATACCACTATAAAACATATTTACGTTTACGATAAATTGTAATATTTTGGGTAATACTTTACGATATATATCAGAACATTTAACAGCATAATAACGGTTTTCCAGAAAATTAAAAAACTAATAAAATATAAGTTCCAGAAAAATATTAAAAAGATTTAGTACGAAAAATATACGAATATTAGTTATATAGATATTTAAGGATTTACAAAACTTTAAAGCGACTTTAATATATATATTCTTTTCCCAAAATAAAATTAACAGTACAAAAATTTGTACGGTAACACGATATTTGCGCTAAAGCAAAGATTTGACGACATAAGTTATAAGGAGAATTACAGCTATTACCAGTCGTAATGCGATTATGGTATTTAGTTATATTCACCTTTATTATTAAATTTCTTACATCGAAAAATCCAGTTACAAAAATATATTATGCTAGCATTTTCGTAGTTATCGACCAATTTACAAAATTTCTTATTTTTTATTATATTATAAGAATACAAACGCCGAATAAGTGGCATACATTTTCTTTAAACATATTTTTAACGTATACGGAAAACTAATGAAAATTATATTAAATTGTTATAACCTAACGATCTTGGCTTCCCTAAACGGTTGGAGAGCTTGGGCATTCAAGCCCGACCATGCCAAGAAGATCACGTGATTGGCTCAAAGGGCTCAAGGGGTTGGCGCCTTTGAGCCGGTTCAGCCAGCAGGTGGCTTAAAAGGCTTAAAGGGCTTAAGGGCTTAAGCCGGTTAAATAATTTAAGCCAGAATAAGGATATATACGTTTATTAATTCCATAGTTTAAATAATTTCAGCTTGTAACATTTATCCATATTAATCGTTTGCAATAAAGCATTTCCGGTATTAAAAAATATCATACAATTATTATATGTATTGCTTAAATTCTTACGATATTCCTGTTAATATAAACCCGTTAACCTAAGGTTTAATAATTAATTAAACCTTATAACTCGTTATATTTTATAAGCTTTTGTTCAGTAATACCGTTAAATTTTAAACAATATTTAATATTGTTAAAATATCGACCAGCATTTAGGAAACCCTTATTTAGCAGTTTTAGGCTTAAATTCGAGAGCTGGAGAAAAAGGTTTAACAATTTAGGGTTACGCCATTTACCTAGCCTTTTTTCGCCCGTATAAAACTTAAAAAACCGGAACGTTATGATAAAAAAGATAACTTTCAATTTGTTTTAACTTAAGCGCAAATTTATTTTCGTTTTTTAAACCTTAATAATCCAGCAGATATGATTTTAATAATAAAAACATACTTAATTGGAAATACGGTTAAGTGGTTTAAACCTATCATAAGAAATTTTTTAAAAATAAGAAAAACAAATAAAAATGATTATATTAATAAAGCGTTTTTAATTTATACCCATTTCGAAAATAGAATACGCGATAATTTCGGTAATCCGGATAAAAAACGATTTACGGCTTGATAACTTTTATAATTCCGATAAAAAAACCTGTATTTAAATATGCCGTAATTTTTAAAAGATTTTGTAACCAAAGCCTGATAAAAAAACGATAAAGCTAATACCTTAATTAATATATTTTATAAAAAGCTAAAAGAAAATATAAAGGATAAAATTATTCGGATCGAACGATTAATTACCTGAAATCGGAATATCGTAAAAGTAATCAAAATTAATAATTAACAATTTAAAAAACCATTAAACAAAATAATACGCTTTACGTTCGGAATATAAGTCTAATTAGGGGAAAAAACGAAACGCACCTTTTACTTTTTATAAAATAACGCTAAAACCTATGGAACTCGGCGTTACACACAAATAAAATTAGAACCAGATTAAATATTTTAATTGCAGCAAAATAAGATATAAAGCTTACTAATATAAAAAACATAAAAAGCCATACTAAAATAACTAAATCCCGATATCGGAAAAATAATTTAAAAATAATTAAAGAAATGATAATACAATTATTAACATAATTTAAGCCAAATACGTATTAGGCTTTAAGTAAAAGGTCTAATAAGAACTATTACGATAAAAGATCCAATACAAAATACGAAAAATTAAAAGGTTAACTTAATAAGCAATATAAATATAGCAAAAAGTATTGTGAAGATAATTACGGAAATACCAAAATTAGATAAAAAAGTTTATCCCGGAACCCTCGATCGATATGGCAAAATACATGCTATATATTATCGACGACGAAAGTATCCTGATTACGAAAAATGGAAATAATATATTTACGTACGAATTACTTGCATATAATATAAGAAATTCGACTTTCCAAACCGTATCGGGCATAATAAAAACGACAAATAATAATATGGATAGTTTCGAACTATAGCCCCAGGAAATATCCAGCAGCTGGCCGAAACGGAAAGTTAGCCCGAAAAAAAATAATATCTGCAAAAACACCCGTTTTATTATTATGGATAATATAATTACAAAACGGAAAAAGGTTAATCCAGCGTACGGTAAAAAAATATTATCAAAAAATAATTACGGACTTTTATTTTTAATTATTATTTATTATAAATCCCAACGAAAAAAAGACCATTACAAAAATACGTTAATTTACAAAAAATTTTTAAAACGATAACCAAAATAACATATAGTAAGATATAATCGCGAACATAAAAAATCAATTTATTCGATAGGAAAAAACTTATAACAAAACTAAGAATAATTAATACGGTTCGAAAAAACAATACGTCGAAAATAAGAATAAATATAACAACTTAATGCGCTAAACAAAAAAACATAAATAAAACTTAATAAATTCGAATAGGAATTAAAAAGAATTACTTATAAAAAAGTTACAAAATAACGAAACCCAAAAAATCAAAAGGAATTTCTAAAAAAGGCTTTAAACCCAATAATAAAAAACGTTAATAACCTTATTACCTTGAAAATATAAATCGGAACGTATTAATATATTGCAATAATAAATTACGGAACTTTGAACGGAAATTATATTATACTAAATATGGTTAATAAACTTAAATTGCCATGGAGATACAAATTAAAACCTTATATAACGACAAATACTGAAAATCAGGAATTTGCTTATAATAACGGAAAAATTATACGCAAAATTAATTATTTCGAGATTCTTATTAAAAAATAATACCAAATAATTAATTTCGATATCATTTTATTCGGAAATTACTATATGATTTTAAAATTACTATAGATATATTAATACGGAATTTTAATTAACAGCAAAACTAGCCAGGTAAAATTTATTTTATTCCTTATTAATAAATAAAAGAAATTAAAGTTTTAATATTTAATCGATAATAATTATAAATATAAATATTAAAATACGATAAATATCTTATTACTTAAAGGAATACGATTTAAAAAAAACAGGTATTACAGAAAAATATAACGTATCGTTATTATTATTAAAACGAAATTAAAATAACAAATAACGATTTAAAATAACAAGAATAATAACTTAAGGAATTAAAAAATCTAATTAATGTATTATTATAATATCAAAAATATAAATAACTGTTTAAGAAAAAGCTTAATACGAAATTAGTAAAAATTAACGAATAAAATCATAAAATAATTTTTTAAAAAATATTTAATAAAGTTTTACTTTATTTACAACCTGAATAAAAACGAATTACGCATTCTTAAAAAATACCTGGAAAATCGGCTATAAAAAAATAAATTCGACTTTCGAAATTACTAGCAAAATATCTAATATTTTCCATATTTAAGAAAAATAGAAAATTATAATTTATGGTTAATTATCGATAATTAAACGATATCATTATTAAAAATCAAATTTTATTATTTTTAATTACGGAAATAAAGAATTAATTTTACGAAACCATATAATTCATAATATTCGATTTTAAAAATAAATATAACTTTATCAAAATTAAATAAGAATATAAATAAAAAATAATTAATAAAACAAAATACGGATTTTTTTAAATATTTGGTTATATTAATAGGATTTACGAACATATTAATAACCTTTAAAGGAATAATTAACCATATATTATAAAAATATTTCAATATTTTCGTTATATGTTATTTTGATAATATTCTTATTTTTTCGAAAATAAATAAAATATACGCAAAATACGTTTATAAGGTTTTTTAAACTTCATAAAACGGAAAATATTTATTAACGTAAAAACAAATTAATTTTATATATAAAAATTAAAATATCTAAAATATATTATTACCTTAAAATATATTAAAATAAACCTTAAAAAAATCGCTATAATTATAAAATAACAAACGCCAATAACGGTTAAGGAAATACAGGCATTCTTTGGATTCGCCAATTACTATAAAAGATTTATTCGAAATTTCAGCAAAATAATTATACCCTTAACGAATTTTACGAGAAAAAAAGAAATTCAAATAAATATTAAATACGGAAAACACCTTTCAAAATATTAAAAATAAGATTACTAACGAATTAATATTAATCATATACGATTTAAACCATCCCGTTAAATTAAAAATTAATACTTCTGATTACGCGTTAAACGCAATAATTAAATAATAAAATAATTAAAGCAAATTATACCTTATTATATTTTTTTGTACAAATTAAAAAAAACCGAACTTAATTACGATATTTCAAATAAGAAATTTATGGCTATTATTATAATATTTCAAAAGTTTAAGTATTTCCTAAAAAGAAAACTTATACCAGATTAAAGTTTATACGGGTTATTAAAATCTTACCCACTTTATTACGATTAAGAAATTTACAAAATAATAATTTCGATATATAACAAAATTGACGAATTTTAATTTCGTTATTATCTATAAAAAATGATAAAGCAAATATTTTAAATAAGCGACCAGATTTCGAAAACAAATTGGTAAAAATTAGCTATATAATTTTCGATATTATTATAAAAAAGTATTTACGTTTTTAACAAATTACGATAATTTGGGTAATATTTTACGATATATAACAGAAAGTTTAATAATATAATAATAATTTTTCAAAAAAACAAAACTTAAATAAAATATAAATTTTAAAAAAATACCTATCAGATTTAATTCGAAAAATATACGAATATTAATTATATAAATATTTAAGGATTTATAAAGCCTTAAAACGATTCCGACATATATATTCCTTTTTTAAAATAAAATTAATAGTACAAAATATTATACGGCAATACGATATTTGCGCCAAAACAAAGATTCGACGACATAAGTTATACGAAAAATTACAACTATTAACAGTTGTAAAACGACCATAATATTTAGTTATATTCAATTTTATTACTAAATTTCCTATATTAAAAAATCCAATTATAAAAATATATTACGATAGCACTTTCGTAATTGTCGACTGATTTACGAAAGTTTCTTATTTTGTATTATATTATAAAAATATAAACGCCAAATAATTAATATATATTTTTTAAACATAGCTTTAATATATATAAAGTATTAATGGAAATTATGTTAAATAAAGGATTAATATTTGCATCAAAATTTTAATAAGGCCTTATAATATAAATCGGCCTAAATCATAAGTTATTCAGCATATTTAAAGCTTAGATAAATAAATAAATAAAACGAATTAATAAAATTTTGAAAATTTATTTATGATATTGTATTAATTACGAACAAAACAATTAAATTAAAAAATTATTAATCGTATAATTAACTTATAACATTAATTATTACGAATATAAATTTTAATTTTATTCTAAAAATGTATAAAAAAATACGTAATAACTGTCCGATTAATATTAAAATAATCCTTATATTAAAATAATTACGATGCCTATATTAAAAAAATAAAAATAAAAATAAAATTACTATAAAACCAAATAAATAAATATTATAACCAAGAAACGTTAAAGGGATTAATTTTGGAAAAATGGGAAATGGTTTTCCTCGTTATAAAAAATATTTAAATAAAACGACTTAGTAAAAAACTGGATTTCAAATATATCGATCTATATAAAATTATCAAAAACAATCTCAAAAACTAATTATTAATTTAAATTTCCGTTAAAAGTTAAACTTTATTTAATTTTTTATATTTTCTTATACGAATTAGCAACAAATATAATCAAAATACATACGGTATAAAACGACGTAAAAATAAAAAACGAATAAATATACAAAATAAAAAAAATCCTTGACATATGAAAATAAAATGGACTAATTTAATATCTAATTAAATAAAAAAATACCCGAATTTCGAAAATATCTGGAAACCCGTTAAAAAGCTTATTAGCGCCTAATACTTATTAAAAAGATTTTACTAATAACGACGAGCATATCACAATTAAGGGTTAACCAATTAATAGCCGGGATGTCGGGCCAGTCGGCTACGGCCTACGTTAACGTAATAGCTATAACGGCGGCCTTTAATTATTTTTGTTCCTTTTCGAAACGCTTAAATTCTTTTATCGCTTCCGCATCTTAAATATTACGACGAAACATTTTAATCCCACGACGGCAAAATAAATTCCGTTATTTCTGCAAGCAATCTAATTTATTTGCAGTATTATGCAAAACCTAACGGGCTTGTTCCTTTTTAGGTTCCAAACGGTTTTCCTTATTAAAAAACTTTTGTGCTCAAATTCCGAAAGGCCAAATAAATCGCAAAAATTACCGTATTACTTGCAGCAGGCGCATTTCCCAGAACTACGGTATACTTTGCAAGGTACGCCAACAAAACGGCAACAAGAAAAAAAGTTTTCTTAAGGCATGATAAAACCTAATAAAATAATGCGTTTTGTAAAGATAAAAGCGTTAATACGTTTACGGGAACGGGATTTTTTAATGCAATTTAACATAATAAATATAAAAAAGGAAAAGTTACTTACCAAAGTTAATAAATAAACGGAATAATCTTTAGGGATAAAGATCCTAGAAGGGAAAAGATCGTATTATAACCTAACGATTTTGGCTTCCCCAAACGGTCGGAAAGCTTGGGCATTTAAGCCCGACCATGCTAAAAAGATTACGTAATTGGCTCAAAAAGCTTAAAGGCTTAACGCCTTTAAGCCGGTTAAGCCAATAGATAGCTTAAAAGGCTTAAAAGGCTTAAGGGCTTAAGCCGGTTAAATAATTTAAGTCAGAACAAGGATATATACGTTTATTAATTCTATAGTTTAAATAGTTTTAGTTTGCAACATTTATCAATACTAATCGTTTGCAATAAGGTATTTCCGGTATTAAAAGACGTAATACGGTTACTGTATCTATTGCTCAGATTTCTACAATACTCCTGCCAATATAAACCCGTCGACTTAAGGTTTAATAGTTGGTTAAACCCTATAGCTCGTCATATAAATAAAAGATTAATTTTCGTATCTAAGTTTTAATAAGGCCTAATGGCATAAATCGGCTTAAATCATAAGTTATTTAGCATATTTAAACTTTAAACGGATAAATAAACTGAACGAATAAATTAAACCTTGGAAACTTATTTACGATATTATATTAATTACGAACAGAATAATTAGGTCAAAAAATTACTAATTGTATAACTAGTTTGTAATATTAATTACCATAAAAATATTAAGATAATATTTGCAAACGTAAACTTTGGTTTTATTCCAGAAATTTATAAAAAAATACGTAACGACGGTCCAATTAATATAAAAATAATTCTTACGTTAAAATAATTACGATAGCTATACCAAGAAATAAAAATAAAACTGGAATTCGTACGAAATCAAATAAATAAATATTATAATCAGAAAAGGTTAAAAAAATTAATTTTCGAAAAAGGGAAAATAGTTTTTTTCGTTATAAAAAACATTTAAACAAAACGACCTAATAAAAAACTCGATTTTAAATATATCGGTTTATATAAAATCGCCAAGAAAATCTTAAAAAATAATTACTAATTAAAACTTTTACCAAAAATCAAATTTTATTTAATTTTTTATATTTTATTACTTAAGTTAATAACAAATATAGTTAAAATACATAAGGCATAAAACGATATAAAAATAAAAGACGAACAGGTATACGAAATAAAGAAAATCTTCGATATGCAAAAATAAAACGGATTTATTTAATATTTAATTAAATGGAAAAAGTACCCAGATTCCGAGAACACCTAGGAACTCGCCAAGAATTTTATTAGCGCTTAACGCTTATTAAAAAAATTTTATTAGCAACAACGGCCGTATCTTAATTAATAATCAACCAGTTAATAACCGGGATATCGGGCCAGTCGAATGCGGCTTACGTTAACGTAATAGCCGTAACGGCGGCCTCCAACTGCTTTTATTCCCGACGTTTTTATTTCTTTAGCTTATTTAATAATTGGAGTTTATATTATACCATAGTAATACTTTTCGAACGAATTAGCGCTTTTTGTTTATGCAAACGAATAAAACGAAAAAAAGTTTTATTTATTTTTTCTTAATATTTACGTTAAATTTCGACATAAAGCCGCTAAAGTTCTAATAATCGCTTTTCGGCAAGCGCTTTTTCGCGTTCCAAGCGTTAATGCTTATAACGAATGTTTTGCAAGGAAAAAATAAGTATACCGGTACTATTATAAGATCGACCCCGATTAACATATTCCTTACACCTTAAAACGTTTTCCATTATTTCATACTTTATGTTTTTCGAAAAACAATAAAAACAAAACATAATTTCGTAACCAAATTCGTTAAAGGCTTTTACGAAGTCAGTACGACGAACGGTAAAATAACGGGAAACATAACAAATTTTGGAAATACGAAATAACATAATTAAAAACAAAGAAAAAGGATATTTATTAAACGAAAAAAAAAATCTTGAGGACAAGATTTGGGAAGGGGGGAAATCATATTACGACCCGATAAGCTCCGGTTTCAAAAAACGGTTAGGCAGGAGCATACGGGCTACCTTCCGGGTTACGTAACGGTAATTATTGTTAAGCTAATAATTATTAGTGATTAAAAGTAATCCTAAATAATCATAATTATTACTAACGGCGTAATTACGAATAATTAAGCTAAAAAAGGAAAAAAATATATACGCTTATTAAATCCATAG
Source organism: Monosporascus cannonballus (assembly GCA_004154925.1). Classification (NCBI taxonomy): domain Eukaryota; kingdom Fungi; phylum Ascomycota; class Sordariomycetes; order Xylariales; genus Monosporascus; species Monosporascus cannonballus. The sequence continues at coordinate 149,083 of QJNS01000044.1, forward strand.
TTTAAATAGCTTCAGCTTGTAATACTTATTAATACTAATTGTTTGCGATAACCGGGTATTAAAAAACGTAATACGTTATTATATCTATTGCTCAGATTCCCACGATATTCTTGCCAACATAAACCCGTCGACTTAAGGTTTAATAGTTGGTTAAACCTCATAGCTCGTCACACAAAGCCGTAATTATTTATTCTATATATCTTTCATTAAAATCTATTTTTATTAATTATTGATATACACTTTGGTTAATTTTATATGGACATAGCGGCGTGCTAGGGGCGTAGCTCGTTACTGGCGTGGTCGCCTTAACTAAGAAACAAATTACTTTTTAAACAAACGTAAGGCTACCGCGTCGCCGCGGCAAGCTCATTATGCCCTCATTTTAATAGCGTTTCATTACCTCACTTCACGGCTTTCAAGGCTTTGCCAACGCACGGGCCGCATAATGGCTTACTCTTACTTTCGTATCTGGGACCGCCAAGATCCAAATACGGCAATTGGATCTAAGGGAACCGGGATTTCGGTACAATAACCCTCGTCTACTTCGTTCGCAAGCCTACTACTTTAAAACGAGGGCATCCTTGATACAATAACCCTCGCCTACTTCGTTCGTAAGCTCACTACGTTCAAACGAGAGCATCTTAGTTTAGTCCGACAAAGACCAAAAACCAAGGAATAATTTCACAACCCTGGTTGCCGCATTAAATTTGCAACCTGGGTTCCCCGGGACCATATCCGACATTCATCGCAAACCCGACGTCCGAATTGGTGCACATATGCAAATTGGTGCGCATGTGCAATTGGTGTCCCTATGCAGTTGGACTCTTAATAAGTCGAAATGCGGCTGCGCGGGTGCGGCTCAGCCGGAGTTACATGCTTGGACTGGCAGTAGGCCCTACCCCTAAGCAGTAACTACCTTACTGAGTGCGATATGCAACCTGTGAAGCGTATCGTAAGCGCGTTGGCGCTCAAGATTCTTACCTATATAGGAATGTATTTAATATATTCCTGGGTCGATGTTGGGTTGCAATGCTTACCAGCGGAGCCCTTTCCCCGCCCACCAAGTTACCCCAATACAACCCGGTAGCTCACCCGTCGCCTCGCAGTTTACCGCTTATTCCGGCGTCGACTGCCTTCCATCTCCCCATGAAATGTCGGGCCCCTAAACTTTGTTAGAGCCCACATTGGTAGCTGGTTGATACGCCGAAGGCCCAGGACTGGAATCTAGTTAGACTTGCAACCCTTACGTTCGACGCCAGTAAGTAAGCGGGTAAGGTCGACCGGTTACAAATGCAACCTCTAAACGCTGGAATATTCCGGTGGTGATTTACACCAAGAGTCCGCATGCAACCATGTAGCGTCTACTCCACTGGGAATGCTCTGGGATTTGAGAAGAACCATGCATTGTATGATATGCGGATTTAATGACCACACAGCTATGGAAGGAAGTGGTATAAGTTTGGAAGAAAAGATCCGTTTGGGCGGATCCAAGAAGGGCTGCCAGGACTCACAAAGATGACGAGCTAAGATCCCCCCGTCTACCACTTAAGAAATCCCAGAAACTCTTGTTCCATCATAAGACGCAAGCTCCATAACACTCACAAAGATGTCGTCCCACCACTTCAGTAGCGATTCCGTGGATTTCGACACCTTCCACAACGTCATTGACGGGAAACTCTCCGGCACAGCAAAAACTCGTTGCTCTGTCAATCCCTCGACGCTTGCAAATAACCCCAATGTTCCGCTCAGCACCCCTGAAGATGTCGATAAGGCCGTTCAGGCCGCGAGAAAGGCGGCTGAATCGTGGGCTCAGGTGCCATGGTCAGACCGCAAGAAAGCGGTTGAGGCTTTTGCGACCGCGCTGGAGGCTCAACTGGATGACTTCGCTCAGATGCTAACCAAGGAGCAGGGTAAACCTGTAAGTATGACATGCTTGGACAGAGTTAATCATGGCTGATATTGCTAGTTTCCTCGCGCTCAACACGAGATCCGAACCGGAGTTCAGTGGCTCCGCGATTTCTGCCTACTTTCCCTCCCAGAGGAAGTGCTCGAAGACAACAGCACGCGTCGGATCTCTACTCGATATACCCCCCTCGGTGTTGTTGCAGCCATAGTTCCCTGGAACTACCCCGTGCAACCTTTGGCGTGCGGAAAGATCGCGCCGGCGTTGCTCACGGGGAACACCCTCATATTGAAGCCATCACCATTCACACCGTATTGCAATCTCAAACTTGCCGAGCTTGGCATGCGTTTCTTCCCCCCTGGTGTTCTGCAGGCCCTTAGTGGCGACGATGACCTCGGACCGTGGCTGACAGAACATCCTGGCATCGATAAGATCGCATTCACGGGGTCAACCGCAACGGGAAAGAAAATAATGGAAAGTTGCAGCAAAACGCTCAAAAGAGTTACGCTTGAGCTAGGAGGCAATGACCCGGCTATTGTGTGTGCCGACGTAGACCTAGCCGCTATCCCTACAATTGCGGGTATTGCTTTCGATAACGGGGGGTAGATTTGCTGTACGATCAAGCGCTTGTATGTTCACGAATCTGTGTACGAGACGGTCCTAGCGACTATCGTCGCAGTTGTGAGTCACTTCAAACCTGGAGATGGGTTCGAGGAAGGTGTTTTCATCCCCCCAATCACCAACGCAGCCCAATTTGATCGCATTCGAGACCTACTTGCCGATGTCGAAAAGGCCCAGCTCAAGCTCGCAACCGGAAGTACCACACTATTACCTGGGGCGGGTAAAACTACTGGTTATTTCATCACTCCAACGATCATTGATAACCCGCCAGATGACTCCAGGATCGTCACCGAGGAGCAGTTTGGTAGGTTCCCAAATCTACAACTTCTGAATTTTCTGCTACTCTCTAAGACTCCTCTAATAACACTTATCTACCAGGCCCCATTCTTCCAATTCTCAAGTGGACAGATGAGGATGATGTCATCAGACGAGCAAACAACACCAAGTCCGGCCCCGGGGCTCCCATATGGACGCAAGACATGGCACAAGCTGAACGGATGTCCATGCAGCTGCAAGCTGGGACTATATGGATCAACAGTCACGCCGAAATTGGAGCAAAATACCCTTTTGGAGGGCACAAAGAGAGTGGCCTGGGTGTGGAATGGGGTGTCGAAGGCATGAAGGCATATTGCAATTCACACACAGTTCTGTCTAGATCGACTCCTTGGGACGGAAGTTCGTGAAAGTGGATTGTGGTGGGAAAGGGAGCGGTTTGGGTTGGTGTGTGGTGGGCGGTGACAAGGCGGATACGTGGATAATTAGCACTAGAAAGCGCGTCTACCGCATCTGAACAGGTTCATCGTAAAATTTATAGGCCTCTTAAAGAGATTCTGTCATCATAATTGCCTTGAGGTAAACAACCTCCCCTCACCCATGGCAGACGCACGAATGAAACAGGCGAAGTTACAATATAATAACAGTTGGGTACAGGCAAGAAGTCACAAAAGCTGCGCCAAGACTAAGCCCGGCGTTCAGCATGGCCACGAATCGAGTCTCGCTTGAAGCGCATATCGTTCGGAAAGGGTAGGATGATGCAACAGAATTTGGAGCACAATGAAACATAAGCCTGAAAGGATAAGTAACTCAAGCCTTAGTAGGATATTCCGATATTCCGAGTACATGGCCTGACCCACCTGCAAAGTAGCGGCGCAATCTATTGCAACGTTAAAGGAAGGCAGGCATGCATCAGTAAGATGTTATATGCAAATGAAACATCCTAACCACGTGGTATCCAAGCAAGTAAATGCACACCACCTTTTTATTTGGGGGGGGGGGCGGGAACCTACTTGCTCGCTTCCAATCCTAGCTTCCGTCTAAAGATCATCGGTACCCAGTCAGCCTTCTAGTTTGACCTGGTCCCTCACATTTCCAGCTTCCCGCTTTTATCTTTCATGCCATTTTTTCTACCTTGCCCTTCTGCTGCTCATGCCTTTACCGGGTCAAAAAGCGCCGCGGTTGCTTCTAGTCTTTCCAATTGGACATTCTCTCCACGATATTAACTAGACCGAACCCTCTCGCCACTCCCAAAAGAAACTGTTCATCATTGCCCTTTTGCCCGTTTTTCTCCACTAGCCTGCGAAACATGCCAGGACCAGCTTTGCCAACTGGAGACGATGTCGTGGAATAGGGGTATCTATGTTAGTCATCAAGCTCCCAGCACCCCGGAAGAACGTTATTCCGGCGCGCCCACAGTATATAGAGAGCTTCCTAGCCACCGCTCCCTGGAGCTCAATTCAAGCAAGACAATTACCACTTCCCACACTCTATGTTACCTTATCCTCTGATCAGCTTAACTGTCACAGACGAGATAACATGGATGCTGGCGCATCCTGAAGACAGCAAGGTTGCTGGTATCATTGCGGCATGCTCGATCTGCACCTTTGCCGCTACAATCTTCCTTGCACTTCGTTTTGTATCACGAAGAATATTACACGGCTCCCTACGCTTGTATCTTAATGACTGGCTTGTGATAATTGCTTGGGTAAGTGTAAATCCCCCAGTTGTTTGGCCTAATGGAGTTGATTTCCCTAGGTACTCTATATCCCTTTCGCGGTTTTCTTTGGCCTCACAACGCGATACGGTGGAGGTCGGCATATAGTGTACGCTACAGATGTACGCCTTCTCCAAATCGTCAGTATATTCTCTCTTGTCCCCACCCTGAGCTGGGCGATTTCCTAATATCGATAGTTGAATCTTTGCAATGAGAACTTATATGCCTGCATCCTAGCCTTCCTAAAACTCAGCATCGTGTCGCTATATAGGCAGATTTCGGCTCCGTTCGAGTGGCGTGGTTCGACCGTCTAACATAGGCTGCGGCTTCTGTAGCAATAGCACTAGCCGTGCAAGTCTTAGTCACCACGAATCTACAATGCATTCCCATCTCCATGACATGGGACCCAAGCATAGAAGGAAAGTGCTTCGACTACGGCAAATCGGCGCTCGTGGCGTACGTAGTTAACGCCGTTACTGAACTGACCCTCCTTAGCATGCCTATCCCTCTGGTTTTAAGGCTTCAAGTTTCTAAACAAAAAAATGGATGTTGCTCCTTACTTTCTCAGCAGGCGCCGGGTAAGTAACGAGTACTCAGCTGCGGTCGTTTACACACTGGTTGTTGGTTGCTGATAACAGTGCAGCACGTGCATTATCAGTCTTGTACAGTTCAAATATATTACGATGCTGGAACAAACGGCAGATCCCACTTGTGAGTAACCCATAGATTCGATTTCAGTAACAGCTGTAAGTGGTGCTAAATCATTCTTTTCTTGCAGGGGATAACATTCCGCCCGGCCTCCTCGCCTGCGCAGGACTCATGATGGGTATATTGGCAGCCTCTATTCCGACTTACCGCCCCCTTTACAGATATCTTTTCGCAAGGTCATCTGCAGACGACAGCAGTTCGTCCCACCCACTTCGCGAAGGCGCTAGCAACTGATTCTCACAGAGATACGACTCCTGTTCTGGGCCCGGTCGCTACCCTAACGGTGGCAGCCACAACGCGAAAGTTTCAGTGCGAAACGATCCCGCAGCCGAAGGCATCTACTCAAATCACCGCCGCGGAATCCTCATCACGGACCAGGTCGAGTTGTTAAGGTACAATAAGATGGGTGGTTCATGGATCAGAGTTGACGACAAACCAGAGCACCTCAGTCCACGTCCGCCTGCCTCATGCTGAGTGAAGGACGTCTAGGATACGACATCTAAATACCATTTAAGTCAAACACCTGATCGACGCCCCGCCCCCTTAACGCCCCACCCCAATTCGAGACTATCTCCAAGTCATCTTTTCTGTCAAGGCCAAGGGCCCTGTTGGGGATCGGGCTTTCGCCGATCCGAGGGATTGCTGCTGTTCTCCGTATATATGGCTAGCTGCTCCGTCGTACCTTTGCGGCTGCCCTTTGGATTTCTTAATATACCTTATTACGGCCCATATTTTAGCAATTACCTATGCAGCCAGTTACATACCCAGTTACAGATTGAGAACTTTCCTTTTTTCGCGAACGGTCCGTGGCTGCAGTAAATATACTAGTAGTACGTATTCATTATATAAGTGTAACTTATTCGTTATAGGTATTAGGCGTAACGATGAGGTTCGCTAAATAACTATTACACTTCATATCACGGTTTATAATAGCGATAATGTCGTAATTATTGAAATAGTAATATACTAATAACCTTTAAAAACCGCAAATTGTTAAATGAATTTTACATATATACTTAATATTATAAATCGGTAATAATTGAGTTATGGAATTGTTAAGCGTATATATTTAAATTAGATCTGTTAAGATGCGGAAGAGCTTTGTAAGCTTTTTTCTTTACCTCAGCTAGTTTAGGCCTCGCTTTCTTATAGCTTATATATTACCTTTTTTTAACCAGTTATAATCTCTATTTTGGTTATAAGCAAATAGAGCTAAAGTTAAATGTTACAACGTAATAGGTTGCAGCCTTCATGTTATAACCTGACAGGCTGCGGCCTCGGGAAACGGTCGCAACAAGAAAATGACTAAGCCATGTGGGTCAAGTCACGTAATGGCTCGATAGGATCGATCGTAAAGCCAATAGAGCCAGGCTCGACAGGATCGATCGTAAAGCCCATAAAGCCAGGCTCGACAGGTTAAAAGAAATAAATATAAGACGTTCATTATTTCTATAATTTAAATAACTTTGGCTTGTAATATAATATCGTTACCTAAGACACCTTTAAAATTACGAGACGTAATACGTTATTGTATTTATTGCATAGATTCCCACGAAATATAACGAGCTAAGGGGTTTAACCAATTATTAAATCTTAGTCGTACGGGTTTATGTTAGCAGGAGTATCGTGGGAATCGAAACAATAAATATAGTAATCGTATTACGTTTCGTAATTTTAAAAATGTTTTAGATAACGATATTATATTGCAAATTAAAGTTATTTAAATTATGGAAATAATGAACGTATATATCTTTGTTTTGGCTTAAAATGCTTAAAAGGCTTAAACCCTTAAGCCCGTTAAACCCTTTAAGCTTTTTTGCCGGCTTAAGGGGCTTAAGGTATTTGGTACCTTGAAACCTTTGAGCCGGTTACGTAACTTTTCGGCGGTAGTTGGGGCTTTATTTTTTTCGTAAACCCGACCGTCCGTAAAAAAGTTAAGACCGTTAGGTTATAATATAATTTCCTTCCTTCCTTGATTTTAACCCCTAAAAATTAAATTATTCGTTTATTAATCTTGGTCTGTAATTTTCTTTTTTTATATTCGTTATGTCAAATCGTATAAAAACATTTTGCTTTCGTAAACGTAATGTTTTTACTTTTTTAAAACGTATTAAATTTTTTGGATTTAAAATATTTTGTTATTTTTATTATAAAAAAAGGTAAAAAATATAAGGTTATTTGGTTTTTTTTTAAAATATATGCGTTATATTTATTACGACTGTTTCTGTAATTTTTTCGATACTTCAAAAATTAAATATCAAAAACTTTTGGATAAAAAAATCGTTTAAAACGTAAAAAGAAAAAATTCGCAAAACGTTACAAACGGCTGTTAACAAATTAAACCGTTTGTAAAAATAAAGGCGGCTGTTCCGTTATAATAATATTGAAATATTTCCTTAAAGTATCAAAGGTACGAAAGCCATAGAAAAATTCGAACGTTTAAAAAAAATAGAAATAATTAGAGGCCGCCGTTACGGTTATTAGGTTAACGTAAGGTACGGCCGATTGGCCCGATATCCCGGTTATTAACTGGTTAACCGTTAATTGGGATACGCGCGTTATTATGGATAACAGTTTTTTTATTAAATACTAAGCGTTAATAAGATTTTTAGCAGGTTTTTAGATGTTTTCGGAATCCGGGTATTCTTTTTTTACTTAATTAAGTATTAAGTAAGTCCGTTTTATTTTTTTGTATCGAAAAATTTATTTATTTTGTATATTTATTCGGTTTTTATTTCCATATCGTTTTATGCCGTAAATATTTTCATTATATTTACTCTTAACTTAAATAAAACAAATATGAGAAATTAATTAGAATTTAATTTTTGGTAAAGGTTTTAATTAATAATTATTTTTTAAGATATTCTTAATATTTTTATATAGACCGATATATTTAAAATCGAATTTTTATTAGGTCGTTTTATTTAAATGTTTTTTATATCTAGAAAAACCATTTTCCTTTTTCGAAAATTAAATTTTTTAATTTCTTTTAATTATAATATTTATTTATTTAGTTATATACGAATTTTAATTTTATTTTTAAGTTTTAATGTAACTAACGTAATTATTTTAACGTAAGGATTATTTTGATATCAATTAAATCGTTATAACGTATTTTATTATATACTTTTAAGGTAAAACCAAAATTTCCGGTCGTTAATATTGTTGTAATATTTTTATAATAATTAATATTATAAGTTAATTATGCGATTAATAACTTTTTAATTTAATTTTTTTATTCGTGGGTAATATAATATTGTAAATAGATTTCCAAAATTTAATTCGTTTATTTTATTTATTTATTTATTTAACGTTTAAATACGTTAAACAACTTATGATTTAATTTAATTTATTTTATTAGTTCTTGCCAAGATTTAAATACAAATATCAATTCTTTATTTAAAATAATGTCCATAATTAATCCATATATATTAAAAATATATCTGAAAAAATATTATTTGTTTGGCATTTATATCCTCGTAATATAGTAAATAAAAGGAAAATTTCGCAAATCGGTCGACGATTACGAAAATGTTATCGTAATATATTCCCGTAACTAAATGTTTTAATATAAAAAGATTTAACAATAAAATCAAATATTACTAAATATTATAATCGCTTTGTAATTAGTAATAATTGTAATTTTCCGTATGGCTTATATTATGAAATCTTCGTTTTAATATAAATATCATATTATCGCATAATGTTTTATATCGTTAATTTTATTTTAAAAAGTAATATGTACGTTAAAGCCGTTTTAAGGTTTTATGGATTCCTAGATGTTTATATAGCTAATATTCACATATTTTTCATATTAAAAATGTGTAATATTTTTTAAAAATTTGTATTTTATCTATTTTTTGGTTTTTTTGAAAAACTCTCGTTATATTATTAAATCCTCTAGTATATATCGGAAAATACTACCCGAATTATCGTACTTTGTCGTAAGGATAAATATTCTTTTATAATAATATTAAAATTATATAGCTAATTTTAACCAATTTCCTTTCGAAATCTGATTATTTATTTAGAATATCTGCTTTATTGTTTTTTAAACCTTTCTTATAAATAATAACGAAATCGAAATTCGCTAATTCTTTCGTATAACGAAATTATTATTTTGTAAGTTTTTTAGTCGTGGTTAATCGGGTAAAACTTTAATTATCGGTATAAATTTTGATTTAATATAAGCTTCTCTTTAGGAAATATTTAAATTCGCAAAATGTCATAATAATAACTATAAATTCCTTATTTGGAATATCGTAATTAAATTTAATTCCTTTTAATTTGTACGAAAGGAAATGTAATAAAGTATAATTTACCTTAATTATTTTATTATTTGATTATTACGCTTAACGTATAATCCGAAATATCGGTTTTTAGCTTAACGGAACGGTTTAAATCGCACATAATCAATATTGGTTCGTTAGTTATTTCATTTTTAATATCTTAAAATGTTTTTTCTGTATTTAATATTTCTTTGTACTTTTTTTTCTTTTTCGTAAAATTTATTAAGGATATAATTATTTTATTAAAGTTTTGAATAAACTTTCTATAATAATTAGCGAATTTAAGGAATATTTGTATTTTCATAATTATCGTTAACGTTTGTTATTTTATAATGACAGTAATTTTCTTAACATTTATTCTAATATACCTCGGGATAATAATATATCTTAAATATTTTATTTTTTGTTTGTAAAATTAACTTTTTTTGTATTAATAAATAATTTTAAATTTTATGAAGTTTTAAAAACGTTATAAATGTATTTTACGTATATTTGCTCCGTTTTTGAAAAAATAAAAGTATCGTCAAGGTAGCATATAACGAAAATATCGAGATATTTTCGTAATATATAATTTATTATTTGTTGAAAGGTTACTGGTACGTTCTTAAATCCTATTAGTATAACCAAATACTTAAATAGTCCGTATTTCGTTTTAAAGGGTATTTTTTATTCGTATTTTTTTTTAATTTTGATAAGGTTATATTTATTTTTGAGATCGAATATTATAAATTATTTAGTTTTGTAAAATCGGTTTTTTATTTCCGTAATTAGGGATAATAATATATAAATTTTAATAATATTATTATTTAATTGTCGATAATTAACTATAAATTGTAATTTTTTATTTTTTTAGATACAAAAGAATAGGGTATTTTGTTTATAATTTCGAAAGTTGCATATATCTTTTTAATAAGTGGTTTTCCAGATATTTTTTAAAAGTATGTAGTTCGTTTTCGTCAAGCTTGTAAATAGGGTAAAACTTTATTAAAGACTTTTCTTTAAGAATTATTTCGTAATCCTATTCGTTATATTTTAGTAATTTCGTATTAAGTTGTTTTCTGAAAAACTATTTATATTTGTATGATTATGGTGGTATATTAGTTAGATCTTCTAATTCCTTAGGTTGCTATTATTTTAGATCATTATTTAGTTACTTTAGTTTCGTTCTGATGGTAGCAATACTGCGTCGTATTCTTTTAATGCCCGTTTTTTTTATATTTTATTTCTTTATGTAATAAGGTTTTTGTCGTATCCTTATATTCGCATTCGTCGCCATTACTGATTAATTGTTGAGATTTTAAATTCCTTTTTTCATCCGTTAATAGGGTATAAGGTAAATTTTATTTGGCCAGTTTTTTTATTAATTAAGATTCCGTATTAGCGTATTTATGGTAATCCTAAGATTATATTGTAGTTCTTGAATAGAACGATATCGAAATTAACTATCTGGTATCGTTTTTCGACACAAATCTTAATGTAATTAATTTCGCATATGACTTTTCCGTTATCGTAGACGAATTCCTGATTTTCAGTATTTGTTACTATATAAGATTTTAATTTATATTTTTATAGCAGTTTAAGCATATTAATTATATCCGGTGTAATATAATTCTTATTTAAAGCTCCGTAATTTACTATTGCAGTATATAAATGCGTTCTAATTTGTATTTTCAAAGTGATAAACTTATGAACGTTTTTTATCGTCGCGTTTAAAGCACTTTTCGGGAATTTCTTTTAATTTCTTTAGGTTTCGTTATTCTGCGGCCTTTTTATAAATAACTTTTTTTTAACTTTTATTCGAATTTATCGAACCCTATTTAGGTTTTTTCGTTTAACGCATTAAGTTGTTATATTTATTGTTATTGTTGACGTATAATCTTTTCGAATCGTATAAATTATTTTTAATCTTTTTATAATATTTTCCTTATCGAATAAATCGTTTCTTTATGTTTACGATTATATCTTATTATACGTTATCTTAATTATCGTTTTAAAGATCTTTTAGAAATTAACGTATTTTTTCCTTAATAAATTTCTTTTTATGAATGTTTATAAAAAATATTAATTGAAAATAAAAATCCGTTGTATTTTTTTGGCAATGTTTTTTTATTATATGCTGGATCAATTTTTTTTCCGTTTAGTAATTATATTATTCATAATAACAAAAAAGGTTTTTTTACGACCACTGCTTTCCGTCAGACTAATTTTCTGTTTCGGCCAGCTATTGCCTATTTCCTGGGGTGATGGTTCGAAAATGTCGATATTATTGCTTATTATTTTTATTATCTCCCGCAAGGTTTAGGTAATCGAATTTTTCGTAATATATATCGGTAATTCGTTTGTGGATTTATTATTTCCATTTCTCGTAATCGGGATATTCTTGTCGTCGACAGCATATAGCATATATTTTGCCGTATTGATTAGGGATTCCAGAATAGATTTTTTTTTGTCCAGTTTTAATATTTACGTAATTATCCTTATAATATTTCTTCCTATGTTTATAATATTTACTAGGTTAATTTTCTGGCTTTTCGCATTTTTCGTTAAACTTTGTGCTATAAGAGACCTGGTATAAATTTAAGCTAAATTATATTAATAAATTTAATTTCGTCTTTTTGATTTTTTTCAAGTTATTTCTTAAATATTAGTTTCCAGTTATTTTAACGAGGCTTTATAGGTATTTTATATTATAATGCTTTATGTCCCATTTTCTTCATAATTATAGCATTTAATTTAATCCCAGTTTTTTTATACGTAATTTCTAATTCCATAAGTTTTAGTTCTATGCCGTAAAAAATATTGTTAAGTCGGAAAACGCTGGTATTAGCTATATATCGGGGTTTGTTATTACTTTTTCTTTTGATACCTTTAATATGCTATATGTATTATCAATCGTTAATTCTAACCGCTATAACGATATAATCCGATAAATAATTAGGCCGATTAAGTTTAAAAAACCTTTTTTGAATTTTTTTTCAGGCCGTCGAAAAACTTAGCCATTAATATTTTTTATCCCCAGTTTAACTTAGGGGCTAATTAAACCAGCGTACTGCCGTAACTGGATATTAATCCCTTTTGTCGTAATTGCTAGATTTACATTTCGGTTTTTATTTTTTATTTATTATTCCGAAAACCTTTATTAATATTTGTTCAAATTATTCGTAATCGCTATAAATTCGTATTATTTTGGGGTTTCGTTTTTTAATTAATAATGTAACGTATTTCCTTATAACGGGCTTAAATCAAATAATCGTATTTTTGGTAAATCATTTAATTATAAATTTGATTCGTATTATAATAGTAATAAGTCGAATTAAAAAGTACCTAAATTAAGTTTGGTATTAAATCATAAAATAATTATAATTTAGTTAAGGTTTTGTCAAAAACTTCTAATTTAGGAAATTTAAAACCTTTTTTTAATTTCTTAATAAAATTTAGCTAAATAACTTAATTCGTTTGAAAAGATTTTTTAATTTCGGAAACCTTTCTTTTTTTAAGTTTTTCGTAAACGGCTTAAAAAGATATTATAAGATTATTATTATCTTTTTTAAATTGAAAAATGCCTTTATTTATAATATCTAATTGTCGAAGAATATTTTTGCAAAAAAGGCGAAATTTCTTTTTTTTTTCTCGGATTCTATTTTAATATCTGAATAATTAAAAACCTGGTAAATAGGTTATTTTGCCTGCTTATTAGTAAATGTGATATCGGCAATATTGCTTAAAACTTAATAATATTATTAAATAAAAATTTATAAGGTATAACGAATTAAAAGATTTAAGTAATTATTAAATCTTAATCGTACAAATTTATAATAATAGAAATATCGTAAGAATTTAGATAATAAATATATATATCCTTATTATGGCTTAAAGTGTTTAAACGGTTTAAACCTTTAAGCCCATTAATCCTTTTAAGCTTTTTTGCTGGCTTAAGGGGCTTAAAATACTTGTCACCTTGAAACCTTTGAGCCGGTTACGTGACTTCTCGGCGGTGGTCGGGGCTTTATCTTTTTCGTGGGCCCGACCGTCCGCAAGGAAGCCAAGACCGTTAGGTCATAACACGATACTTCTGCCAACATAAACCCGTACGACTAAGATTTAATAGTTGGTTAAACCCCTTAGCCGTCACCCTCTGAAAACGATTATAATAAGAAAAGCTAAAAATCTAAGTGTGTTAGATTATGTAAAATGTTATTTAGGAGAATTAAAATATTTATCGTAATTTTATGTTATAACCTAATAGTTTTGGCTTTCTTGAGAACGGTTGGGCCTACGAAGAAGACAAATACCGACCACCGCCAAGATGTTACTTGACCAGCTCAAAGGCCTTAAGGTGCTAAATATCTTAAACCCCTTAAGCCGGTAAAGGAGTTTAAAAGGCTTAACGGGCTTAAGGGTTTAAGCTGCTTAAGTACCTAAAGCTAAAATAAAAATATATATATTTATTACTTTATAATTTAAACAATTTTAATTTACTATATAATATTATTACTTAAAATATTTTTATCATTATAAGACATAATACATTTATTAAATAAATTCTTTAAACTTGTATAATATTTTTATTAATATAAATTTATATAATTATAATTTAAGAATTAATTAATTTTTTTCGTCGTTATATATTATAAATTTTTATTCAATAATATTATTAGCTTTTCAGCAATGTTATCAATATTGTATTTATTAGTAAAAAATTCGAACAACTTATTTATTAAGTTTTTAATTATCCGGATATTGAAATAAAATCTCAAAAAAACCCTTGCTTTTTTCGAGAAACAGTTTTTCGATATCTGGAGGCCATAAATAAACGTATTTTTTAACTTAAAAAATAATAATAATCTTACGACGTTTCTTTAAGCCGCTTATAAAAAGCTTAAAGAAAAAGAAAGTTCCCGAAACCAAGAAATCTTTTCGAATAAATTAAGTTATTTAATTAAATTCTATTAAGAAATTAAGAAAGGTTTTTAGGTTTTTTAAACCAGAACTTTTTAACGGAATGTTAATTAAGTTATAATTATTTTTAATTTAATATTAAACATATTTTAAGTATTTTCTTACCCGACTTATTTTATTTATTATTCAAATAAAATTTATAATGGAAGAACTTATTAGAAATATAATTACTTAATTTAGGCCCGTTATAAGAAAATACGTTATTTTATTAGTTAAAAAACAAAACCCAAAAATAGTAAAAATTCATAGCGATTACGAATAATTTGAGTTAATATTAATAAAAGCTTTCGGCATAATAAACGAAAAAATAAAAGCCGAAATATAGACTTAATAGTTACGATAAATGGGATCTATATCCATGTTACGACTCAACCCAAAATCGGTCTCGAAAACGGTCGGACCCACATAGGAGGGTTACGTAATTTGGATCTCTCTTGGTAACAAGATCCAAATAAATCCAATGGCATTAGATCTATGGCAATATCAGAATCTAATAGAAATCCAATTAATTCAGAAGGGATATATACGTTTATTATTTCCATAGTTTAAATAGCACCAGCTTGCAATACAATATCGTTACCCAAGGCACCCTTGGAATTACGAGACGTAACACGATTACTGTATTTATAGCTCTGATTCCCACGATACTTCTACAAACATAAACCCGTACAACTAAGGTTTAATAATTGGTTAAACCCCCTAGCCGTCACAATCCAGTTACGGCAGTACGTTAGTTCAGTTAGTACTTAAGTTACATTGGAAATAAAAAATATTAATGGCTAAATTTTTTACCGGCCTGAAAAAAAAATGCAAAAAAACTTTTTTTTAAGTCCGATTAGCCTAATTATTTGTCGGATTATATCGTGATAGCAGTTAAGATTGGTAATCGATAATACGTATGGCGTATTCGAGATACCAAAAGAAAAAATAATAGTAAATCCCGATATATGGCTAATATCAGCGTTTTTTAACGTAATAATATTTCTTATAGCATAGAAGTAGGACTTATGGAACTAGGAGTTATTTATAGGAAAAATTAGGGCCAGACCATATAGTATAATTGTAATAAGACAGGACATAAAGCAGTATAGTATAAAGCACTTACAAAGCCCCGTTAAAATAACTGGAAACCTAAATTTAAAGGATAATCTAAAAAAATACAAAAAAGGAGGCAAATTTATTAATATAATTTACCCTAAATATATATTAGGTCCCTTGTAGCGAAATATCCAATAAAGAATAGAAAAAGTCAAAAAGCTAGCTTAGTAAATATTATAAGCATAATAAGAAATATTATAAGAATAATTAGGCGAATACCAGGATTAAATAAAAGAAGTTTATCCCCAAACTCCCGATTAATATGGCAAAACATATGCCATATATTATTAACGACGAAAATATTCCGATTACGAAAAATGAAAATAATATATTTACGAATAGATTATATATATATATTATAAAGAATTCCATTTTTAACTCTAGCAGAGATAATAAGAACGATAAATAATGGTATCGACATTTTAGATTTATAATATTAAGAATTATTTAATAATAGGCCGAAATAAAAAATTGGCCCGAAACAAAGCAATAGCTGTAACAATTTCTTTTTTATTATTATTAATAATATAATTCTTAAACGGAAAAGGAATTAATTTAGCGTGTATTGGAAAATATTGTTAGAAAATTATTATAGATTTTTATTTTCAATTAATATTCATTAGGGATCTTTACGAAAACAAACTGTAACAAAATTAAGAATAATTAATATAACTTAAAAAGAAGTACGCCGGGAATAATAATAAATATAGTGACTTAACGTAATAAACGTGGAAATATAAATAGAGTTTAATAAATTCGAAACACAATTAAAAGAAAAAGGTTATTTATAAAAAACCGTAAGATAACGAAGTTTAGAAAAGTTAAGATGAATTTTGAGAAAAGGTTTTAAATATAACAATAAAAGCCGTTAATAGCTTTATTATTTTAGATATATAAATCGGAACGTATTGGTACATTGTAATAATGAATTACGGAACTTTGGAGAGAATTATATTATACCAGATATAAGTTAAAACCTTATATAACGATAAATACCGAAAGTTAGGAATTCGCTTACGATAACGGAAAAGTTATGCGTAAAATTAATTATTTTGACATTTTTATTTAACGATAATATTAAATAGTTAATTTCGATATCGTTTTATTTAGAAATTGTGATATGATCTTAGAATTATTATGGATACGCCAATATGGAATATTGATTAATGGCGGGATTAGTTTAATAAGGTTTATTTTATATTTTATTAATAAAATTAAAAAATTAACATTCTAAATTTTAATTAATAGTAACGATAAATATAAGCATAAGGACACGATAAAAACCGTATTACTTAAAGGGATAAAATATATAAAAAAACGGCTTTCAAAAAAGAATATAACGTATCGTTATTATTATTAAAGTAATATTAAAGTAATTAAATAACGATTTAAGATAATAGCTCTAAAAATCAGAAAATTTATTTAGTATATTACTATATTATTATAAATACGAATAACTTTTTAGAAAAACGCTTAATACAAAGTTATCAGAATATTACGAATAGGATTATGAAATAATTCTTAAAAAGGGTTTTCGACGAAGTTTTCTCTTATTTATAACTTTAACGGAAACGAATTATGTACGTTTAAAGAATATCTAGAAAATCCGTTATAAAAAGAATGGGTTCGACTTGTGAAATGATTAATAAGATATCCTATATTTTTCGTACCTAAGAAAAATGAGAAATTAAGATTTGTAGTTAATTATCGATAATTAAATAATATTATTATTAATGATCGAATGTTATTATTCTTAATTACGGAAAAAAAGACCGATTTTGCGCAGCAAATAATTTATAAAATTTGATCTTAAAAATAGATATAACTTTGTCAAAATCAGAAAAGAAAATAAATAGAAAATAACTTTTAAAACAAAATATAGATTATTTAAGTATTCGGTTATGTTAATAGGATTTACGAACCTATTAGCAACTTTTTAACGCATGGTAAATTATGTATTACAAAAATATCTTAATATTTTTGTTATTTATTATCTTGACGATATTTTTATTTTTTTTAAAAAAAAGGTTTACCTAAAATACGTTCCTAAGGCTTTTTAGGTTTTAAAGGACATGAGGTTATTTATTAATAAAAATATTTATTTCATAAATCAAAATTAAAATATTTAAAACATATTATTATTTTAGGATATATTAAGATAAACTTTAAAAAATCGTTATAATTATAAAATAATAAACGCTAATAACGGTTAAACAAGTAGAAGTATTTTTCGGATTTATTATTTATTCTAGGAAATTTATTCGAAATTTTAATAAAATAATTATATCTTTAACAAATTTTATAAAAAAGGAAAAATATTTAAATAACTGCTTAATACGGAAAAAACAATTTAAAATATTAGAAATACAATTATTAACAAATTAATAGTAATTATGTATAATTTAAACCGCCATATTAAATCAAAAACTGATATTCCGGATTATATATTAAACGTAATAAGTAAATAATATAATAATGAAGGCAAATTATACCTTATTATATTCTTTTCGCATAAATTAAAAGGAACTATATTTAATTACGGTATTCCAAATAAGGAATTTATAATTATTATTATAGCATCTCGACAATTTAGGTATTTTCTAAAGAGAAATTTATACCCAATTAAGGTTTATACGGATTATTAAAATCTTACCCGATTTACCACAAGCAGAAAATTTATAAAACGATAATTTGGTTACGAGGAAAAATTAGCAAACTTTACCTTCATTAATATCCAGAAGAGAAACTTACAAAATATTAACATAAATACTTTAAGTAAATAATCAAACTTTGAAAGGAAATCAATCCAAATTAACTATATAATTTATAATATTATTATAGAAACCTATTTACGTTTATAACAAATCACGATAGTTAGGGCAATATCCTTTGATATATATCAGAAAATCTAATAATATAATAACGGTTTTTTTAAATAAATAAAAAAATAAAAAAAATATAAATTCCAGAAAAATACCAGAAAGATCTCGAACGAAATATATACAAATATTAATTATACGGATATCCAGGAGTTTATAAAACCTTAAAACGGCTTTAACGTACGTATTCCTCTTCTAACATAAAATATACGGTAAAGGAAATCATACGGCAATACAATATTTGCGCCAAAATAAAGATTTAACGACATAAATTATCCGGAAAATTACAGCTATAACTAGTTATAAAACGACCATAAGATTTAGTTATATTCGATTTTATTAATAAGTTTCTCTAATTATAAAATCAAATTACAAATATATATTACCATAGCATTTTTGTAATTATAGATCGAGATTCAAAGTTTTCTTATTTTTTACCATACTATAAAAATATGAACGCCAAATAAATAATATATATTTTTAATATATACGGATTATTAATAAAAGTTATTTCAAATAAAAAATCGATATTCGTATTTAAATTTTGGCAAAGCCTTATAAGTTAAATTGGCCTAAATCTCAAATTATTTAACGTGTTCAAACTTTCCACAAATAAATAAATAAAACGAATAAATAAATAAAACAAATAAATAAATAAAATAAATAAATAAATAAAATAAATAAATAAATAAAATAAATAAATAAATAAAACCAATAAATGAAATTTTAAATATTTACTTTCGATATTTTATTAGTTATAAATAAAATAATTGGATTAAAAGATTAACAATTACGTAATTAACTTATAATACATATTATTATAAAAATATCAAAATAATATTAACAAACGTAAATTTTGTCTTTATTTTAAACGTTTATAAAACAAATACGTAACGACGGTTTATTTAATATTAAAATTATTTTTACCTTAAATCAGTTATAATAATTATATCAGCAAATAAACATAAAATTAAAATTCGTACAAAACATAATAAACAAACATTATAGCCAAAAAAAATTAAAAAGAATAACTTTCGAAAAAAGAAATTTTTCCTCCTTGAAAATAATATTTAAACAAAATAATCTAATAAAGAATTCGATTTTAAATATATGGGTTTATGGAAAATTAATAAGAATATTTCTAAAAATAATTATTAATTGGAATTTCTATCAAAAATTAAATTTTATTCAATTCTTTACGTTTCCTTTTTCGAGATAATAACTAATATAATTAAAATATATATAGAATAAAGTAATATAAAAATAAAAAACAAATAAGTATATAAGGTGGAAGAAATCCTTAATATACGAAAGTAAAACGGATTTACTTAATATTTAATTAAGTACAAAAAGTGCCCGGATTCCGAAAATACCTGGAAATCTGCTAAAAATCTTTTTGGCGCTTAACGCCGATAAAAAAATTTTCATTAATAATAATAAACGTATCCCAGTTAACAGCGGACGAATTAATAGCCGAGATGTCGGGCCAGTAGGCCGTAACCTATATTAACATAATAGTTATGACGGCAGCCTTTAATTGCTATTATTTTTTTAAACATTTAAATTTCTTTATGGCCTTCGTACCTTTAATTCTTTAACAAAATATCTTAATGCCATATTAACGGAACAGCCCCTTTTATTTTTCAAACCATCCCATTTATTGGCCGCCATTCGTAATATTTCGCAAATTTATTTTTTTTTATGTTTTAAACGATATATTTTATTTAGGAATTTTTGATGTTTAATTTTTAGAGTGCCAAATATATTATAAGAATTATCATAATAAATATAATGCGTATATTTTAAAAAACGCCAAATAATTATGCATTTTGTACCGTTTTTTTATAACGAAAATAAAAAAATATATTAAAACCAAAACGTTAAATACATTTTAAAAAATAAAAGTATTAATATGTTTACGTAAACGGGATTTTTTAATACAACCCAAAATATTAAATATAAAAAATTACTTATTAAAATTAACAAATAAACAAATTAATTTTTAAAAATAAAGATTTTAAAAAAGGAGAAATCGTATTATAACTTAACGGTCTTAGCTTT
The DNA here is from genome assembly GCA_004154925.1 of Monosporascus cannonballus. Lineage (NCBI taxonomy): Eukaryota > Fungi > Ascomycota > Sordariomycetes > Xylariales > Monosporascus > Monosporascus cannonballus. Next base: position 169,591 of record QJNS01000044.1, read on the forward strand.
CTTAAGGATAATTGGGCCTACGAAAAAGATAAATACTAATTACCGCCAAGATATTACGTAACCAGTTCAAAAGTTTCAAAGTGTCAAATACTTTAAGCCCCTTAAGCCGGTAAAAAAGCTCAAAGAGCTTAACGGGCTTAAGGATTTAAACCGTTTAAGCACTTTAAGACATAATAAGCATATATCCATTCATTAATTTTATAATTTACACAGCTTTAGCTTATAATATATTATCGTTACCTAAGGTACTTTTGATATTACGAGACGTAATACGATTACTAGATTTTTACTTAGATTCCCACGATATTCCTGCAAAGATACACTCGTACGACTAAGGTTTAATAGTTGGTTAAACCCCTTAGCCATCACATTTTATAATATAGGTTTAGAAAAATTAGAATATTTATTTTAATCTAGTATTAGATGTATATATTTCTTATAATTTAGGCTTGAACACTATTAACCTGTAATATAAGTTTACTATTTAAAATATCTTTTAGTATTAAAAACGATATGAATTTTTTCGTTATTCAATTTTAATTGTATTTTGCTATTATAAACCTGTAGAATTTTACTTTAATAATTACTTAAAATTTTTTTTCATAATATATTACAAAGTTTTATTTAATTGAATCGCTTAATTTTAAATATTATCCTTTTAATTAAAATATCGATTAAGGTTTCAAATATTGTTACATAGTAACTCTAACTTAAAATTTAGAAGTTAAATATTTAAATCTATTACTACGACTTAACTGTGACGGCTAGGATAATTAACCAACTATTAAATCTAAGTCGTTCGGGTTTATGTTAGCAAAGTATTCTGAGAATTTAAGTAATAAGGTACTGGTTACTGTGACGGCTAGACAGTTTAACCAACTATTAAATCTTAGTCGTACGGGTTTTTGTTGGCAGGAGTATCGTGGGAATCTGAGCAATACATACAGTAATCGTATTACGTCTCGTAATACCAGGAGTGCCTTGGATAACGATATTATATTGAAAATTAAAGCTATTTAAATTATGGAAATAATAAACGTATATATCTTGATCCGGCTTACTGGCTTACTATCAATAAATTGGTAATTCGACTTACTAACTTATTTCTAATAAGTTAATAATTTATTACGTAACATACCTTACCGCATACTTATAATTAGGTTATAATAAACCGTTGCTAAAAACCGTAGCTTGCTAGGTTATAATACGATCTCCTTATTTTACAAATTCTGTTCTTAAAAATTTTCTTTTTTTTTCGGTAAGCTTTTGACATCTATTTAATATGTCTTCCGGTATATCTAAACGTTGTTCCTGCAAATCCGAATCACAACTTACCTTAGTTAATTGAATTGAACTTAACGGTATCGACGTAATAACTTATTTATTTTATTTTTCTTGGTACCTTAGTTGCCTAATAATAAACGAGGTTTCCCGTCATAAAAAATGTATTCGCGGAGGCCGTTTATATGACCGAATAAAAATCTCTATTTTTATAATTAATGGTTATATCGCAAAGTCAAAAAAATTAAAAGAAAAAAAGCTAACAGTCGAAAAACCTTTATCCGAAACTTTTGCGCGTTTTTCGCGTATACGTCGTTAACGCTAAGATTATTAATCCCAAAGTGCAAAACTTATTAATCGTGCTTTTTAATCCTTGAACGATTCCAACAACCTTACGTAATTAAAGTCAGAATTTGTAATCGAAATATAGGCTTTAAAAAAGGTGGACGTTATTAATTAAAATACAGTAAAACAAAGGTTTTCCTCCTTAGATCTTATAAACTGGAATATTATTATTTTAGGTAATTCCGTTATAGCTGATGAAAGACTTTTAACAGGCGTAAGGCGCTAATAAGATTCTTGGCAGGTTCCCAGGTATTTTCGAAGTCTAGGTGCTTTTTATACTTAATTAGATACTGGATAAGTTCGTTTTGTTTTCGCATATTAAAAGTTTTCTCCACCTCGTATGCGTGTTCGTTTTCCATTTCTATATACCCTTTTACCGTATGCATTTTTATTATATTTATTGTTAATTCGAATAAAGAAGCGTAAAAAGTTAATTGGAGTTTAATTTTTAATAGCAACACCAATTAATAATTGTTTTTAATATTTTCTTGATAATTTTGTATAGATCGATATACTTAAAATGGACATTGTTATTAAATCGTTTTTTTTAATTATTTGTGGTAATAATAAAATCTATTTCCTTTCTTTCTAAAGTTAATCCTTTTAATCTTTTTTAGTTATAATATTTGTTTCTTTGATTTTATAAGAATTCCGATTTTATATTTATTTTGTAATATAATTATCGTACTATTCTGATATAAAAATTACTTTAATATTAATTGGATTGTTGTTACGTATTTTTTTAAACTTTTAAAATAAAACCAAAATTTGCGTTCGCAGATATTATTTTAATACTTTGATAATAGCTAATATTATATTCTAGGTAAATAATAAGTAACTTTTTAATTTAATTATTTTATTCATAATTAACATAATATCGTAAATAGATTTTCAAGGATTAATTCGGTCGTTGCGTTTATTTGCCCATTTAAGGTCTAAATGCGTTAAATAATTTATAATTTAGGCCGATTTATATGATAAGGCCTTGGCAAAAATTAAAGACAAATAAAAATCTTTTATTTAAATTAATTTTTATTAGTAATCCGTATATGCTGAAAATATATTTTAAAAAATATTTATATGCTATTTATTCGAAATTTATGTTTTCGTAATATAGTAAAAAATAGGAAAGTTTCGTAAATCAATCGTCAATTACGAAAATGCTGTCGTAATATATTTCTATAACTGGATATTTTGACATAAAAAGTTTGGCAATAAAGTCGAAAATAATTAAATATTTTAGTTATTTTATAACTAATAATAATTATAATTTTTTCGTATACCTTATATTATCGGATTTTCCTTCTGGCGCAAATATCGTATTACCGTATAATTTTCTGTACCCTTAATTTTATTTTAAATAAATAATATATATGTTAAAGCCGTTTTAAAGTTTTGTAAATTCCTCGATATCCGTATAACTAATATTTATATATTTTTTATACTAAATATATATGGCATTTTTCTGCAACTTATATCTTATTCGTCCTTTAATTTTTTAGAAAATTATCGTTATATTACTAGATCTCCTGATATATGTTAAAGGGTATTACCCGAATTATTACAATTCTTTACGGGCGTAAATATCCTTTCATAGTAATTTCGAAAATTATATGACTAACTTTAATTAATTTCTTTTTCAAAATTTGGTCGCTTGCTTAAAATATTTGCTTTGTTATTTTTTGAACCCTCTTTATAGTTGATAATGAAATCGAAATTCGACAATTTCTTCGCGTAACGACATTATTATCTTATATGTTTCTTAATAGTAATAAATCGGGTAAAAATTTAATAATCCGTATAAACCTTAACCTGGTATAACCTTTCCTTTAAAAAGTACCTAAGCTTTCGAAATATTATAATAATGGCCATAAATTCCTTATTTAAAATACCGTAATTAAACTCGGTTTTTTTAACTTATATAAAAACAATATAATTGGTGTAATTTACTGTAATTATCTCGTTATCCGATTATTACATTTAAGCTACAATTTTAAATATCTGTTTTTAATTTAATAAGGCTATTTAAATCATACATAATTAATATTAATTCCTTAATAATCGTATTTTTAATATCTTAAAATGCGGTTTTCGTATTTGATATTTATTTAAACCTTTTTTCGTAAAGCTTATAAAAAATATAATTATTTCATGAATATTTCGAATACTTTATTATAATAATTAACAAATTTAAAAAATGCCTATATTTTGTAATTATAGTTAATATGAATTATTTCGTAATCGCAAAAAGGTTTTTAGAGATTTATTTCAATATGTTTTAAAATAATAATATATCTTAAATATTGTATTTTTTATACGTAAAGTTAACTTTTTCCAGTATTAACAAATAACCTTATATCCTGTCAAACTTAAAAAACTTTATAAACATATTTTGCATATGTTCTTTTCGTCTTTAAAAAAATAGAATATCGTCGAGGTAGCATATAACGAAAACGTCAAGATATATTTATAACATATAATTTACTATCCGTTAAAAAGTTGCTAATACGTTTATAAATCCTATTAATATCACTAAATACTTAAATAATCGGTAATGCGTTCTCAAGATTATTTTTTATTCGTATCCTTTTTTAATTCTAATAAGATTATATCCATTTTTAAGATCGAATATTATAAATTAATAAATTTCCTAAAGTCGGTTTTTTATTTTTGTAATTGAGAATAATAATATATGATCTTTAACGGTAATATCGTTTAGTTGTTAATAATTAACTATAAGTTATAATTTTCTATTTCTTTTGGTTATAAAGAATATAAAATATCCTATTAATAACTTCGAAAGACGAATCTATCCTTTCTGTAACCAATTTTCCAGGTATTTTTTAAGAATACGTAATTCGTTTCCGTTAAGGTAAAACTTTATTGAAAACCCTTTTTTAAGGATTATTTTATAATTTTATTCGCTATATTCTGGTAATTTCGTATTAATCTCCTTTTTGAAAAGCTATGCGTATCTATAATACTGTAATAATATATTGAATAGGTTTTTTAACTTTTAGGGCTGTTATTTTAAATCGTTATTTAATTAATTTAATTTCGTTTTAATAATAATAACAATATGTTATATCTTTCTTTAATATTTATTTTCTTTCTTATATTTTGTCCCTCTGGGTAATAAGGTTTTTGTCGTATTTTTATGTCTGCATTCGTCGCCATTTCCGATCAAATATTAAGATCTTAATTCTTTTTGTCTGTTAATAAGGTATAAGGTAAATCTTACTTAGCCAGTCATTTTATTAATCAAAATTTATTATTTAATATTATTCTTAAACAAAAATCTCGAAATAATTAATTTTACATATAATATTCCCGTTATTATAGGCGAAATCTTAACTTTTGATATTCGTCGCTATATAAAGTTTTAATTTATATCTTTATAATAATCTAAACTTATTAACAATATCCGGTATAATATAATTTCCGTCTAAAGCTCCGTAATTTACTATTACGGTATATTAATACGTTTTAATTCGTATATCTAAGGTGATAAGGTTATTAACGCCTTTTATCGTCGCGTTTAAATCCTTTCGTAAATGTTTCTTTTAATTCCTTTGGGTTTCGCGATTCTGCGGCATTTTTATAAGTAACGTTTTTCTTTTAATTATTATTCGAATTAATTAAGTTTTGTTTGTATTTCTGCGTTTAACGCATTAAGCTGTTATATTTGTCGTTATTACCGGTATATTTCCCTTTCGAATCGTATTAATTATTTTTAATCTTTGTCGTAATTCCTTTTTTTATCGCAGAAATTATTTTCTTGCGTTCACGATTACATCTTGTTATACGTCGTTTTAATTGTCGTTTTAGAAATTGTCTGTAAATTAACGTATTTTCTTCTTAATAGCTTTTTTTTTCGTAAGGGTTTATAATAAATACCAACTGAAAATGGAAATTAATAATAACTTTTTGGCAGTGTTTTGTTATTATACCCTAAATTAACTTTTTTCCGTTTAATAATTATATTATTATAAATAATAAAAGGGGCTTTCTTACGGATACCATTTTCCTTCAGGACAGCTTTTTTTTCGGCTAATATAAAAATATCTCCTAGGGTTATAGATCGAAAATATCAAGATCATTATTAATTATTCTTGATATTTCCCTTACAGTTTCAAAAATCGAATTCCTTATAACACATACGAGTAATTTATCCGTAAATATGTTATTTTTATTTTTCCTGATCGGGATATTCTCGTCATCGACAATATATGGCAAATATTTTGCCGTATTAATTAAGGGTTCCGGGAAAAGTTTCTTTTATCTAATCATAGTATTTATATAATTACCTTTATAATATTTCTTATTATGTTCGCAATATTTATTAAATCAGCTTTTTAGCTTTTCGTATTTCTTATTAGACTTGTTGCTATAAGTAACCTAATATCTTCTTAGGCTTAATTATGTTAATAAATGTATTTTTGTCCATTTCAATTTTTTAGATCATCTTTTAAAGATAGGCTTTCAATTATTTCAATAGAGCTTTTTAGGTGCCTTATACCCCGTTATCTTATATCCCATTTTGTTTCAATTAAAATATTTAATTTAGCTTTAATCTTTCCTATAAATAACCCTTAATTCTATACGCCCTGGTTCTGTGCCGTAAAAAGTGTTATTACGTCGAAAAACGCTGGTATTAGCCATAGATCGGGGTTTGTTATAATCTTTCCCCTTAATGCCTTTAATATGTTATACGTATTATTAATTATTAAAACTAATTATTAAATAATATAATCTGATAAATATTTAGGACGATTATATTTGAAAAGGTTTTTTTATATTTTTAAGTTGTCGAAAAATTTAATTATTAATCCATTTTACCCTTGATTTAATTTAACGGCTAATTAACCTAACGGATTACAGTAATTGAATATTAATCTTCTTTATCTTAATTATTAAATTTATATCTTAATTTGTATTTTTTCGATTATTATTTCGACCAATTTCGTTAATATTAATTCGAATTATTTGTAGTTGTTATAAATTCGCATTATTTTTAAGTTTTGCTTCTCGGCTAATAAAATAAAGTATTCCCTTATAACGGGCTTAAACCAAATAACGGCATTTCCGGTAAATCGTTCAATTACGAATTTAATTCGCATAATAAACGTAATAAATCGAATAAGAAAATATCCAAAATATATTAAATATTAAACAAATAATAATTATAATTTAGTCGAAATTCCTTCAAAAAGTTCTGCCTTAAGAAATTTCAGGACTTTTTCCGGTTCCTTAATGGAATTTAGCTGGATAACCTGGCTTATTCGAAAAGGTTTCCCGGTTTCGGAAATTCTTTTTTTAAACTTTTTATGAACGGTATAAATGGACGTCGTAAAATCAATATTATCTTTTTCAAGCTGGATAATATATTTGTTCATGGTATCCAGACGTGGAAAAATTGTTTTGCAAAAAAAAACGAAATTGTTCTTTTTCTTTCTTGGATTTTGTTTTAAAATCGAGATAATTAAAAAGTTAATAAATAAGGTGTTCGGGTTATTTATTAATAAATATAATATTGGCGATATTGCTTAAAATTTAACGGTATTATTAAATAAAACCTTATAACATAAAACGGCTAAAAGATTTAACTAATTATTAAATTTTAATCCTATAAATCTATTTGGATAAAAATACTATGAGAAATTAAGAAATAAATATAATAATATAATTTATTTTGTAATTCCAAAAATATTTTAAATAACAATATTATATTATAAGATAAAGCTATTTAAATTAAGGAAATAATAAGTGTATATATTTTAATTCGGTTTATTAACTTATTACTAGTAAGTTCATGATTTAACATATTAGCTTATTATTCATAAGTTGGTAATCAAGTTTACTAGCTTATTACCAGTAAGTTAGTGATCTATTACTTAACTTGCCCCACCGCGTATTTGTGGTTAGGCTATAACAAACCGTTTCTGGCAACCGTGGCTTGCTGGGTAATAACATTATATTTTTCTTTAATACCTATTTTCTTTTTTATGTTTTGTCCTTGTGGGTGGTAAAGTTTATATCATGTTCTTATATTTGCATTTGTCGCTATTATCGATCAAATGTTAAGATTTTAATTTTCTTTTTTCTTATTTGCTAATAGAGTATAAGATTAAACTTTTCTGGCCAGCTTTTCTATTAATTAAGATTCTGTATTGCCGTATCCATAGTAACCCTAAGATTGTATCCTAATTTTTAAATAGAACGATATCGAAATCGATTGTTTAATATCGTTTTTAAATAAAATTCTCGAGGTAAATATTTCGCCTATAATTTTTCGGTTATCGTAAGCAAATTTTAAACCTTTGGCATTTGTCGTTATATAAGGTTTTAACTTATATCTTTATGGGAATTTAAATTTATTAATTATATCTGGTATAATGTAATTCTCGCTTAAAGTTGCGTAATTTATTATTACGATATTTCAATATATTCCGATTTGTATATCCAAAGTATTAAAGTTGTTAATAGTTCTTACTATCGTATTTCAAGCCTTTTTAAGAATTTCTTTAACTTCTTTAAGTTTTCTTATTTTACGGTTTTTTTATAGGTAACCTTGTTTTTAAACTTTTATTCGAATTTGTCGAGCTTTATTTATGTTTTTGCGTTTAGCGCGTTTAGTTACTATATTTGTCGGTATTGCCGGCGTACTTTTCTTTCGAATTATATTAATTGTTTGTGATTTTGTTATAATCCCTTTTTTTATAAAATAAATTATTTTTTTCTGTTAGCGATTATATCTTATTATGCGTTATTTTAATTATTGTTCTAAAGATTTTCTATAAATTAACGTATTTTTTCCTTAATGGTTTTTTTATACAGGTTTATAGTAAATGCCAATTAAAAATAAAAATCTGTAATAATTCCTTGACTGTGTCTTTTAATATATATTAGTTAACTTTTTTTTCTATTTGATAATTCTATTATTAAAAATAATACAAGGGGCTTTTTTGCCAATATTATGTTTTTTGCAGGCCAGCTTTTTCTTTCAGCCAGTTATTAAATATTTTCTGGGATTATAGTTCGAAAATGTCGATCTTATTATTTATTACTTTTTTTATTCCCGATACCGTTTGGAAAATCGAATCCCATATAGTATATGCGGGTAATCCGGCCTTACATATATTATTTTCATATCTCCTAATCGGGACATTTTTGCTGTCGACAATGTATAGTGTGTATTTTGCTATATCGATCAGGGGTTTTAGCTTAAATTTCTTTTATTTAGTCTCAATATTCGCGTAATTATCTTTATAATGTTTGTTGTTCCATGAATAATATCTATTAAATTAGCTTTCTGGCTTTTAATATTCTTTATTAGATTTTTTGCTATAGCGAACCTGGTATATATTTAGGCTAAATTATATTAATGGATTTGCCTTTATCCTTTTGGTTTTTTTTGGATTGTTCAATAGCTATAGGTTTCCAATTAGTTTAATGGGGCTTTTTAGATGTTTTATATTATATTACCTTATGTCACATTTTGTTATAATTTTAATATTTACACTGGTTTTAATTCTTTCCATAAGTGGTTCTTATTTCTATGGGCCTTAATTCCGTACTGTAAAAAATGTTATTATATTGAAAGACGTTAATATTAACTATATCTCGGGATTTATTATGATTTTTTCGTTTAATATTTAGTACGTTGTATATATTGTCGATTACCAATCTCAATTATTATAACGATATAATTTAATAAATATTTACGCCGATTAAACTTAAAAAGTTTTTCTTATATTTCTTTAGGTCATTAAAACATCTAATCATTAATATTACTTATTTTTAATTTAGTTTAACAGCTAATTAAATTAACTTATTATTATTACCAGCTATTAATCCTTTTTATCATAATTATTAAATCTTTATTTTAGTTTTTATTTTTTTATTTATTTTTGTGAAAATCATTCTTAATATTTATTCCAATCATTCGTAATTGTTATAAGTTCATATTATTTTTGGGTTTTGTTTTTCGATTAATAAAATAACATATTCCCTTATGTTAAATTCGAATGAAATAATCGTATTTTCTGTAAATCGTTTAATTACGAATTCGCTTCGTACAGTAAATGTAGTACGTTAAATAAGAGAATATCTTAAATATATTCGGTATTAAGTTAAAAATAATTATAATTTAATCGAAATTCCGGCGAAAGAATTTGGCTTAGGAGGCTTAAGAACTTTTTCCGTTTCCTTGGTACAATTCAGCTAAATAACCTGATTTGTTCGAAAAGGCGTCCCGCTTTTAGAAACTTTTCTTTTTTTTAAAACCTTTTCTGGGCGGCTTAAAGGGACGTCGTAAAATTATTATTATCTTTTTGAAGCTGGATAATACGTTCGTTTATGGCATCCAGACGTTGAAACACTTCTTGATAAAAAAAAAGCGAAATTCTTCATTTTTTTAGATTTTATTTTAATATCCAGGTAATTAAAAATCTAATGAATGGGTTCTTTGGCCTATTTACTAGTAAATATAACGTCGGTAATATTGCTTCAACTTTAACTGTATTATTAAATAGAAATTTGTAACGTATAACGATTAAATAATTTAATTAATTATTAAATCTTAATGGTACCGAATTATATTAATCAGGATATCGTCAGAATTTAAATAATAATATTATATTGCAAATTAAAATTATGTAAATTATAAAAATAATAACCGTATATATTTTAATTTGGATTATTAACTTATTACCAATAAGTTGATAATCCGGCTTATTGTTTTACTTCCGGTAAGTTGGTAATCTATTACGTGACCTGTCCTATCGCGCACTTGTGGTTGGGTCATGACAGACGGTTGCTGGAGACCGTGGCTTGCTAGGTCATGACAGTTACGTTTTCGTAATAGCAAAAGATAATTACGTAACAAATATTTTGTTGTAAACTAAAGCTATTTAAACTATGGAAATAACGAACGTATATATCTTAATCCGGCTTATTAGTTTACTTTCAATAAGTTAATAATCCGGCTTACTGGTTTACTTTTAATAAGTTAATAATTTATGACGTAACGTATTTTACTTCGTTTTTTGACCATTCCTTATTCTAGCCGTTTCTGGAAGCCATATTTCGTTAAGATATAATACGATTTCCTTTTTTCGCACATTTTATCTTTAAAATTCTTTTTCTAATAAATACTTTACATTCGTTATAACTTTCAGTATTTTACGCGGCGTTTTCGAACAACAAATTAACGTTACGCCTTAGTTACTTTAATCGAGGTTAAAGGTTTTAACGTTATATGTTATTTTGTGGTTTTCGAAATAACTTGATTGTTAAATCATGAAAGAAATATCGCGTTATAATAAATATATCCGTCGTAGTTGTTCCTATAATGGAATCGGCGTTTCCGTTTTAATAAGTAATCGGTAGTTCCTAAAGATTTATCGTCTTAAAAAAAGTTAACCGTAAAAAAGGTTTTGGCTAAATCCTTAATACATTTTTTCTAGATAAGGCGTTAATGTTAATATTTCCAAACTAAGGGTGCGAAATTCGGTAACCGGGCCTTCTAATTACTAGACGAACCGGACGACTTTATTCAGTTAAAATTAAAATCCGTAATAATTATTTAGGTCTTAGACAAAATAGACGTTATCGACTGGAATGTAATAAACTCGATATTTCCGCTTTTAAATACCGTGAACTAAAATGCCATTATTAATAGTTCCGTCGTTATTGGTAAAAGTTTTTTAATAGGCGTTAGGTATTTATCAGATTTTTCGCGAGCGTTTTAATATTTTCAGAATCTGGATTTTCTTTTCATTTAATTAGATACTGGGTAAACCCATCTTTTTTTCTTACGTTAAGGATTTTTTTACTTCGTATATAATTTCGTTTTTTACCTTAATATTATTTTATACCGCATGGATTTTGATAGTATTCGGTATTAACTTAAGTAAAGAAATAAGAAATATTAAACAATCGTTACCTTTAATAAAGGTTCTAATTAATAATTATTTTTTGAGATTTTCTTAGCCATTTTATACGGGCCGATACATTTAAAATCATGTTTTTTGCTATCTTATTTTGTTTGAATATTTTGGTAATTAAGTAAACCATTTGTCCCTTTTCGAAAGTTGGTACTTTAATCTTTTTTAATTATAATATCTGATTATGTCGTTCTGTAAGAACTTAAATCTGAGTTTTATTTCTTAATACACTTATTATTATTGTTTTAATATCAGGATTGCCTTAATTTTTACAGCTTTATTTTATACTCTTTATAAACTGTTAATATCAACTCGAAGTTAACTTTTGTCGTGGTTATTTTAATGCTTTTATAGTAATTAATGTAATAGGTGATCTAAAGTTCAGGTAATTTTTAATTCAACTATTTTATTTGTAATTAACACAATATCGTAAGTAAGCTTCTGGTATTTAATTTAACAATTCGGTTTGCTTATCCGTTCAATGTTAAAAAGCGTTCGATAACATATAGTTTAGCTTAATTTGCGTTATAAGTCTTTGCTAGAACTTTAATATAAAAATTATTTTTTTGTTAAAGATAATTTCGTATAGTAATCCGTATATGCTACATATATTTCTAAAAAAATGTATACTATTTATTTCGTATTTATGTTCTTTTAATACGGTAAAAAAAATAGGAAACTTTGTGACGGCTAGGGGGTTTAACCAACTATTAAACCTTAGTCGTACGCGTTTATGTTGGTAGGAGTATTATGGGAATCTGAGTAATAAATACAGTAACGTATCACGTTTCGTAATTCCAAAAGTACCTGAGGTAAAGATGTTATATTACAAGCTAAAACTATTTAAACTATAAAAATAATAAGCGTATATATATATATTAATTTTTGGTATTCTTACTTGTCTTTGTTCCACTGTATTTAGCTATATTCAGCCAACCTTTACTAAACAATGGCTTAATATTAATCAATCGTGCTCAGAAAAATTTGCTAAACACCTATTACGTAACTCAGGATGTGGTCCGTATTATTTTCGTTAACCGTTTCCTAAGGTCGGAGCTTATCAGGTTGTAATACGATTTCCCCTTTCCCCAAATCTTGCCTTTAAGATTTCATTTTTCCTAATAAGTATTACCGGTTCGTCATATTATCGGGTCGTATTGCTAAAAGTCGCCGTCAGGTTTTTTTTACCATTTGTTGGCAAAATCTAGTTTTTATTTTTAACGATTTCAGTTTTGAGATTATGCCATATTCTTTATGTGTCTCCAAAGGTTCAAAATGCAAAATAATAAAAAAGGTTTTAAAATATAAAGTTTGCGTTAAACGTAAATATCCTAACAATGGAACCGGTATTACTTTTTCCTTTCTAAAGTATATTCGTACCGAAAACCAACGCTTAAAGCGAAAGGACGTTTTTGCAAATGAACGTTTTTTAAATTGCAAAAACGTTATCAGTAGAAGATAAAAAAGGCCATTACCGGTTTAATTTATTTTCGGAATTAGAAAACTTTTTTTCGTTCGAAAGGAATAAAAATGGTGTAACAAAAGTTGTAATCGCTTAAGGAGTTAGAAAAACAAGAACGTTAAAAGTAGGCCATTATCAAAGCTTTTATGGCCGCTTTAGTTCCTTTTGCTAATCCCATAGATTAATTTGGTATCGGTAATACCGATTAGTCTGTTACAAACGTTCATTAGGACGTAGTTATTTTTAGTAATTCCGTCGTTACTGGTGAAATCTTTTTAATAAGCGTTAAGCGCTAATAAAATTTTAACAGGTTTTTAGGTGTTTTCGGAATCCGGATATTTTTTTACTGAAGTATTATGTAAATCCGTTTTATTTTCACATGTCGAAAGTTCTTTCAATTTTGTATACTTATTTATGTTTTATTTCCATATCGTTTTATGCTATATGTATTTTAATTATATCTGCTATTAACTCGAGTAAGGAAACGTAAAAGATTAAATAGAATTTGACTTTTGATAAAAGTTCCAATTGGTAATTGTTTTTTGAGATATTCTTCGTAATTTTATATAGACCGATATACTTAAAATCGAGTTGTTTATTAAGTCGTTTTGTTTAAATATTTTTGGTAATTAGGAAAACCATTTCCCCTTTTTCGAAAGTTAATCCTTTTAACCTTTTCTGGTTATAATATTTATTTATTTAATTTCGTATGAATTTCAGTTTTATTTTTATTTTTTGATATAATTATCGTAGTTATTCTGATAGAAGAATTCTTTTAATATTAATTACACCGTCGTCGCGTATTTCTTTGTAAACTGTTGAGGTGAAATCAAAATTTGCGTTCGTTGGTATTACCTTAATGGTTTTGTGGTAACTGGTATTATAAGCCGGTTATACGATTAGCAGTTTTTCAACCCAATTATTTTGATCGTAATTAATATAATATCGTAATTTAACATCTAAAATTTGGTTTGTTCGTTTTATTTAACTATTTGCTTAAGGTTTAAATACGGTGGATAACTTGTGATTTAGGCCGCTCTAAATTATAAGGCCTTATTAAAACTTAGACGTAAATATCAATTTTTATTTAAAATACTTTCTATTAATAATCCGTATATACTGAAAATATGTTTAAAGAAAATATATGTTATTTGCTGGGCGTTTGTATTCTTATAATATGGTAAAAAATAAGAAAATTTGATAAATCGGTCGACGATTACGAAAATGTTATCGTAATATATTTCTGTAATTAGAATTTCTGATATAAAAATTCAGTAATAAAGTCGAATATAATTAAATACCATAAATGCTTTATAACTAATAATAGCTGTAGTTTTTCGGATGGCTTATATTATCGCGATTTCGTTCTAGCGTAAAAATCGCATTACCGTATAAATTTTTATCAAACTTTAAATATCTGTATAACTAATAATCGTATATTTTTCGCAGTGAAGTCATTTAATATTTTCTTAGAACTTATATTTATTTTTTAATTTTTTAAACAACCATCATTATGCTGCTAATTCTTTTGATATATATTAAAAGATACGACCCGAATTATCGCAATCTGCTAAGGGCGTAAATATTTTTGTATAATAATATCGAAAATTATATAATTCACTTTAACTAATTTTTGTTTTCGGTTTGGTCGTTTATTTAAGGTATTTGCTTTGTTATTTTTTAAACTTTTCTTATAGATAATAACAAAATCGAAATTCGTCAATTCTTCAGCATAACGAAATTATTATTTTATAAATTCCTTAATCGTAATAAATCGGATAAGATTTTAATAATCTATTTAAACTTTAACCTAATAGAAATTTCCTTTTAAAAAATGTTTAAATTATCGAAATACCATAATAATGGCCCTAAATTCCTTATCGGATATGACATAATTAAATACGGCTTTTTTTAATTTGTACGAAAAAAATATAATCAGGTATAGTTTTGTCTTAGGTATTTCGTTATCCGATTATTACGCCTAATACGTAATCGGAAATATTAGTTTTTAATTTACTGGAATAGTGTAAATTGTACATAATTAATACAAATTTGTTAATAATCGCATCCTTAATAATTTAAAATGTTTCTTTCGTATCTGGCGGTTATTTAAAAAACCTTTTCGTAAGGTTTATTAAGCGTAAAATTATTTTGCTAAAATTTGAATAAACTTTCTGTAATAATTAATAAATCCAAAAATACCTATTTTTCTTTAATTATTATTGGCGTTTACTATGTAATAATTATTACAATGTTCTTAGGATCTATTCGAATATATTCTAGGATAATAATATATCCCAGATATTCCATTTCTTATTTGTTAAATTAACTCTTTTCTGCATTAACAAATAACCTTACGTCCTACAAAACTTAAAAAACCTTATAAACATATTCTATATATATTTTTTCGATGTCCGAAAAAATAAAAATCTCGTCGTGGTAGCATACGACAAAAATATCGTAATACCTTTATAATATATGGTTTACTATCTATTAAAAAGTTACTAATACGTTTATAAACCCTATTAATATAACCAAATACATAAATACTCCGTAATTCGTTTTAAAAATTGTTTTCCATTAATATTCTTTTTTAATCTTAATAAAATTATATTTATTATTAAAATCGAATATTGCAAATTATTAAGCTCCGTAAAATCAATCTTTTACTTTTATTATCAATAATAATAGTATTTTGTCCTTAACCGTAAAAACTGTTCACTTATCGATAATTAACCACAAATCGTAATCTTTCATTTTTTTTCCATACGAAAAAAATATCGCGTATTCTGCCGGTAATTTCGAAACTTAAATCCATCTTTCGTGTAACCGGTTTTTCAAATATTTTCTTAAATTACATAATTCGTTGCCGCTAAAATTAAAAATAATGTAAAACCTCGTCCAAAATCTTTCCTTAAAAACTATCTCATAATCTTATTCGTTATATTTTAATAATTTCGTATCAAATTTGTTTCTAAAAAGCTGTTCGTCTTTATAATATTATAATAACATATTAATCAGATTTTGTACTTTTTATAGCTGTTATTATAAAATGTTATTTCATTATTTTAATTTCGCTTTAATAATAATACCGATACGGAATAATTTTCTTTAATACCCATTTGTTTTCTTATATTTTGTCCCATTAGATAATAAAGTTTTTGTCGTATTTTTATGCCTGTATTCGTCATTATTATTAATTAAATATTAAAATCTTAACTTTTTTAATTTTTTTATTTGTAAGGTATAAAGGAAACCCTATTTAACCAATCTTTCCATTAATCAAAACTCCGTATTAACGGATCCATAATCATCCTAAAATCATATCGTAATTCCCAAATCAAACGATATCGAACTTGACAATTTAATATCGTGTTTAAATAGAAATCTCGAAATAATCAATTTCGCGTATAATTCTGCCATTATTAAAAGCAAATTCTTAACCTTCGGCATTTGTTACTATATAAAATTCTAACTTATATCTCCGGAGCTATTTAAATTTATTAATTACATTTAATATAATATAATTCCCGCGTAAAGCTCCATAATTTATTATTACGATATACCACTATGTTCTAATTCGTATATCCAAAATAATAAAGTTATTAACGGCTTTTATCGTTACGTTTAAAGCATTTTTTAAAAGTTCCTTTTAATTCCTTTAAACTTCATTATTTTATATCTCTTTTATAAATAATTTTTTTCTTTAAACTCTTAATGGAATTTATCGAAATCTATTTATATTGCTGCGTTTGACGTATTTAGTGTAAGATAATGAATAGCTATGAACTGGGTGAGGTGATCTCCGACCGGTCGTAAAGCAGATTTCAAGAAATAATTATATTAAGTTATTTCCATCTGGCATTTCCTATTAGCTGCCAAATAATAGATTTATATTAATAAATAAGTCGGTAACTGATCGGTAGCCGGTCGGTTATTAGCCTTATTTTTATAAAGGCTATATTTTTATAATTATTTCTCCTTTTTAAGTTATTAAGTTTTAATAATATTTTTATTAATTTAATATAATATCTTTTGCAAACCTAATTTTGTATATTTATTAATAATTTACCGTTATATTATATTATAAATAATTGCCATAATAGTTAATACGTATTATATTACGTAATTAATTATGGTCCGTTTAATTCTTTATTATAATTTATTTTTAACCTTATCTTATTTACCTTTTTTTTTCCTTTTTGCGCCTATATTTCTATTTCTTTTATATACGTATTTCGTTCGGTTTTTCGTATTTCTTTATTTTTATTTTGCTTTTTCCGTTTGTTTTACGTATTATTTCTATTCGCCATATTTTCTTTTTCGTAAGGAGTTCTTAAAATAATATTACTTTAATATTAAGGAAAAATGGGATTTTTTTTAACGTTATCCCTTTAATACCGATAATAAGATAAATATTAATCGTATTACGGACGATAATAAGCCGTATTATATTAATGTAATATAATGTTATTTCGATTACAGTACAATTTATATTTAAATTCCGGACGTAATAAATTATATCGTAATTACTTATTATTATAAAACTTTTCGCATAATAAATAATTATTTTTAATATTATTAATATCGTTATTTAATTTCCATTTAATTTCCGATTATTATTAAAAATGCCGGCTAAATAATCTTTTAATTCGGTATTAATAATTAGGAGTTTATCGACAAAGTTGAAAAAGTTCGTATTATAAATACCTAATATTAACATTCCGACGTAATTACTATCAGTCGTCAACTTAACGTTTTTCCCAAAACCGAATTCCCCTTTAATACGGTAATTATTAAAATATATTGTTTTTTTAATATAATTAAGGTTAATTTCGGGTTATTTATTATATTTACGAAAATTTAATTTTAACGCCGTTTTATATATTTATAAATTTAAATATTTTTTATAAATATTATGGTTTTTCTTTTACTATTTTGCAATTAATTTCCGATTAAATTTAAATTTAAAATCCCTTTATAAACAAAATAATTTTTAAAAACCATTATATTATTACGTTTCTTATTTATAAATATTTGTTGCCCGTTTTCCAATATTTTAATAAAATTTTAATACTTATTAATAAGTATTATTAAAAAATGGTTTTGCCGAGTAAAAATATTACCGAACAGAAAAATATTAAATACTATAAGAACGGCACCTTATTTCCGATTAATAACAAATTATATTCCAATTACCTGGGCCTTATTTTTCGTAAAAAATAAAACTTTTTGAAATATTTTCTAAATTTTATACTTAATAAATTTAATAAACGTATTTATTTTTTGCCGTTATATATTTTCTAATTACTTTTTAAAATTCCTATATTAATTTCTTTAATACGCGGATTAAAATTAATTAACGTAAAATTTAATAATTAAACGTGACATTTATTTTTACGATAACAATTTAATATTTTTATATTTCCTATAAGTTTTAATTAATATTTAATAAATTAATTATTTACCAAAAACTTAAAAGGTATTATATAATTAAATAATATTTTAATTCTAATATTTTAATTTTACTTAAAATTAATTTTATATAATTTTTATAATTATTAAATATCTAATTTCCGATTACGTTATTATTATGGTCTTTAAGTTATTTTATTTTCTATATACGTATTTAATTCTTTTCATAATGTTATAATATTTTAAACACATATTTAAAATATTTTCGAAATTTTTATATATTATATTTGGCGGGCCAACCTTCTTATATAATTAGGTATTCGTATTATTCTCAGTTATTTCGATAACGGATAATATTTTTTGTTATTTATTTTTATTATTACTTTATCAAATCTGATAACGCTATTTAAACGTTACCGGGTTTCCGATTATATTATGGTTTTATTAAAGATATTCAAAATATATTAAATATTTTTTGATATTTAATAAAAAAATATTTTATATATTTAAGAACTTATTTATTACTTAATCGTAATCTTAATATAAATAAATATATTTTTCTGGTTTTTAAACTTCAAAATTTTAATTAATATATTTATTAATTGTTTTAATTAAAATTTAATTAGCATATAATATTTTTTATAATATTCTTTTAAATTATTATTATTTTGTTTAATATTCGTATATTATTTAATAAATAAACTTTATTTTTTCGAAACGTTCCTTATTTTCTTATATTTATTTTTTAAATTTTTATAAAAAGCATTTTCTTATCCTCAAATAATATCCATATAAGGTTTCGAACGGCAAATAACCGATAAATATATTTTACATATTATTATATACGAATTCCGTATTTCGTAATAACCTTATTTAATTATTTTAATATTTATTAATGCAATCATGGAAATAATATTTTAAATATTAATAAATATGTTCCGCTTATTTATCGGTTTACGGATAATAAACAATTAATATTTGCCGTTTTATTCTTTATTTTTTATAATATTTTTCCCAAAATTAATTAATTAATAATTTATTTTTATTATTAATTATTTTAACTAATATATCGAATTTATATTTAATTTTATTATAAAATAATTAGATTAATTTGATTACGGTTAAAGTTATAATTATAAGGATAAATAATTTTAAATTCGTAAAACGGTCGATAATTACTAAGATTATATCATATTTTAGCCCATTTAAACCTAGGTTTTTAGGAAATTCCATAATACAAGTTAACGAAATTTTTTTAAAAGGTTATTTAAGTAATAATAAGGGTTATAATTATCTATATTATTTATAATGTAATTTTATTGTACTTTAGCAGTTCGGATATTAGTTGGTATATTTTCGGATATTATTCGCTATATCTTCTTAATAAAATTTTCTGGTTATTAATTTTAACGTATGGATATATTATATATGTTATATAATTAAATTATTATAATATTAATGAATAAATTATTTTCGTAAAACCCCTTATAAGAAAATTATAAATATATCCCAATTATATAAAATTTAATTTAAATTTAAAAAAATATTTTCTTTTTATTCCGGCTTGGCGTCATATTATCCGTATTAATTTTATAATATTTAAGGCATTACTTTGTAATTTTTGAACTTAATCGTAAAATTATCGGAAAGCTTTTGGTTAAAGTACCGCTTTATTCTTAAATAACCTTTTTGCTAAAACATATAAAACGTACTAATTATAAATAATAATTTCAGCATTAATTTTATTTTCCTTAAAATTTTCGAAATCCGGTTATAATGTAATTATAACTTATAATTACAGTTATTTAACCGTTTATTATATTATTATTACGATTTATATTTATATTATTATTTGCAAACGATAAATTTGTCAAATATATAATCTTTTATTTTTCCTTTTTTTAAAAGGTTTCTGCGATCGTATAATTAGGATTTTCGGCTTTTTTTACGCAAATCATAACTATTTTTAATTTCCGTAACCTAAAATGTATTTAGGAATTTTACAACAAACAAATTTTACTTTATTTTTATAACACTTTTTATTCCCTTATAATATTTTAAATCGCGTTATATATTTATAACCGTTTTTCGTACTTTTTCCGGTATATTATTCGTAAATCCGAATTTCTTAAATAACGTAAGAATTACGTTTTTATACGTAATTTTTCTTAATATATAATCCGGGCTTCTAAATAACTTATCTGCCGGGTTAACGGCATTCGGTTAATATTAAATCTTAAAATTAAATAACATAAAGTGGTAAACTTATCGGGCTAATTTTCCCTTAATATTACGCGCCGGTACCTTTATTATATTTTTTAATACTATATAATTAATAAATATGAAAAAAAGTTTTTTATAGCATTAAAATATTATTATTAATATTTTAAACATTCTATAATCGCTAATATTTTTTATTACCTATTAATTTACCGTCTTTCGATTAAATTTAATATTTATAATTAAATATAATTACGTGTTAATATTTTCCGTATTTTTGTAAAAATATTTTTAATATAACTTTTACCAAAACGTCTATTTTAACTATGGTATTTCTGGTATTATCCTAATATCAGAAAATAATAGCCGATTAAAAACTTTTTTAAGTTTTCAAACGCCTTTTTAACCTTTTCGGGTTACCGGAATTTTGTTGTTTTTCTTTATCCTACGCCCTTTTTAAAAGCTTAATAATCAATTCGATAATACGTAAATAATAGGCGATAAATTTCCGGTAAAAATTTGCAAATTCCAAAAATATTTAAATATTATAAATTAATTTTAATTTTAACCATATTTCAATAATATTAATCCGTCGGCAATTTATCTTTAAATTACTAATATTAATTATAAATCTTAAAAACTTTATCTTTTTTTTAAAAAATTCGCATTTAAATATTTTGACAAATAATTAATCTTATAATAACCGTTCGTAAACGAATTAAAAATATTTCGTATATTTTTTTTCGTTATCCGAATAAATAATTATATTATTTAAATATATTACGTATATATAATTAATGAATCTAATTAATACCGTATATATATAAGCCTGGAACGTAATTAACGTATTAATAAAACTAAATAGCATAACCGTATATTTATATTACCCGTACCATATTTAGAAAACCATTTTTTATTTATTGCCCTTTTTAATTTTAATATAATAATAAATATCTTCAAAATTAATTTTTAAAAATATCTTAATTAACCTTCAGAGATTTATTATTTTTAAAATTAAAAATAAAAAATATCGGTTTATTAGTAGTACTTAATTTAACCTTTTATAATTAACGTATAATCAGAAATTGCCGTTTTTTGTAAGGATAAATAATATTAATATCTTTATATCCGTTTTCGAATAATATATCAGGCTTACTTTTATGATTTTTCGGTTATATATTTCGAATATTTTCCGTTAAGTTTCTGAAATAAGATAAATTAGGCCGAATGAAAACGTTTTCCTTAAAATCAAGTTTATTATATATTTTGCCTCTAATAATTAAAATATTTCTTTTATTATTTTTTGGAATATATTTGCCGGAAATTCTTGAGATATATAAAAACGTCAGTTAACCCCCGTCTTTTGTTATTTCCCGAATTCCAGGATATTTAATTTTTCGGCTAATCTTATTAGATTAACAGTATATATTTGTTTACCGGAAAACATTACGTTTACCATTTCTTATTTATTAACGTTTCGTAACAGTTTTTATAATTATTAATATATAGCTATATTTAGCAAAATCCTTAATTTACTTATTTTAAGTATGGATAATAAAAAAATTGAACTTTTTTTAATTACAATATATTATAAAGTAAAATTACTTAAATTTTAGTTGGTTTCCGTTATTATGTTAATAGGAATTTCGTAAACCTTATAATATTTAATATATGCGCCGTTAATGCCGATACGGCTCATAACATTTACATAATTTAATTAATAATTAAGTTTTTTCGTTAATGTTTTGCTTATAATATTTACTTATATTCCGGTATCTATACATATTTATACCATTATATTCCCTATATTTCTTTTAAAAAATACCTTTTTTTAAAAGGCGGTTTTGTTTTAACGATCCTATAATTATTAGCCGAAATAGATTAGATATACACATTTTTCTGGCGTTTTTTGGTTTTATATTTAGAAATTAATTTATCGTTATATATTATAAAGTTATATACGGTTTTCGGAAATTGGTTTCCGTACAACCGGGATAATAAGCTTTTGGTATCCCTTTTTAATTTGTAATTTACGTTTTTATAATTTGGTTTCCCATAATTATAATATATAAATAAGTTCTTATAAAAATTAAATGTATTAAATTATACGGATTTATTTCAATCGGAATTAAATCGATAATTATTTGCTTTCTAAATATAAAAATACCTCTGGTTTTTATTATTTTTACGTGGCGCTTTTAATTTACTTTACGGATTTGTTTCCCGAAAACATTACAATAAAATCGTTTATCTTTATTGATATCTTTAACGGAAAATAATCCATTTTTTTCGCCTTTTTTCAGCCGTTCTAATAACGTTTTACCTTATTTGCTACATTCTTAATTCGTTTCAATTTAACGTTTTTTCGTAATAAGTTATTTCGTAACCTTAATATTAATTTATAAAAATAATTAAAGGCAAAATATTTATTATTTTGATCGTTTTTTGGCTTACAAATAACTGCAAACTTTATTTAATAAATTGAAAGCTTTTATTTAATATTAAAGTTTAATAATAATTAATCGAATTGTTATCGCAATTCTATATATTATTCTCTATATTCCCTATCGAGGAAATTAAGATTTACTTAATTTGTCTTAATAAAAATCCATAAATCTTCCATTTCTAATTTTTTTCGTAATTAAAATAATTAAACATAATATTATATATTCGTTATACGTTTGTAATAAAAACATTTATATAGCTCATAACCCAATCAATATAGGTAAAGGCATTTCGCCTAAACTTTTCGGCGTAAATTTTCGTAATAAACTTTTTCTAATTTCTTTTTAATTAACCCGTATTCGGAAAATTTCGGGCAATTATAACGCAATATTCGCTTATCGCCCTTAGGCTTTTGCAACAATATCGTAATTAACTTTTAAAAGTTTGCTTTTTTAATTTATATTATTACCTAATATTTGGCTAATTATCGGAATAATTCCCAATATTATTTATTTTATTAATAAATAATTTCTAAAATCTAATTATCATTAAAAGGTTTAACCCTTTTTTATTTTAAATTCCGGGACGTATTTATTTTATTACGCCCGTTTTCCGACCGTTTAATTAACGGTTATCGGGACGTATCTTTATTATATATATAAAGGGATTTAGGGTTCCGGAAATTATAATTATTTGCCCGTTAAGGTTTCGTTATAAGCTTTTTCGCCTATTTCTGTATCGTAATCGATCGTTTATTGGTTGGGTTCCGATCGGCGATTTTTTTAACTAATAATCTAAAATCGTTTTGCAATCGGTGAACTTTGCTCCTAATAATTATCGCATTACCTTCCATAATAAATAAAAAAATTATAAAATAATGGATAACTATAAGTTAAATAAGGTGATCTCCGGCCAATAATAAAGCAGATTTTAAGAAGTAATTATATTAAGTTATTTTTATCTGGCGTTTTTTATTAGCTGCCAGATAATAGATTTATATTAATAAGTGGGTCGGTGGCTGACCGGTGGCTGGTCGGCTACCAGCCTTATCCTCATAAGGGCGGTATTCTCATATTAAGTTATTATATTTATCGTTATTGCCGGCGTACTTTTCTTTCAAATCGTATTAATTGTTTTTAATTTCATTATAATTGTTTTTCTTATTAAATAAATTATTCTTTTATGTTTACGATTATATCTTTTTATGCGTTATTCTGGTTATCGTTTTAGAAATCTCTTATAAATTAACGTATTTCTTTTTTAATTTTTTTTTGGTAAAAATCTGTAATAAATATTACCTGAAAATAAGAATCCGTAATAGCTTTCTGGCATTATTTTCCCATTATTTACTGGATTAATTTCCTTTTCCGTTTATTAATTATACTATTAAAAATATTAAAAAAGTTCTTTTACGAATATTACTTTTCTTCGAGCCAGCTTTTTATGTTGGCCAATTATTAAATATCCTTTAAGGTTATAATTCGAAACTATCGATATTATTATTTATCGTGTTTATTATTTCCGGTACGGTTTAAAAAATCAAATCCTTAATAATACATGCGGTTAACTCGTCTATAAATATACTATTTCCATTGTTCGTACTCGGGACATTTTCGTCGTTGACAATATATAACGTATATTCTGCCGTATTGATCCAGAATTCCGGGACAAACTTCTCTTATCCAATCTTAATGTTTACGGATTTATTCTTATAACACCATTTATTATATTAGTAATACCTATTAAACCAGCTTCATGGCTTTTCGTATTTCCTGCTAAACCTTTCGCTGTAAAGGACCTGGTATATACTTAAACTAAATCATATTAATAAATTTACCACCGTCCTTTTCACTTTTCCAGAACTATCCCTCAGGTACAAATTTCCAGTTATTCTAATAGAATTTCTTAAATACCTTACATCATACTACCTTATGCCCAATTTTATTGCAATTATAACATTTGGTCTGGTTCCAATCCTTTTTATAAGTAACTCCTAGTTCCATAGGCCTTAGTTCCGTACCGTAAAAAATATTATTACGTTAAAAAACGCTAATATTAACCATATATCGGGATTTATTATTTTTTCTTCCTTTAATACTTTCATACGCTAAATGTACTATCGATCGTTAATCTTAATTATCATAACGATATAATCCGATAAGTAATTACGGCGATCAAACTTAACAAACTTCTTTTATACTTCCTTTTTCAGGCCGTCGAAAAACTTGGCCATTAATACCTTTTATCCCTAATTTAGCTTAACGGCTAACTAAACTAACGTACTGCCGTAACTGGATATGGATCCTTTTTGTTATAACTGCTAAATCTGCATTTCGGCTTTTTTTCTTTTCGTTTACCACTTTAAAAACCTTAGTTAATACTTACTTAAACTGTTCGTAATCGTTATAAATTGTTACTATTTCTGGGTTTTTTTTGTCAATTAACAATATAACGTACTTTCTTAGAACGGGTTCAAACCAAATAACCCTGTTTCCGGTAAATCGTCTGACTACAAATTCAACTCGTATAATGGGCGTAACAAGTCGAATAGGAAAATACCCGAAGTATGTTCGGCATTAAATTAAAAACAATTATAACTTAATCGAAGTTCCGTCGAAATATTTTGGCTTAAGAAACTTAAGAATTTCTCCTGGTTCATTGGTAAAATTTAGCTCAGTAACCTAACTTGCTGAAAGGGGCTTCCCGGTCTCGGGAGCTTTTCCTTTCTCCTTAAACTTCTTAGAAACGGCTTAAAATGTTATGACCCAACACGTTTCGAGTTTCGGAAACGGTCGCTCTGAACCGGAAACAGGACCTAAGTGGGTTAGGTCACGTGACCAGTGCTCAGCGATAATCACTGAGCATCATTGAGGTTCACTGGGCACGATTGAGCCTTGCTTAGTGGCTGTTACTGAGCAAAGACGAGCCAACCGAAGGATATATAGATATATACGCTTATTATTTCCATAGTTTAGATAGCATTAGTTTGCAATACAATATCGTTACCTAAGGCACTTTTGGTATTACGAAACGTAATAAGTTACTATATTTATTATTTAGATTCTTACGATATTCTTGTTAACATAAACCCGTCAACTTAGGTTTAATAATTAGTTAATTAGTTTAGCCGTTATACGTTATAAGTTTTTGTTCAGTAATACCGTCAGATTCTAAGCAATATTTAATATTGTTAAAATGTCGACCAGCATTTAGGAAACCCTGACTTAATAACTTTAGGCTCGAATTTGGGAACAGGAAAAAGAAATTCGACAACTTAAGGCTACGCCCGCCTAACCTTTTTTCGTTCGTATAAAGCCAAAAAAACTAGAACCTTACGATAAAAAAGGTAACCTTTAAACTTTTTTAATTTAAATATAAATTTATTTTTGCTTTTTAGATTTTAACGATTTAGCGGATATGGTTCTAGCAGTAGGAGCATGCTTAATAGGAGATACGGCTGATTAGTTTAAACTTATTATGAGAAAATTTTTGGAAGTAAAAAAAGTAAATAAGAAGGATTTTACTAACGAGATTTTTTCGATTTGCATTAATTTCGAAAATAAAGTGCGTAATAATTTCGGTAATCCGGATAAAGAACGATTAGCGGCTTAATAATTTTTATAATTCCGATAAAAAAAACTTGCGTCCAAGTACGCCGTAACCTTTAAAAGTTTTGCGGTTAAGGCAGAATAGGAAAACGACGAAGCCGATACCCTTATCGATATATTTTAAAAAGAATTAAAGGACGATATAAACGATAAAATTATTCGGATCGAACGACCAATTACTTTGGACCGGTATATCGTAAAAGTAATCAAGATTAATAATCGACAGTTTGAAAAACGACAGGAAAAAAAAGGATAATATGCCTTACTTTCGGGATATAAGTCTAATTAGGGGAAAAAACGAAACGTATTCCTTATTTTTTATGGAACGGCGCCAGAATTTATGGAATTCGGCGTTACTTATTAATAATATTAGAGCCAGATTAAATGCTTTAATTGTGGCAAAATAAGATATAATGTTTATAAGTATAAGAAACTTAAGAAATTACAATAAAATAATTAAACCCTTATACCGGAAGAACAGTTTAGGAATAATTAAGGAAACGATAGTAAAGTTATTAATATGATTTAAGCCAAATACGTATTAAGCCTTAAGCAAAAAGTTTAATAAAGATTATTACGATAAAAAATCCGACGAAAAAGGTAAAAAGCCAAAAAGCTAGCTTAATAGGTAACGCAAGCATAATAAAAGGCATTATAAGAATAATTACGCAAATATTAAAGTTAGATAAAAAAAGTTTATTCCGGAATATCCGATCGATATAACAGAATATATGCCATATACTGTCGACGACGAAAATACCCCGATTACGAAAAATGGAAATAACATATTTACGTATGAATTATCCGTATATATTATAAGGGATTTAACTTTCCAAATCGAACCGGGCCTAATAAAAACGACGAATAATGGTATCGATAGCTTCGAACCATAACCCCAGAAGATATCCAGCAATTGGCCGAAGCAGAAAGTTGGCCCGAAAGAAAGTAATGCCCGTAGGAAAACCCTTTTTGTTATTATAAATGGTATAATTACTAAACGGAAAAGGAGTTAATCCAGCGTACGGTAAAAAAGTATTGTTAAAAAATTATTACGGACCTTTATTTTTAATTGGTATTTATTACAGATACTTACGAAAGAAAGGTTATTAAGGAAAAAATACGTTAACTTACAGGAGATTTTTAAAATAATAGCTATAATAACGCATAATAAGATGCAGTCGTAAATATAAAAAAATAATTTATTCAATAAGGAAACGAATTATAAGAAAATTAGGAATAATTAATACGGCTCGAAGGAACAGTATGCTAATAATAACGATGAATATAGCAGTTTAACGCGTTAAACGAAAAAATATAAGCAAAATTCGATTAATTCGAATAAGAGTTAAAAGAAAAAGGTTACTTTTAAAAAAGCCGCAGGATAACGAAATCTAGAGGAATTAAAGGGAACTTTTAAGAAAAGTTTTAAATGCGATAATAAAAAACGTTAATAACCTTATTACTTTAGATATACGAATCGGAACGTATTATTATATTGTAATGGTAAATTACGAAACATTAGGCGGACATTATATTATACCGGATATGATTAATAAGTTTAAATTATTATGGAAATATAAGTTAAAACCTTATATAGTGATAAATGCCGAAAGTTAGAAATTCGCTTACGATAACGGAAAAGTTATATGCGAAATTGATTATTTCGAAAATTTTATCTAAGGACGATATTAAACGGTTAATTTCGATATCGTTCCATTTGGGAATTACGATATAATCTTAGGATTTTTATGGATACGCCAGTACGGAATTTTGATTAACGGCTGAACTGGCCAGGTAAAGTTTACTTTACTTTTTATTAATAAATAAAAAAAGAAAAAATTAAGATTTTAATATTCGATTGATGATAACGACGAATGCAGGCATAAAAATACGATAAATACCTTATGTGAGAATACAGCCCCTATAAAGATGAGGCTGGTAGCCGACCAGCTACCGATCAGCCACCAACCCACTTACTAATATAAATCCACTATCTGGCAGCTAATGGGAAACGCCAAATAAAAATAACCTAATATACTTACTTCTTAGAATTTACTTTACGACTGGTCGGAAATCACCTTACCCAGCTTATAATTATCCATTATTTTATAATTCTTTTATCTGCTATAGAAAATAATGCGATAATTACTAGAAATAAAGCTCGCCGACTGCAAAACGAACCTAGGTTACTAGTCGAAAAGACCGCCAATCGGAACCCAACCAATAAACGATCGATTACGATACAGAAATAGGCGAAAAAGCTTATAACGAAACCTTAACGGGCAAATAATTATAATTTCCGGAACCCTAAATCCCTTTATATATATAATAAAGATACGTCCCGATAACCGTTAATTAAACGGTCGGAAAATGGGCGTAATATAACGAACGCGTCCCGGAATTTAAAATAAAAAAAAATTAAACCTTTTAATAATAACCAGATTTTGGAAATTATTCGTTAACAAAATAAGTAATATTCGGAATTATTCCGATAACTGGCCGAATAACAAATAATAACATAGGCTAAAAAAGCAAAACTTTATAAGTTAATTACGATATTATCGGAAAAGCCCAAAGGCGATAAACAAATACCGCGTTATAATTACCCGAAATTTTCCAAACGCACATTAATTCAAAAAAATTAAATAAAAATTATTACGGAAACTTACGCCGAAAAACTAAGGCAAAATACCTTAATTTATATCTAATAGGCCATAAGCCATATAAACGTTTTTATTACGAATATTTGGTAATTATACCGCGTTACGTTTAATTATTTTAATTACGAAAAAGAATTAAAAATAAAAAACTTATAGGTTTTTATTAGGAAAAATTATGCAAATCTTAATTTTTTCGATAAAAAAGTCAAAAAGTAATATATAAAACTGCAATAATAATCCGATTAATCGCCGTTAAATTTTTATGTTAAATAAAAACTCCTAATTTATAAAATAAAGTTTACGGATACCCTTAATCCGGAAAATAATCGGAATAATAAACGTTTTGCTTTTAATTACTTTTATAAATTAATACCAAGGTTATAAAATATCCTATTACGAAAAAACGTTAAATTAAAGCGAATTAATAACGTGGCAAATAAAGTAAAATATTACCAAAACGCCTAAAAAAAGGCGAAGGAAAACCGATTATCTTCTGCTAAAAGCATTAATAAAAACAAACGATTTTATTTTAATGTTTTCGGGAAAAACGATTCCCAAAATAAATCAAAAACGTTACGCAGAAATAATAAAAATTACGGGCGTTTTTATATTCGGAAGGTAAATAATCGCCGATTTAATTTTAATCGGAATAAATCCGTACGATTTAACACCCCTAATTTTTATAAAGGCTTATTTAAATATTATAATTTTAAAAAGCCAAACCACAAAAACGTAAATTATAAATTAAAAAAAAATACGAAAACCCTATTATCCCGGCCATACGGAAACCGACCTCCGAAAGCCGTATAAAACGTTATAATATATAACGACGAATCAAACTAATCCCTAGATATAAACCCAAAAAAAGGAATTAAAATAAGCATATATATCCAGTCCATATCGGCTGATAATTGCAAAACGGTTAAAATAAAGCCGCCCTTTAAAAGGAGGATATTTATTAAAAAAAATATAAGGGACGTAACAATACAAATAAATATGGATATTAGAATATAAGTAAATATTGTAAATAAAAAATTAGTAAAAAAATTTAATTTTTAACTAATCTCCGTAAATATTCCGGGTTTTATCGGCGTTAACGGCGCATATATCAAATATTATAAAGCTTATGAAATTCCTATTAACATAATAAATAATAACGGAAATAAACGAAAATTTAAGCAAATTTATTTTGCAATACGTTGCAATTAAAAAATGCCCGATTTTTTATTATTTAAATCCGAAATAAGTAAATTAAAAATCCTATTAAATATAATTATATATTAATAATTATATGGATTATTATAAAAAGTCGATAAATAGAAAATTGTAAACCTAACGTTTTCCGGTAAGCAAATTTATACCGTTAACCTAATAAACTTAGCCGAAAAATTAAATATTCCGGAATTCGGAGAAAAACAGAAATAAGGAATAACCAACTTCTTTATATGCCTAAAGATTGTCCGGTTAATATATTCCAAAAAAACAGTAAAAAAATACCTTAATTACCAAAGGCGAAATATATAATAAACTTAATCCTAGGGAAAACGCCTTTATGCGGCCTAATTTACCTTATTTTAAAGGCTTAAAAGAAAATATTCGAAAAATATATCCGAAAAAACCTAAAAGCAGGCTAAATACGTTATTCGAAAACTAACGTAAAAGTATTAATATTATTTATACTTAAAAAAAACGGCAATTTCCGATTATACGTTAATTATAAAGAGCTAAATCGGGTAACGATATAAAATTAATACCCTTTATTTTTAATTTTAGAAATAATAAATCGCCTAAAGTTAACCAAAATATTTTCGAAAATTAATTTTAAGAATATTTATAACCGCATTAAAATTAAAAAGGGCGATTAATAAAAAACTGCTTTTTAAACGCAATACGGGAAGTTCGAATATACGGTTATATTATTTGGTTTTATTAACGCTTTAACCATATTCCAGGCTTATATGCATAAGGCATTAATTAAATTAATGAACTATATATATATAATATATTTAAATAATATAATTATTTATTCAGATAACGAAAAAAATGTACGAAATATTTGTAATTAATTTACGAATAATTTTTATAATATTAATTGTTTACTAAAACGTCCAAATGCAAATTTTTTTTAAAAAAAATTAAAACTTTTAAAATTTATAATTAATACCGACGGTTTGGAAATAAACGGCCGACGGCTTAATATTATTAAAATATGGCCAAAATTAACGTTAATTTATGATATTTAAGTATTTTTAAGATTTGCAAACTTTTATCGGAAATTTATCGCCTATTATTTACGTATTACCGAACTTATTATTAAGTTTTTAAAAAAGGCGTAAGGTAAAAAAAAACAATAAAATTCCGGTAGCCCGAAAAAATTAAAAAAACGTTTTAAAATTTAAAAAATATTTTTTAATCGGCAACCATTTTCCGATATTAAAATAACGCCAAAAATACCAAGGTTAAAATAAACGCTTCGATAAAAGCCATATTAGGAATATTTTTATAAAAATACGGAAAATATTAACGCCTAATCGTATATTAATTACGAAAGCTAAATTTAACCGAAATACGGTAAATTATAAAGTAATAAAAATTATTAGCAATTATAAAAAACTTAAAATATTAACGGTAATATTTTAAAAGTACGGAAAAAAATTTCTTAATATTTACTAATTATATGGCGTTAAAGGATATAATAAAGGCGCCGGCGCGTAATTTTAAAAAAAATTAACCCGATAAATTTACCATTTTACGTAATATAATTTTAAAATCTAATATTAATCGGATGCCGTTAACCCGGCGGATAAATTATTTAAACGCCCGGATTACATATTAAGAGAAATTGCATATAAAAACGTAATTTTTACGTTATTTAAAAAATTCGAATGTACGAATAATATGCCGGAAAACGTACGGAAAACGGTTATAAATATATAACGTAATTTAAAATATTATAAGGAAGCAAAAGGCCTTATAAAAATAACGTAAAATTTGTTCGTTATAAAATTCCCAGATAAATTTTAAATAATAGAAATTTAAGTAATTATTATCCGCGTAAAAAAATGGAAAACTTTCGTTATATAATCGCAAAAGGTTTTTAAGGGAAAAAAAAATAAGGAATTATATATTTATTAAATTTATTATTTACGAATAATAATATAAATACGAATCGTAATAATAATACGATTAACGGTTAAATAATAATAACCGCAAATTACGACCGTATTACGATTAGATTCCGAAAAATCTAAGGAAAACGAAATTAATATTAAGGTTATTATTTATAATTAATATGTTTTACGTTTATTAACGAAAAAACTGGCTAAAAACGAAACGGTATTTTAATTAAAAGTTTCCTAATAGTTTTACAATTAAGTTCGAAAATTGCAAACTAAAAATTTAAATATTATAAAGTTAATACGGATAACTGGATATTAAGCCGAAATAAAAGGAAAATATTTCCTGGACCTAAGTAAATTTTATATTATCAAAATAAATTCGTAATTTTGTTATAAAGTACTTTACAGAAATAATTAATTAATTAATACCATAATAATTTAAAAATAAAATATATAGGATATATCTATACGTTGAAATTAATAATTAAAATATTTTATTGGGAAAATATGGCGAATAATATCCGAAAATATATTAAATAATATCCGAATTACGAAGGTATAATAAAGTTACGTTATAAACTATATAAACAATTATAGTCTTTACTGTTACCTAAGTAACTTTTCCAAAAAATCTCGTTAAATTTTATTATAGGATTTCCTAAAAGCCTAAGTTTAAACGGGCTAAAGTATGACGTAATTTTGGTGATCGTCGACCGCTTTACGAAATTAAAATTATTTATTTTTACGGTTAAAACCTTAACCGTAACCAAATTGGCCTGATTACTTTACGATAAAATTAAATACAAATTCGGTACGTTAACAGGAATTATTAACGATAAAAACAAATTATTAACGAATTAATTTTAGGCGGAATTTTATAAAAAGCAAAAAATAAAGCGGCCAATATCGACCGTTTATTATTTATAAATAGATAAAGAAACGGAACGTATTTATTAAATTTTAAAATATTATTTTCGTAATTACCTTAATAAATATTAAAATAATTGGATGAAATTATTATGAAATACGGAATTTATATATAATAATATACGGAATGCGTTTACCAGCCGTTTTCCGTTTGAAGCCTTATATAGATATTATTTAAAAATAATAAAATACTTTTTATAAAAATTTAAAAAATAAATATAAGGAATTAAGGAATGCCTGGAAAAAATGGCGGATATTCGTTAAATAATATATGAATATTAAAAAAAAATAATAGCAATTAAAAAAAAAGTATTATAATTAATGCTATACGCCTATAGAATTTTAATTAGGGCAATAAGTAAATTTATTGACCAAAAATTTCAAATTTAAAAATAAAAAGTTTATATTTATTTATATCCGGATTACGATTAAAAAGTAAATAAGTTCCTAAACCTATAAAATAATCTTTTTTATTAAATATTAACGGATATATAATATATTTGCAATATTTTTATTAAAACCGTAACATAACTGGGAACCGGATAATATTTAAATAATATTACCGGACCTAATAAAAAAACAAGAAAAATAAATAATAAAAAATATTGTTCGTTATCGAAATAACCGGAAACAACGCGAATATCTAATTAAATAAAAAGGCTGGCCCGCCGAATATAATACGTAAAAACCCCGAAAATATTTTAAATACGCATTTAAAATATTATAACGTTACGAGAAAAAAAATTTAATACGTATATAAAAAATAAAATAACCTAAAAATCGTAAGGCAATAATAGCTTTATCGGAAATTAATTACCTAATAATTATAAAAATCATAAAAAATAATTTCAAGCAAAATTAAAATATTAATATTAAAGTATTACTTAATTATATAATTACTTTTAAACTTTTAATAAATAATTACCTTATTATATATTAATTGGAAATATATAAATAACGTAAAAAAAATTAAAATTTTATTTCGAAAATAAAATTTCGCGTTTAATTATTAAATTTTACGTTAATTAATTTTTAATAAACGTATTAAAGAAATTAATATAGGAATATCGGAAAGTAATCGGAAAATATATGACGGCAAAAAGCAAATACGTTTATTAAACTTATTAGGCGTAAAACCCGAAAAAAACTTAAAAACATTTTATTTCTTACAAAAAATAAGGCCCAAATAACCGGAATATAATTTGTTATTAATTGGAAATAAAACGCCGTCTTTAAAATCCTTAATATATTTAGGTTTAATAATAATTTTGCCGGATAAAGTCATTTTTTAATTATAATTTTTAATAAATATCAAAATTTCGTTAAAATGTCGGAAAACGGGCGGAAAATATTTATAAATAAGGAACGTAACGGCATAACGGCCTTCGAAAATCGCCTTATTTATAAAAATACCTTAAAATTACGCCTAATCGAAAATTAATTGCGAAATAATAAAAAGAAAACCGTAACATTTACAAAAAGAACTTAAATTTATAAATTTATAAAATAACGTTAAAATTGGATTTCCGCAACCATAACGGATAATCGGAAATCGATTTTAATTATATTAAAAAAATAATATTTCTTAGTAATAATTACGTTAAGGGCGAATTCGGCCTTACGAAAAACGTCAAATCGACAACCGACCATAATTACGTCGGAACGTTTATATTAAGTATTTACAATATAAGCCTTTTCGAATTTGTTAATTAACTTCTAATTATCGGTACCGAATTAAAAAATTATTTAGGCGGTACCTTTAAAAATAATCAGAATTTAAACGAAAATTAAATAACAATATTAATAATATTAAGAATAATTACTTATCGTACGAAAAATCTTATAATAATAATTAGGTACGACATAATTTAAAATATCCGGAACCTAAACGTAAATTATACGGTAATCGAAATAACGTTATATTACATAAATATAATACGGTTTATTGCCGTCTGTAATACGATTAATATTTATTTTATTATTGGCGTTGAAAGGATAGCGCTTAAAGAAATCCTAATTTTCCTTAATATCAAAATATTACTTTTCCTAGAACTTCTTACGAAAAAAAACATGGGGAACGGAAATAGGATGCAAAATAAATAAAAAAGGCGAAATAAAAATAAAAAAAACGGAAAACCAAACGGAACGTATATGCAGAAAAAATGGAAATATAGGTGCGAAAAGGAAAAAAAAATAAATAAAGTAAAATTAAAAACGGATTATAATAAGAAATTAAGCGGAACATAATTAATTACATAATATAATACGTATTAATTATGACGGTAACTACTTATAACATAATATAACAATAAATTATCGGCAAATATACGTAATTAAATTTACGAAATACGTTATATTAAATTAATAATAATATTATTAAGGATTAATAGCTTAAAAAAGGGGAATAATTATAAAAATATAGCCCCTATAAGGATAAGGCTGGTAACCGACCAGCTACCGATCAACTATTAATCTACTTATTAATATAAATCCACCATCTGGCAGCTAATAAGAAACGCCAGATGGAAATAACATAATACACTTATTTCTTGGAATCTGCTTTACCATTGGTCGGAGATCACCTCATTCAGCTCACAGCTATCCATTATCTTATACCTTATTACTTAAAGGAATAAAATCTAAAAAACAAAACGGGTATTAAAGAAAAATACGACGTATTATTATTACCATTAAAATAAAATTAAAATAATTAAATAACGATCTGGAATAATAAGAATAATAACTTAAAGAATTCGAAAATTTAAGTAAGATATTATTATAATATTATAGATACGAGCAGCGTTTCAGGAAAGAATTCGATACAAAATTACCAGAATATAGCAAATGGGATTACGAAATAATTTTTAAGGAAAGAACTTTTAACGAAATTTTATTTTATTTATAATTTTAATGGAAACGAATTACGTATTTTCAAAGAATATTTGGAAGATTAACTATAAAAAGGATGGATTTGACCTTTAAAGTTACTAACGGGATATTTAATATTTTTCGTACTTAAAAAAACGGAAAATTATAATTTGTAATTAATTATCGATAATTAAACAACGTTATTATTAAGGATTAAATATTATTATTCTTAATTACGGAAATTAAAAATTGATTTTATGGAACCAAATAGTTTATAATATTCGATTTTAAAAATAAATATAATTTTAGTAGGATTAAAAAAGAATACGAATAAAAAATAACTTTTAAAATAAAATACGTATTATTTAAATATTTAGTTATACCAATAGGATTTACGAACGTATTAATAATTTTTTAGCGAATAATTAATTACGCATTACG
The DNA here is from genome assembly GCA_004154925.1 of Monosporascus cannonballus. Classification (NCBI taxonomy): domain Eukaryota; kingdom Fungi; phylum Ascomycota; class Sordariomycetes; order Xylariales; genus Monosporascus; species Monosporascus cannonballus. The sequence goes on from QJNS01000044.1 coordinate 206,329, forward strand.
AAAATACCTTAATATTTTCGTCGTTTGCTATCTCGACGACATTCTTATTTTTTCGGAAACAGAAAAAACATACGTAAAATACGTTTATAAGGTTTTTTAAGCTTTATAGGACGTAAAATTATTTGTTAACGCGAAAAAAGGTTAGTTCTATATACAGAAAATAAAATATTTAAGATATATTATTACCTTAGGATATATTAGGATAAATTTCAAGAAAATCGCTGCAATTATAAAATAGCAGACGCCAAATATGGTTAAGGAGGTATAGGCATTTTTTGGATTCGCTAATTATTATAGAAAGTTTATTCGAAACTTTAGTAAAATAATTATACCCCTAACGAACTTTACAAAGAAAGAAAAAGAATTTAAATGGACGCCGGATACGGAAAGGGAATTTTAAAACATTAAAAATGTAATTATTAGCGAACTAGTATTAATTATGTACGATCTAAACCGCCCCGTTAAACTAAAAACCGATATTTCGGATTACGTATTAAGCGTAATAATCGGATAACGAAATAATTAAGGCAAACTGTACCTTATTGTATTCTTTTTATACAAATTAAAAAAAACCGAACTTAATTACGGCATTTTAGATAAAAGGTTTATGGCTATTATTATGGTATTTCGGAAATTTAGGTATTTTTTAAAGGAAAGCTTGCATTAGGTTAATGTTACGTCCAGAAGGGACTCCACTAGACCCGAAAGAGGCCCGGAGAATTGGAGACGTTTCTGACCTCCACTTCCTTCGGATAAACCTCGGGTCTCTGTCAATCTCCAAAGACACCAGGAGATTCGTAAACATCAGATACCATGGTCTCTCGCGATCTCCGGAGACCATAAAAAACATGAAGGATAAAAAGGATATATAGGATTAAACGTTTCCTATGTAAATAGCCACTTACTTAGTTTCGCTCCTTAGTTATTAATTTAAGCTTTTAATTAAAGGTAATTATACCGTTTTTTAATTAAAAAAAATATTTAAATCTTTTTAACGAATAAATTATTAAATTATTTTTTGCCTTATTGTTATTTGCAAGTTAAGACTTTTTTCGGATATTGTTTATATTTTTAGGTAGATATATAACAGGTTTGTTATATTTTAATAATTCCTTAATTAATAGCCGACGAATAATTTAAGGCCTAATTAAATATAAGTTTTCCTGAATTTAATAAAAACGATATTATAAAATAATATTTAGGAAATAAATAATATATTTAATTCCCGTTACCAGCCGGTAAAAAATCAATAATTAAAGTAAGCGATTTACCTTTTATTAAAAAAGTTTTCCGATTAATTAATAATATGGCTTTGTTTATTACTTGATCTTAGGGAAAACTTTTTATTTAACCCTAATAATAGCTTTCCCTAACTTTTTAGGAAACCATCGAGGTCCAGAATTTGGAGCCAGAAAAAAAACAGCTAGCCAAAAGCCAAAAAAGCCAAGATATTGGCGAAAAAAAGCTTATAACGGAAAAAAGATTTGATCTCCTTGCCGAAAAAATCGTAGCTTTACGAAAAGAAAATGCCCGATTCGTTAAAAAGCCTATTTTCCCTTAATTTAATTCCCTTAATGGACGAAGTTAAGGAACTGGCTACCGATTGCGTATAATTGATACGAGGTATTCGGAAAAAGGAGCTATAATTTTACTTACGATTGGCGTAGGACGAATGCAAAAAAGGATTTCGACCCTGCTTTTATTTAGTATTAACCGGATTTATAAAGGAATTATTTTACTTTCTACTTATTATAGAATGCTAGACGTTAAAGGTTATAAGCCAATTCCCTTTAAACTTTATGATGGATTAAAGGATCTTAACGGATTTTTGGTTTAGGCCAGATTTTACCTTGAATTTTATAAAAATTTTTTGACGGAGGATTATTAGAAAGTAATAGCCATTTTTTAATTATTAACCGGACGAATCCGGAAATAGTTTAAACCCGTTTTGACGGATTATCTTAAGAGATATCTAGAGGAATCCTCCGATTTTATTAATTACGTTTTCGGTAAATACGGTTATTTCGAAAAGCGAATACGGGCCTTTTTCGGAAATCTTGATAAGGAGTAGAACGTTATTAAGTAGTTTTACTTCCTTTATTAAACTAAGTTAATATTTAAGTATATTATTAAATTTAACCGTTTAATAATTATTTCTAACTTACCAGAAAGCGTATTGTTTTATTTTTATTATAACGGCTTAAAACCGTAAGTTAAGGACAAAATGTTTAAGGAATTAAAAACTGGATTTTTTGCGGTATATATTAATAAGGTTATTATTGCCAATCGACGCATTTTTGATTGGTATTTTGAAAAAAAAAAAGACCGGCAGACGAGGTGACGATAAGGGCTTTTATAGCTAAATTAAGAAAAATAAGGGCAAAATTCAAAAGGAAACAAATTCCGCTTCGAAGAAGCCTAAAAAAAATAAGTTTAAAGTAAAGTGTATTAATTATGGCAAAAAAGGGCACTTTAAGAACGAATATCGTTCCCCTGTAAAAAAGAATTTTAAGAAAGGAGGAATTCCTTAACTTCAGAAAAAAGTCAAAATAATTAAATAAGAAATAAATAATAAGGCAAAAAAAGAGAAAAAAGAAATTAGCTCGATTTTTTTCCAGCTAGAATTTATTATCGTTATAATTATTCAGATTTAGAACGATATTCCAAAGTACGAAGATTATTTTATCTGTTAGGATTTTAAGGTTAAAGCCTGTAAATATCACTTAGGATAAACGGTTTTCAGGATAACCATAAAGTTAGGATGCCTTTATTATCTTAACGTACAAAGGTATAAGATATATAATGCAGATAATTAATTTCGACTAGATATCAGTAACTATGGATAGTTGTCCATAGAGCTTTATAAGTTCCTAAAATATACCATATACCAGAAAATACCATTAATGGATTTTTACGACTTATTACATTTTATTGCTTGTTATTAAGACGATTATTTCGTTTATTTTCGAGCTAAAAAAAAATAATAATTTCTGGCCTGGATGGGACGAAGGAACGTTTACCGAACCCGATAACGAATGCAGATACATAAAAACTTTTTAATAGCCAAAGTATTTTAAGTTTTGTTACTTACATCCTAAGTTAAAATAAAGTTAAAAGGCCATATTGCAAAGATATTTATGTTATTTTCCGATGCTTTGCATTTAACATAAGTTCCTAGATATGGGAATATTTTTTTCGGAGGTACACCTTTTTGACCTTATGATTCGGAAAGTACAAAACCAGAGGTCGAACCAAAAGAAAACGATTTCTTTCGGATGCTAGTTAAGCCGAAAAAAATGGTATAAGTATATGAATAATTATTGTACCAAATACGTTACCAAAAAAGCTTAAAAATAAAGACGCTTTTTTATAAGCAAATTACGATAATCAAAAAACGATAAAGGCTTTTGAAAGTAAAGCATCGAAAAACCCTAATATGCAAAATTTTATATAAGGCAATTAAGGGATTACGTAATTAAATCGAAATCCCTTTAAGATATAAAAATAAAACGTTTAAAGCCATAATCGATTTAAAAACCGAAAGTAATTTTATTTTTCTTACAATGGCAAAAAAATATTAAATTCCCTAAAAATACAAGTTAAAGTTTTACAAATTACGTACGGTAAATAAAAGCTTATTTACATATAATAACGGACGAATTTTTCGAAAAACTGAAAAATTCCCAGTACGGATTTAAAAATACTAAAAACGGATTTCGCTGGATATCGCCGACATTTCTGGGCACGACATTATTTTGGGAATATTATGGCTTAAGTCCAATAATTTACGTATTAACTGGAAATATTAAACACTTTTATGGGAAAATAAGTTATCCGAAAAAAATAACCAAAAGATCTGCTATATTATTAAGGAAGTCCAGATTGCTAATTAAATCTTTACAATACCACCTAAATATTAAAGGTTAAAAAAGTTATTTAAGGATAAAAAAATTACGAATTATTACTATATGATTAATAAGATTATAAAATATTTATCAAAAAAGGATATCATCCCAAATTTCACAAGATTTACCATATAAACCCTGATAAATTAAAGGCCTTATAAAAAAGCATTTAATTTGACTTAAAAAAAAGGTACATCTAACCCTTTGATTCCTTAACTAGATACCTTATCCTTATGGTACCAAAAACCAAGGATAAAAAGCAAAAAATTGACGAAAACGGAAACCTAGTTTTCAGAAAAATAATTAACTATAAATAATTAAACGATATCACAATCAAAAACGGATATCCATTAACTTTAATAAGTACGTTGAAAAAAAATATTAACAAAGCAAGGTAATTTACCGCATTCGATTTCCGAAATAGTTATTACCGTATCAAAATGGCGAAAGGAGAAAAATAAAAAACCGCATTCAAAATAATATACGGATTTTACAAGTACCGAATAATGCCCATAGGACTTACTAATGCCCCCGCCAGTTTCTAACGTTTAATTATAATTACGTTTATAAAATTTCTGGACAAATTCGTATTTGTCTATCTCGACGATATCTTTATTTATTCCGAGACTTTAAAAAAGCACAAAAAGTAAATCGCCCAAATACTTTAAACGTTAAATAAAGCAAATATTCGAATCAACCCAGCCAAAAGCATATAACATACGTAAAAGCTAGATTTTTTGGGATATACTTTTACCCTCGGCCAAATTCAGATTTAACGTTTTAAAATGGAAGCAGTTAAGAACTGGCCTATCCCTAATAAGGCAACCGTTACAGATATTCGATAAATCTTAGGATTTACGGGTTACGTACGTGGCCTAATCAAGGGATACGGAGATATAATTAGGTTATTAACGAAATTTACCACCAAAAAATACGTAAAAAAAAAATTCGAACTTCCGGAAGATATAAAAAAAGCATTCCAGATCTTAAAGGATACGATTACCAGCAGACCTATAATAAAACTACTTAATACAAACAAAAAAAAAACGCCTAAAAACGGATACTTCAAATTATGCACTAGGTACCGTCCTAAAATAGCTAAAGGATAACGGCAAATAGTACCTAGTAGCATATTACTTAAAAGCATTCCGAAATATAAAACTTAAATACCCGATTTACGACAAAGAATTATTGGCGATCATTAAGGCTTTTAAAGAATAGGAACTTTTTCTTAGCGGAACGAAAAAATCTTTCGATATTTACTTTGATTACAAAAACTTTACCCGATTTATAAAAACTTAAAAGTTAAACAAGCGATATAAAAAATAAATAATTTTCCTGTTAAGATTTAACTTTAGGATATACCATATTAAAGGAAAAAAAAATATCCAGGTAGATATTTTTAATTACAAAAGAAATTATGATTTTAAAATCCCCAAAAGGAATATGCAGATATTATAATATAATAACGATAGCACTATATAGCTATATAAGATAATCAAAAAATTAATTACTGTATTCTTAATATGGTTCCGGAATTTTTACGATACAGAAAAGCTTAAGGAAATTTAATAACTAAAAAGATAACCAAAAAAATTAATTATTATATTATGGCAAAATCTATATTCCAAAAGATTAACAAAAATAATTCGTAAAGGAATTCCACGAAAATCTATTATATGGATATTAAAGGATTTTTAAAACTACCCGACGGCTATAAAAAAAATACGATTTTCCTAAATTATGCCGTATAGTTAAAATAATTATTAAGAATTGTAACGTTTGTAATAAAATTAAGGCAGTACGCCATAAGCCCTATAAATTATTATAACTTACTGATATTTCTAATAAGCTATGGAACGATATAACCTGGGACTTTATCATTAACTTACCTCCATTTAAAAACCTAATTATTAAAATCGAATACGACGGAATATGGGTAATCGTTAATAAACTTATTAAATATAGGTACTTCCTACCTTTTAAAGGAAACGTAATAACAGAATAGTTAGCTTATATTTTTATCAAACATTACCTCGACAAATATGGGATACCAGAAAAGATTATTTTCAACAAAAACACCTTTTTTATTTTAGAATTTGGCACCAATTTCTTTAAATAAATTGGTGCTAAGTTTAAGTTCTTAATAGCCTATTACTCCCAAACGGATAATTAAATTAAGAAATTCAACCAAACCTTGGAATAATATTTTCGAAATTACGTCAATTATTAACAAAATAATTAGGTAAAATTTTTACCATTAATATAAATCGCCTATAATACATTTATTAACGAGAATATAGGCATATTTTTTATACGGTTATGTACGGACATAATGTAAAGGTAAAACAACCTAAATAACCGTTTAACAAAGTACTAAAAATTGTTACAATTACCCCAAAAGCAAAAATATTAACGATAGAAATTAAAACAATTTAAGCCCGTTTCCAAAACGAATTACGATTTTTTTAATAACGAATAACCTAATATTATAATAAAAAAGAATTAAAAGATTAATTTTAGCAAAAGGAAATAAGATTTATTTATTATGCTAAAAACAAAACGTAACTTCGAACATTTCCCAGATCAAAACGAAAAAACCCAGTAATAAGCTTAATTTTAAAAAACTTGGCCCGTTCAAAGTTAATAAAGTTATTTCCAAAATTAATTATCGATTATCGCTATCCAAAAATATGAAAATATACCCCGTTTTCCATATTTCCTTACTTAAATTGGTACCCAAAAACGCCCCGTTAGAAATAGACCTGGAAATCGAAAAGGATTTTAACGAATACGAAATCGAACGAATATTAAATTCCAGAATAATTAAAAATAAGATTTAATACTTAATTAAGTAGGAAAAATATTTATATAAAGAAAATATATAGGAATCACTTAACCACTTAACGAATACGATAGATCTGGTTAAGACGTTCTACCGCCAGAATCCTGACCAACTGTTTTTAACGCGGCCAAGGTTATAAGCAATAACGGTTCCCCGCTTAAATTAACATTTACGGCGCTCCAGTCAAAGGAGGTAAATACCTTTATTAACGTATCCAATTTTGAAACAAACCGTGCTTGCTTTTTTTTTTACGATTTTTCTTTACGTCCAGTTTTTCCCGCTTTTTTAATTTATCTATATTTTAAAGCCCCCTTTAAATAAATAATATTCCTTTAGAATATAACCATTTAAACTGGCAATCCAATCGAACAATGCGGTTAAACAACTTTTGAAACTGTTAAACCGCCAAACGCTTTTCTCGATTTATCCGATATTTTTCAGTACGAATGTTTTTAAGCGATAAAAGCGAAATATGATTCCTATCGTAGGTTTAAACGTTAACCGCCAAACAGTTCTAATAACTTTTCCGGCCTTTTAGCATTTTGCATGAAAGTTTTTTTTCAAAACAACGCGTATACGGCATAATTTCAAAACCAAATTAAAAGATCGACTTAATTAATTCGTAACAACTTTTAATAAAAGATTTAATACGTTTTCGGGGCCTATCCGATATAATTAATATAATGTTACGATACAGCAAATAAAAAAAAAAGGTTATAAGACTTACCTTTTTTATTTTTGGGGACAAAAATTCTGGAAAAAAAAAGAATAATATTATATCCAAAAAGGACTCCACTAGACCCGAAAAAAGCCCGGAAAATTGGAAACGTTTTTGACCTTTACTTCCTTCGGATAAACCTCGGGTTTCTGTCAATCTCCAGAGATATCAGGAAATTCGTAAATATCAGATACAATGGTTTTTCGCGATCTCCGGAAACTATAAGAAACATAAAGGATAAGAAAAATATATAGGATTAAACGTTTTTTATGTAAATAACCACTTACTTAGTTTCGCTTTTTAGCTATTAATTTAAGCTCTTAGTTAAAAGTAACTATACTGTTCTCTAATTGAAAGAAAAGTACTTAAATCTCTTTAACGAACAGATCACTAAATCATTTCTCGCCTTATTGTTACCTGCAAATCAAGACCCTTTTCGGATACTGCTCATACCTCCAGGTGGATGTATGACAGGTTCGTTACAGTTAAGGTTTATACGGATTATCAAAATTTTACCCGATTTATTACGATTAAGGAGCTTATAGGACGATAATTAAGATATGTAAAAGAATTGGCGAACTTCGACATCGTTATTATTCACAAAAAGAAATCAAAAAACGGTAAAGTAAACGTTTTAAGTAGGTAATTAAACCTTAAAAAGAAATTGGTTAAAGTTAACCATATGGTTTTTGATATTATTATAAAAGGATATTTACGTTTCCGATGGATTACGACGATTCGGGCAATACTTTTCGATATATATTAAAGGATTTAGCAGTATAACGACAGTTTTCCAAAATATCAAAAAACGAACAAAATACAAGTTTTAGAAAAATACCAAAAGGATTTAGTACGAAAAATATACGAATATTAATTATATGGATATCCAAGGATCCATAAGACTTTAAAGTAACTTTAACGTACATATTCCTTTTTTAAAATAAAATTAACGGTACAGAAAATTATACGGCAATATAATATTTGCGCCAAAGTAAAAACTCGACGATACAAGCCATACGGAAAAATACAGCTATTATTAGTTGCAAAGTAACCATAGTATTTAATTATATTCGATTTTATTATTAAGTTTTTTATGTTAAAAGATCCAGTTACGGAAATATATTACGATAATACTTTCGTAATCGTCGATCGATTTACGAAATTTTCCTATTTTTTACCATATTATAAGGACATAAACGCCGAACAACTGGCATATATTTTCTTTAGACATATTTTTAACATATACGGATTATTAACGGAAATTATATCAAACAAAGGATTAACTTTCGTATCTAAATTTTGGTAAGGCCTAATGGTACAGATCGGCCTAAATTATAAGTTATCCAACGTATTTAAATTATAAACAGACTGATAAATAAAATAAATAAATTAAACTTTAAAAACTTATTTACAATGTTATATTAATTATAAATAAAATAATTAGGTTAAAAAATTACCGATTGCTTAGTTAATTTATAATACCAGCTATTACGAAAATATTAAAATAATACTTGCGAACGCAAATTTTGGTTTTATTCCAAAGGTTTACAAGAAAATACGTAACGATAGTCCGATTAATATTAAAGCAATCCTTACGTTAAAATAATTATAATAATTATATTAGGAAATAAAAACAGAATTAGAATTCGTACGAAATTAAATAAATAAACATTATAACCAGAAAAGGTTGAAAAAATTAACTTTCGAAAAAAGAAAAATGGTTTTCCTTATTACACAAAATATTTAAATAAAACGATTTAACAAAAAATCGATTTTAAATATATCGGTCTATACAAAATCGCTAAGAAAATCTTAGAAAATAATTACCAATTGGAACTTTTACCAAAAGTTAAATTTTATTTAATATTTTATGTTTTTTCACTTAAGTTAATAGCAGATACTATTAAGGTGTATACGGCATAAGATGATATGGAAATGGAAAACGAACGAGCATATAAAGTAAAAAAGATATTCGATATGTAAAAATAGAACGGATTTATTTCGTATTTAATTAAGTGGAAAAAGTACCCGGATTCCGAAAATACCTGGAAGCTAGCCAAAAATCTTATTGGCGCCTAGCGCCTGTTAAAAAACTTTTACCAGCAGCGGCGTTAATACCGCCAAAGATAAAGTTCCAGTTAACGTGGTTAGCGGACTAGTTGGTATCTGCGATACCTGACCAATTTACCGGACCAGCAAAAGGCGTTGGAATTGCCATAAGGGCCTCCGCGTAAGCCTTTTCATATCATTCCTGTTTTTCCAACTTATTTAGCGATTGTATATTTCGCTATACCATTTTTATGCCCTTAAAGTGCAAAAATTTCTTCTGTTTGCGTAAGCGCATAAGTTAGGAAAGGGTTTCGTTAACCTTTTGCTGAGCCTAAAGAAATTGTTTTTCGGCAGCTTTTTTTTTAACTTAAAATAACATTTTTCCCGGTTAATATTGTTTAAGGATTAAATGGGAACGCCGTTACCATTAGAAGGATAATTTTTACGGGTGCATTTCCGGTACTTTTTAACGTTTTTTATTATTTTGCATTTAATGCCTTAAAAGAAATACCAAGAATAAAGCATAACTTTAAAACCAAAATTTTTAATCGTTTTAAATAACTTTAAACGATTAACGGAAAAAGTGGAAAAACGGAAAGGCGTTTTTCTGGTCCTATAAGTTATGTCGAAGTACCGTGGAATAAAGGAGAAAGAAGTACTTATAATTTTCGGGACGAAAATTTTAAAAAGGGGAGGATCGTATTATGATCCAATACGTTTCGGGTTTCGGAAACGGTCGCTTTGAACCGGAAACAGGACTTAAGTGGGTCAGGTTACGTAATTAATGCTTAGCGATGATTATTAAGTATTATTAAGGTTCACTGGGCACGATTAAGCCTTGTTTAATGGCTGTCATTAAGTAAAGACGAATTAACAGAAAGATATATAGATATATACGCTTATTATTTCCATAATTTAGATAATACCAGTTTGCAATATAATATCGTTACCCAAGGCACCCTTGGTATTATGAGACGTAACAAGTTACTATATTTATTGCTCAGATTCCCACGATACTTCTGCCAACATAAACCCGTCGACTTAGGTTTAATAGTTTGTTAATTAGCCTAGCCGTCACATAAAAGGACATCGGAAGATCATTATTATCTTTTTCAAGCGAAAAAATGCGTTCGTTCATGGCATCCAGACGTCGAAAAACCTTTTCGGATTCCAATCCAGTATTCGGGTAATTAAGGATTTAATAAATGGGCTGTTCGGGCTGCTTGTTGGTAAACATAGCGTCGGCGATATTGCTCAAAGTTTAACGGTACTACTGAACAAAAATTTGCAACATATAACGGCTAAGGGATTTAACCAACTATTAAACTTTAGTCGTACGGGTTTATGTTAAGAGGAATATCGTAAGAATCTAAGCAATAAATACAATAACGTATTACGTTTCGTAATTTTAAAAGTGCCTTAAATAATAATATGATATTATAAACTAAAACTATGTAAATTATGGAAATAATAAGCATATATATATATATTGGTTCTTGGTATTACTTCTTATCTTTGCTCAATTATGCTCAGCTGTGCTCAGCGAATTCTTACTGAACAATTGCTTGGTGCTGATCAGTCATGCTCAGCAGATCTTTGCTAAGCACCCATAACGTGACCTTGGAGGTGGTCCGTGTCATCCTCGTTGACCGTTTCCTGAGGCCGAAGCCTGTCAAGTCGTAACAAAATTCTGCAGTCAGTTAAGGATTATCAAAATCCTGTCGTAATATATTTTTATCGTTGCTTTTAAGAATAATAAAAGTTTGGTAATAAAATCCAAAATAATTAAATCCCATAATCGCTTTAAAACTGGTAATAGCTGTAATTTTCTATAATGCTTACATTGTTATATCTAAGCTTTATTATAAAGGTTATATCGTTATCGTACTTTTTAAATTACTGTTTTTATTTTTTTTAAAAAAAGAATACAGATACGTATAACGGCTAGGCTAATTAATCACCTATTAAACCTAAGTCAACAGGTTCATATTGGCAGAAATATCGTAAGAATCTAGGCAACAAATTAAATAACTTAATTACGTTTCGCAATATCAAAAACATTTTAGATAACGAAATTATATTGCAAATTAATATTATTTAGGCTATGAAAATAATAAGCGTATATATTCATTTTATAGCTTAAGGTTTCTATCTTAGCTTAAACCTCCCTTTCGTAATTCAGTCCGTTAAAACCTCTTAAGCCGCTGCTTTTTAGGTTCATTTACTTAAGGCGCCTGCGCCAGTCAAATATACTGGGTCCCTTTCTGGTCAAGAACAACCGTTTCCGAAACCTGAACCTGTTAGATCGTAACACGATCCTTCTCTCTATCACTTTTCGTCCCGATTATTCTTGTTTTATAAATGTCCTTTCTCATTCTTTTTTTATAACTTCTTATCCTATTGAAAAATCTCGCTCCGTAAGCGTACTAACGCCTTGATTCTGTTAAATCCAGGGTAAGGGAGGAACCACCCACCGAAAATTACCCACGGCCCACGAGTACCCGCGGGTAATGCCAAGAACCCATGGGTGACCTATGGGTCCTTGGCGCAAGTCAGAATTACCCGCGGGTACCCAATGGGTTCTTGGCAGGACCCATTGGGTACTTACGATTACCCATTAGCAAAATACGTAAATTCTAAACGTATTAAAGAAAAAATAAGAAAATATTTTAAAATAATTATTATGATATAAAAATAACATATATTACTTTTAGATAAGATAAATAATACCGTAAATTTAATTTTGTTCCTGAAAATAATTTGAAATAATTTGAAATAATTATTTTATATAATTAAATAAGTTCATTATAACTAGTTACTCCTATAAGCCTAACTTAGCGGGAAAAAAAGGGAAAATTATTGACATCGCGGCTAGCAAGCTAATGTCATAACTGTCAGCTAGCAGGGGGTGCTCTAGTACTCCATATACGGAAGATTCTCTCTGATCGGAACATATATATTCCGGGACTAGATCACCTTAAAGTCAAGTCCGCGTTCTAAAGCACCTGCAACTAATTATGAATACATACATATCTCATATCCTTTATATCTGATAATTAAAAGTCTTATTCCTTTAATTGAGGCACATAATAATTAATTAATTACTATTAAAATAATATAAGCTATATATCAATTATAACTATCGAAATACGCTAATAATAATAATGATAACCGTACCGTTAACGTCCTCCGTTATTTATAAGTGATTTAAGGATTAGGATCATTTCAAAGGTGAATTCCAATCTAAAACATATACGTTCGATATTTAGAAGTATATCGATCCTAATTAAAACCTTTAATCAGCTATTAGACTTATAAAACCTAATATAAGCTTTTACTCAAAAAGACGAATCCGTTATACGATACGAATTAATACCCCAAACGGCTTTTCGTTCACATTTATATCTTCCGGAAAAGCTACCGAAAAAATCGATTATATTAATTACCTAACGCATACCCTTAAAATAACGACCGAAAACAAATAAGCTTATAATTAGAACTTTACGGCATATACCTATAAAGATCGGAAATACGATACCTTCCGCAAAAATATTAACGACCTTACGAAATAAATCTTAAAGCCGGTATTTCTAGCATTTAAAAAAATTAACCTTTTTCTAAAAAAAAACTTACAAAAATAATAAATCAACGTGGGCGAATTAAGTAAAGTATATAACAATAGGCTGCTAATTAATACTTAACGAAAATATCGCGAAACGTTAAAATGCGCCTTAAAATCTGGCAAAAGATTAAAGAAAAAATTATAAAATAATAAAAAATTATCAGCTTAAAATATTAATAAGAAATTCCAAAAACAAATACCATAATTGTAGAAATTAACGACTTATATATAATATTAGCCCATATAAATAAGATATAGATTATTCTTTCCAAATAATATAAAAAGCCGAAATCGATAACGATACGATCAGTTTCCAAAAAACGGCAATTAACCTTCTGGATTATTAGGCCATGATTTATCCTATATTTACATTACGAAACATCAAGGTAGCGTTTTTAACGTTTTACGGGATACCTACAAACTTCCCTAATCAAAATAATCTTAATTAGAAAAATCCCAAAAATACCAACCCTTAACCGTAAGGAAAAATCCCAAGCCGTAAGCCAAAACGAGGTAATCGTAAAGGTTTTTATACGGACCGAAACGGTAATAAACGAAAACGTTAAAAATTAAACGCATAAAGTACATATTACAAAACATACTTAACTAATTAATCTTTAAAAGGAAAAAATCGACCGCTTATTAAAGGTTATAGAAAACCTTTTTATATAAAAAAATAAATTAATTCCTAACAAAGGTACTGCAAATATTCACATATTTCTTATTTATTAATTAAAATAATGATATAAGCACCATATTTTATACCTTAAGAAATTTAATGATTGGATTTAAAGTTCATAATATATATTTTTAAGTTAATTAATGAATTCGTGAATTTCAGATTTACAGTATAAAATAAAAAGATATACGTAAATAACAACTTCGTCCCGATTAAGGGGTCCGGAAAGGCTAATATAATTTTTTGAAACCTTATTAGTCCGAAAGTATTGCGTTTATACGACGTACTATACTTCGAAAGCTTTATATATAACTTAGTATTTTTCCGGCAGCTCCGGAAAAAAGGCTATTAATAAAATAACCGAAAAACCAATACTTTTATTCGAAATAAATATATATAAGGAATTATTACGCTAATAAATAAATGTGAGAGATTTATTATCGAAAATATTAACGTAATTATTATTTATAAAATTTTCATAATTTATAAACGAAATGTTAATTTATAAATAACAAAATTACTACGAATCGGTAACGGCATTATGTGGCACCTAAAATTAAGATATTTAGGACCTAAAATAATCGCTTAATTATAATCCCATAAAAAAGAAGTCCGCCTAAAGGGTCTTATAATAATCGAATGCCAAATATATAGCAAAGCAAAAACTAAAAGGCTAATACGCCATAAGCCAAAAAAGGAACATTCCGATCAGGACCAAAAATCATTATCGACTTTACAGATTTTGAAAAACACTTGAAAAGATATAAATATGTTATATTTGTTACCAACAGATATTTCGGTTTTATTGAGGATATTTATCTTAAAACCCGAAAGCAAGATATTAATTATAACGTTTCGATATCTTTTAAAAATCCTAAAAGTTTAAATTAAAATCTTCCTTCAAATAATCAAATACGATAACGAAATTTTAGAAAACTGTTAATTTCGAAATATGCTATAGTTATTTCTTTTTAATATTAAACATAAACCCTTAACATTATATACCTAGGCATAAAACGGAAATATAAAATATTTAAAAGGTATAATCAAAAAAACGATTATAACACGAAATAATATTATATTACTTTTATTCCTCATTATATATATCCTTAAAGCGGTAATATATTTATATAACTGTATTCTTAAAAACGTACGTTTTTAATAAAGCCTATACGAAATTTGTTATATTTATTTAATATATAAAAATACTATTATAATGCTAAATCGAAAGCCTTCATAAGTTTATTTACGAATACACGGCTATATAATTTACGTTATAATAATTACCGCGATAATAAAAATAAAGATTTTAAAAGCTAAATCTTAAAAAGTAAATTAAATATTTTGTTAATTACCGATTTTCGAATATTTACGAATTATAGAACTTATTAATTAATAAGGTTATTATTAATCGAAATATATAATTTAATAAAAAGGTTACTTTTTCATGTAGTATTAAAAATTTAAAAAACGACTTTTTGCAAATTATTGAAAAAGAATTACAAAACCTACTAAAATAAATAAAAATACCTAATTAAAATATTAATTATTTAATTTATATATAAACAAGATAAAAATTTAAGGAAATTAATTTAATTACCGATTAAATAAGAAAAATAACCCCAAAAAGTATTAGCATAAAGTACGTACGTAATAAGAAAAAATAACCTTTTTTACATGGAACTAATTATCCTTATATAACCATTATATTAAAACCATTTCCATCTCTTAAGCCTTTACCCCCACCAGCATTTACCGTGATAATTATTATAATTATTACGTCGACGGAAAAAGTTAAAATAGCCCTAAATTTTCCTCATACTATTTAACCCAGAGTAACGGTAAAAAACGAAAGCACCTTACGGGTTGTAAATGTAAGCTCCCCGTATATTCCGTATTGAGAAGGTATTATCCGAAATAAATACGAGGTGTACAAAACCGTATATTTTATAAAACGTTTAACCTGTTTTATAAATACCTACGATAATCGGCTGGTAAGTTAAGGAAGTTTAAGGAAGTTAATTATCTAAAGTACGTATTATTTTAATCGGAAATATAATAATACTTTGGCATAGAAAAGTATGTAAATTATAAAACCAGATATAAAGGCGTAATTTACCGTTATCGCCGTAAGGCCATAAAAAACTAAATATATATCCGTTAAAAGAAATGTTCCGTAAAACCGAAAAGGTTTACATATAAAACCATAAAAAAAATACGATTTTAGAAAGTCGTTAATTCCTTTTTATTGAAAAAACAAATTTTAAAGTATATATAAATATACGTTTATAAATTTATTAAATATAATTAACTTTTGAAATGTAAGGCCTATTTTATCGTAAGAATTAATTTATAATTTAAAGCCGCTGATAATAATATATATATAATTATTTAAATTAAAAAGTCGTTTTAAAGATTAATTATTATTATGATTAAAGTCGATATAAAACTTAAATAATATAATGTTATAAACGTCTTTATAAATATTAGCTTAAATTATAAAATATACATAAAACTGTACCCAATTAAACCGTAACGTAACGAATTTTCCTAATTAAAAAAGTATTATATGGATTAAAGGAGTTATTTTTGTTATAATAAAAGGACTTTATTAAAACGTTTAAAAAGTTGGGATGTAACTTCGCTTTTTCACGAATCTTATTATTTTACTTGTTAAGGGCTATTTATTTTTTTAGAAATAATATTATTATAATATATTACGAAATAAGATCAGATTTTTTTCGTTTAATTAATTTAATAAATATAGGAACGATATATTTTAATAAAAAAATAAAAACTTATAATACTTTTTTGATATTGAAATAATCGGAAATAACCTTAATAAAAAATCTAATTGTTTTAATTTAATTTTATTAATAAACCAATTAACATAATATTGAAAAAGAATTTAAATAATCTCCTAAAAATATTTATAATTGGTACTAAGTTATTGCCGAATCCTAATTTAACTTATTTAAACTTTATTAATAAATATTAAAGAAAATCGGTTTTATTTTTTTCGTAATAGTTAATACGGAACCCGATATATCTTTTACGGTATCCCAATTTGTCCGATTTCACTTGAACCTTAATAACGTATATTATAAAGCTGCCGACCGAATCATATTATACCTGATCGGAACTGAAATCTTAGCGTTATAATTCGGGTGTAAGGGTTTATTGGATATCTGGAACGATTTTTTTTTTTGCGGATAATTCGCTCGATCGAAAAAGTTTCTAAATTTATATTATGAAATTATTCGAAAAAGTAGTAAAGTAACAGGCAAATATATAAGATATAATAATAATTTTTATTATAAACACGGAATTATTATTCATTACGCAAAATATAAAAAATATATTTAATTTTTGTTTAATTAAAAAATAAAAAGTACTTTAAATATAAAACCGTTAAATATATAATAAGATAATTAATAAATTATACGGCTTTTTAATGCTGATATTACCTTATTAATAACAGAATTACGATATATAAATATTTATAATTATTAATTACGATAAATCCCAAAAAAGAACTTATTTAAAACGGATTTTACGTTTACAGACGATATATTAATTAACAGTTTAACAAAAGCCTTATTACGTGAACCCTTTAAGCATTACAAAAATTAACTAAGATTAATAAATATTACGGAAGTTTTTAATTAACGGAAAAATAGTTTGCGAAAGATTTCAAAAAAAGTATTAATTAATTAGGAAAATTTAATCGCCGGAAAAGAAATAGAATAAATAATTATGGCTTTAAGAGTTATAACTATTAATACCGTATATGCTTCAAGGTGTTAAAGGGGTATGTCAGCTAGTAAGGGATGTTCTAGCATTCTATATACGGAAGATTCCCTCTGATCGGAACATATATGTTCCGGGACTAGATTACCTTAAAGTGCAGTACGCGTTCTAGAGCACCTACAACTAGTCATGAATACATACACAACTGATATCCCTTATATCTGACAATAACCGCCTCTAACTTAGATTATTCCTGGCTTTTTTTACGAGAAGTCTCCACCTGTGCAAAACCTAGGGTTGGCGTTGCCGAATACGGCAGAAATAACTTTGATATAGGCGTAGCTAATAACGCTAAACCTTTTTTAAAAACCTTTTCTGGTAAATTTTTTAAAACGTTTTTTGCGCTTTTAATTAATGCGTTAATTTTAAGATCCGACTAATCCATATTGCTTTTATATATTTGAAATTATTTTTACTCATTTTTCTTAATGTAATTAAAACCTTATCCTATAATTTCCTGTAATATGCATATAATAAAAAAGGGGTTCGAACGTTAAAAGCGAACCCTAAGAATAAGGCCGCAAGATTTCGTATTAAAATAACGTATAAAATGGTTTCCTTTGGCCTTATTACGCGAAATTACAAAGCCGGTAGCCTTTAATAATAACATACCGTATAATTATAAATAAACCGGATATCGGCCTATATACGTTTTAAAATATAAATAAATTGTTTCAAAATTATTTTAAAATAATTATTTAACATATTTGTTTATAACATTAGGCTTTAATGTAATTAAACGAGTAAACCTTTCATTCCAATTTCAAATTTGCCTAAATTAAAAACCGCAGTAAATTTTAATTAGGCTTATTTCTTTTTTCAGTAATATTAAGCAAAGATTTTTTGTTATTTCCAGTTAAAAATATCGTAAAATCCATAATAAGCCCAATAACAGAGTAACAGGCCCTTTTGGTAAATAAAAGATATTTTGAATAATTATAAAAAATTATACCCAAGGTCGAAATATTTATACAAATAAGAATTTATAATTTCCCAACACGTTTAAAAGTTATTTTTATATTAATATAATTTGAAATACAAATTATTTACGATATTATACTATCTTAAATATTAAGCGTTAAATAGCTTAAGGTTACGTTGAAATAATTTAAAAAAATAATTAAGAAATATTTGCGGTTTATTGAACGAAATACAAAAATAATTCCTTTAATATTGTTAGGTTTAATATTAACGTTAAAATTATTTAGATTTATAAAGGCGTTATTTGCCGAAAATAATTAACATATGTAACGAAATTATATTACAGAATTTGTAATTTTAATAATAATATAATCGGTAATTTTAACGTAATATATATATAAAGTTTCGTCATTATTTTTTGTACGAAATTTCGTAAAACATTTCCGCTTTAACCCTGTAATACGCGTTAAAAGTATTAATAAAATAATTAATAAATAATTATAAGAGAAAATTATTTATCGGATTATTATGCCAAATCTTTTAACTTAACGTGAAATAAGACTTTCCAGTAACTAAAATATTAAATCGTTAAGGTAATTAATAATAGATTTATAACGAATATCGTTAACGGTATTATCATTATAATAAAATGTTTCGCCTATTTTATTATTAATATTAATATATATCTTATTATTATAATTTGGTATTTTAAATATATTTTTAATTTTAATTTATTTTGCGGTAATTTAAATACAGTATCGTTATTTTGTCCGGCTATTAATAATTAATAAAATCTTAAAAGAATTATGGAATAATATATATTAATAAGTATTAATTTCTTATTTAATAATTTTATTCTATTTCATTTATTCTTCGTAAATTATATATAATTCTAAGCGTTTTAAATTATTTAACTTACGTTTAATTTATTGCTTTAAGTTATAACGAACTTTTTCGATATTATTTGATTTTGTCGAAATATTGGTTTTTTAGGTCCGAACGTTTTTGGTATACAGATGTTAAAATAATAATTTATCGGATTTTCGACGTTTAAATATAAGCGGTATTACTGAATTAAAAATTAAGAATTTTAAATACGATGATTTTAGAACTATTTTAGAAATTAGGTAACAGAAATTAAACATAACATATTATTATATGGTAAGATAATGAGATTTAATTGGATTGAAAATGGAAGAAATTAAGTAATTTAATAAAAAAATAAAATGGAAAATTCTTAATAAATATAGAACTTTAATTAAATGAAACTTTATATAAAATATACGGAATTTAAAGGTTTATCGATAAGGAATTTTATATTTATAAAATTTAAAGTAAGATGTCTTAATTAAAGAAAATTAAATCCTTTTTAAATTTTTCTGAAATAAATAGTTAAAATAAAAAAAAGGTTAATTAAAATAATCCATAAAATATATATTATGTTTTTGATTTTCATGAAACATTAATTACCGACCTTAAAATAATTATATTTTAATAAGAACAAATTTTCCGAGTAAAATAAATATTTTTTATTTAAAGCGTTATTGGCTTATTACAAATAACGCAAAAATTATTATTTTAAAATAAAAAAACCAAAGAGCTTTTTGCAGCTTTTTATAATGTTTTTAAAATATACCTTTTTATCCCCTAAAATAAAATAATACATTTATAAGTATTTCGGAAACGATACTTTGAAATAATATTTTCTCAAAAGTTAAGCAGGTATTTTTTTAATACTTCCAAATTTCACAAAATATATTTATTAAAATATTTATAATGAAATAATTATAAAATAATCCGAGTTATATATTTATTATGAAGTTTCCTTTTTTAACGCCGAATCTTACGTATAAATACTTTTAGCTAAAGTTTTATTAATTTATTTAGCGTTTTTTTAGCGGATTTAAAAATAAAGCCAATTAATTGTATTAGCTTATTATATATTATACATTAAACGGGTATATATTCAGTAAATTTAAGATACGGGAGAAAATTAAGAATAGAATTATTGGAATTCTGGTGAAGTTCGTTTTAAATATCGTTAATTCGTAAATGATTTAAAGCATTATTTAAAACGGGTAACTTTTTAATTATATTATTTCGGTAATATTAAATGCAAATTAAAATAAATGCAATAAATAGCGTTATAATATAGGTTTAATAAAAAAGAAAAAGGAAAGAAGCAATATTCGAAAAAGTTAATACGTAATTTTAATTATTTCTTTTATTTTCGTCAATTATTTATTTATTAAAAAACCTTTTTATTATAACTTTAATTAAATGTATTATAACGCCGAAAAAATATCGTAAACTTCCGATGGTTTTGGTTTTGGCGATAATGATTGCGATAATAATAAATTATTGCAAAATATATTTTCATAACATAATAACTGTAATGAACATAATAATTTAAAGAAAGTTTTTTATTAATAATTAAAATACTAACAAAATATTAAGCGAAATTTATTTATTAACAGGCGATTGTAAAAATTATTAAAACCAAAAGCTAATTAAAATAAATTCAAATTAAAAATAAGATATCCGAAAGCTAAATTCGGAATTTAATTATTTAAAATTTAGCCAATAATTACCGAACGAAAAATAATTTAATTTACTGAGCTTACTTAGTTAAAGAAACCGTTGTATCACGCCAAATTATTCGCGCCGATCTTAATTCCAGATATGATGAAAGGCCGATTGTTTCTATTATTAACCGAGAATATTACGAATATCGGGAGCGTTAATCCGAGAATTAGGTGGTTTAATTTTAACGGCAGTTATGGTTTTAAAGGAACCTTAGCAGTAAAAATTCTCAAATCTATTAAACGAAATTATTAGCATATTTAATAGAATAAATTATTATTCGGAATATTAAAATGACTTTATATAAATTTATTAACGGATAATTAGGCAGCCCAAAATTAAATGTCGGCTGTATAGGTATTATTTTATATAGCTTATTTTTGCTTAAAAAAGGAAACAAATTCTATAAAGGAATATTTATGAAATAATATATGCCGTAAAAAATAAATTAAACGTCGCTAATTGTTAATAATAAGATTTTTAATATAATTATAGTATATATATGATTTAAAATAATCCTGAAATAAATATTATATAACATTCTATTAATAAGTTTTTATTGGACTCTTTTTATTTTTAATTTTTCTTCTTTTTTTAAAAGTAATATTTTTGAAATAATCTTTATTTATTATAATTATAACTTAATAGTACTTAAAGTACTTAATTTTAATTAAATGTTTTTAATTAATTATTTCGTATTTTGGTATTTATTTATTAAGAATTTCCTAAATAAGTATTTTCGAACCATAATATTATTTTACACCAACGGCTTTAAACTACTAATAATAAATATATATATAAAATATATACGGATATATATTAATACGGTTATTAAATATAATATTAAAAATATTCCTTTAAAATTTTATATATTAATTAATTATAACGTGTAGATTTCGTTTTACAAAATTATTCTTTATTAGATTAATCGAAAGTTGAAAAAACGTTATTTTTTAATTGATATTTAACTTTATAAATTAAATCGAATAAGTTTAATAGCGATAAATTATTACGTTAATTACAAAATCTAAAGATAATCGACTGATTTTTTATTTGTATTGCGCATAATGGCCTTAGTATTAGACAAATAATTATTGAAAAATAGCTTTATCGAAAATTAAACGATAAATTCTAATAGGTAAACGAAATTCGGTATTATATATATATATCGTATGCTTTGTAAAAGGCATTTAATAACCTTTTTAACGCTTATAGCATAATATTACCAAATAAATTTAAAAATGATTTAAGCTAACAAAATAAAAAATTGAAAACTTGTTAAAATAAGGCAAAAACCTTATTAACTCGAAAAAGGAACATATAATTATATTAGTACGTATTTTTTAAAATAATTATAAAATAATTATTTAATTTTTATAATTACGCGCATTTATTATTTAGATTTATTTTGGTGCTAAGAAAAAGAAACTTTTTATAAATTTAATATAATATAATTATAAATAAGGTTTTGAATCATAAGAACATACTTCAAATAGTCCGTAACGTTTATAGAGGTTAGAATTTGGTAGTTTTCTTTTTGTTATGCATTATAAAAATATATCTCGTAATTTAAAGATTTATACGTAAATATTCATTATTAAAAAACGGGTTATGCATTATTCCCTAACGGTATTAAACTTATTCGTTATTTGGTTAATATTTCCAAATATTTTATTTAAATAACGAACGATTTCGGTTTGTTCCGAGAAATTTATATTTCCCATATAGTGGGCGGATACAAAATTATGTTTAAGTATTTACGTAAATACGAAAAGCATATCGTCAAGGCTTATCAAAAGTATTATCCGAATAAAAAACCAGAAAATGAAATAGAAATAGAAAATGAGAAAACAATAATATTGTTTAAGTTTTTTAATCAATTTTTAATATAATTATAATTATTGCGAAGAAATATTAAGTTACTAATTTCGAAATTTTTAAATATATCAATAAATTATTTATTAATAATTGCCTATTAATTTATTTTTCCGTCCTGATTTACTTATTATCAAATAATACAGTTTTTAAATTCGGTAATTATTTTAACGATTAATAAAAGTATTTCCAATTAAATTTATTTAACAATGCACTGTACCAAAAAAGGTTAAATACTTTAAGCAAACGTATAGAAAATATTGGGAAAAATGTGATAAACAAAATATATAATTTATTATACGTATTTTTACTTCGAATTACGGAACTTTTACCGAAATGTTTTTATTAAATTTAAGTTTTACAAAAAGGGGTTCGGTATATCGTATTAACGATAATCCGTAAGAAGATATTATTGACGACTATTTTTAATACGAACGTAAGTAATTTAATTAATATTTTAAAAATTGTTTTTTAATTATATTATTTCGGTATCTGTCTGAACACAGTCTTTTTGATATTATGGTAACGGATTAATAATATATTTTCCGGTTTTGCTTACCTTATATGTAATTTATTATATATTTAATGCTTTTCCGTATTAATAAAATATATTTAAAATTTTGCTGCGTTAAACTATTATTTTAACCATTAATTAATATTATTATAATGATTTAAATTAAATTTAATCATAATACTTTGTATCGGAATCAAAATATTTAATTTAAATAACGATATTATATATAATAACAACGACCCCGTTTATGCCCGAAAACGATTCGAAAAATATAAAGAAAAAATACGAGAAATATTCCAAATTCCGTTTATTGAAAACCTAAGGAAATTTTCGGTTTAATATAACTTACTACTAGATAAACATTACGTAATATTAAATAACAATTTAAAAAATCCAGATAAAACCGAAAATAACGAAATCGAAAATCAGGTATTCCGGAAATTTCTATATATTAATTAAATTATTGAGGTAAGTAAATTTTAACAAAAAGGAATTACATTTAAGGATTAATATGGCAAATAAGCAAAAGGGCAATTAATGCCAAAAATAAAAGCATTATTAAAAGACAAATAAATAAAATTTCGAAAAGTTAAATTTTCACGCTTATTTAAAACCGGCCGTTTTCCCGGAATAACTTAAATTTATCGGTATAATGATAGCAAGTTAGACCCGTAATTATTAGGTTAAGGCGATAAGTAATATAATTAATAAATTGGTAATTTTTAGAGGAGGATTAAATTTAATATCAAATATTTTTTCTTTTTTCTTTTCTGATTTGTTTTTATTATATAATTTATAAATTCTTATTACAAATGATATTTATTTATATAAATTAAAATTCAAAACATAATTACAAAATAATAATATTATATATATTATTTTTATTATAATAAGGAAATAAAATGTTTTTAAAGTAAGGCATTGCAGCAAATTATAAAAACTTTTTTATTTACTTTATATTATTTTATATATCTTATTTTACAAAAAAACCGCTTATATTTACATTTAAACAAAAATTCGCGGAATAGTTATTAATTATTACGCAGCCATTATAATAACAAGTTTAACTGCAGTAATAAACTTTTATTAAAATAATTATGAAATAAAATATTTATTAAGAATTTAATAGCTGTAATAATGGCCAAAATCGCGAGCATTAAGTAAACGGTTCGCCAATTAATTCTGGAACTAAAAAATTTATTTGGCGTTAAAAAAAATTCCCCCTGCTGTTGAATAACCCCCGGCTAGGAAAATAATGCCTAAATGCCCGGCTGGGAAAATAATACCTAAGGGCCCGGCTTTTTTTAAAAAACGAAAAAACCGTATTTTGCTTAACAATAAATTTTGTTTAAAAAAATAAAAAAAATCTTATAATAATATTAATATATATAACCGTCGCTTTACGTAAAATCCAATAATATTTAACAAATATTAAGTTACTTTTTAAAAAAATGCCTTTTTAATATTTAATAAAGAGAGTTTCGTAATAATTTAAAAGTTAATAGCGATTTTAAGTTTTTGCTACAAACATTATATAAAAACTGCAGAAATTATATTAATTAAATTATTTAAAGATAAATAATATATAAAATAATTTTGAAATAATTTAATTTTTTGTAAGAACCAATTTATGTGTTATTTATGCTAAACGAATTATTATTTAATAAAAGGATATATAATAAGTTAAAAATATTTTAAGTTATTATTAAAGTTTAGTAAAACCGTAAATAAAAAATACGGCTTTCGGTAAAAAACCTAGCGTTTCGTTAGATAGAACTTATAACCCAAGTTTTAAACATACTGAAAAAAACGTGTAAAAGAATAACGCGTAAAATAATGACGCGTAGAATAATAAGACGCAAAATAATAACGCGTAAAACAATAAGGATTCAGATAATACGTAAAATAATAATAATAATGCAATATTAAGCGAAATTTAAGTTCGGTTTAAAAGGAAATCGGCCTTATTTGGTTTTATAATATCTAAAAAGTTTAATGCAGTTTAACTGCAAATTTTTTAATATTATTACTTTTACCGAATTATTTCAGATTATTTCAGATTATTGAAGCGATTTGTTTTATATGCAAATTTTTTACCCACTGGGTACCCGTGGGTCCTTGGCAAATCCGATGGGTACCCGCGGGTATCCACTAAATCAGATGGGTAATGGATAGGTACCCATCAGGACCCATGGGTCTTCGTGGGTCACCCACGGGTACCCATTCCCTCTCCCTACCTGGAATTCACCCGCTGCACGCAGGGAGAGTTAGAACTCAGAAGACGGCTGAGGAGTTAGTTTTAGGATCCTTGGTTCGCCGTTCGAAGACACAAAGCAGGCAAACATGCCGCGACACCGCCATAACAAGGCAACAGAGTCGGGAAGCTATGGCACATCGCAACCCTTGACGAATAATGTACCCAAAAGAAGTTTAGCGTGGCCTCAAACGCGGCCCCCACTTGGACGGAAAATGGACGATCTTGATATGACCTTGCTGCTCGAGCATATGTCTTGTCCTTCAACTCGCAGAGTTTGATGGTTAGAGAACGCCGACCATTTAACCAGACGAGACTCAAGCGAAACAACTAGGGGATCCTGAATACGCGATCGATAGCCTCCTGAGGCGCCAGGCACATCAAATCAAACGATGAAGATCAGGCAGATGACAGTGTGTCACACGTGTAGGGAGCGGAAGTTGGCTGTGAGTCGGCGCATCATACTAGTCTTGGCCAAACGTCCCAAACGCCCTGCAGCTGATGTCTTACACCGTGTGATGGAAAGCAGCCTGCCTGCTCTCAATCCCTCTTGACTGGGCGTCAGTGTGCTGGATATCAGCACGACTTAATATTCATCGCCCCTGTTGTATCGAACTTACACACCGCAAAGCTAGGTCGACGAGGAAGCGCCGAGCAAGGGCCGAAGAAACGCAAGCAATTGACCGGTTCCACCCACGAGGGGAACCGGAATGATGACGGAATTCTTGGTGCCCAGAGCCTGATCCAGATCTCTCCGCCACTTAGCTGGCCACTGCTCGATATTATATCCCTAATTGTCCAGAACTTCACTCCTGCTACCAGAGTCTGTGTCTCCACAAACGATCCGAGCGTATCCCAATCCCGAATATGTGGGTCTTGGATAGAAGTGCTTCCGGAACTAGCCAGAAGCGGAGGGCATGAGCAGGTTCTATCATCAGCTGTCAAAGCCCTTGGAATCTCCATTCTTGCCAGAGGCTGCGATGGCCAGGCACCGATGTCTGATGCTTTAACAGCCCATTGCTCGGCACTCCATTCTCTACAGAGCGGCATTCGCCACAGTACCGTCTCTTCCTCCAACGAGTTCGCTGCTGCAATTATGTGTCTGTTCCTATCAGAGGTCTAGCGACTCCGAATCCTTCTTGCACCTCTATACTGATGCTGACAAACCCTCCACAGATGATACTGCCTACATCCAGCATTAGTGCCATGGCACATGCCAAAGGGATAGGAGACCTAATGCAGCTTCATCGTCCAAAGCCTTATATCTCCGGAGTCCCTCACAAACTTTTAGTTGGATTCAGACCCATCCTTGTAAATAACTATCTCACGCATGCCAATTGCTTTTCACTAAGATGAGTGATAGGTCCTTCACGCTTTCTTTACTCGCCAGTCTACGTTTCTCGCTGCAGATTTGTGGAAAACCACGCCATTCCGCCTTGTTCCCTCAACACCCCTGCAGGCCCTTATGAGTGAAGCTAGCGCAATTCCGTCAATACTCGAAATGATCGATGGCTCGAAAAGGATGCCGCTTCCTGCAGCCACACGCGCTGCTCACGATGCCATCGTCAAATTTGTTGAAGTACTCAATCAACTCACGCAATGGCACCAGTCCTTCCAAGCTGCCTCACAAGGCCCTCTGTGTTGGCCAATAACGAGAGCGGGAAATGAAGTCTGCCTCTAGTTTCCGAACATCACGATCGCCAATTCCCTCACCCACTTTTGGGCCTTTTGGATCATGTGCGTTGTGCATATCAAGCGACTGAAATCCGAGTTTCCCAACCTTGTCAGTATAGAGGCAGACGTGAATGGTCAATGCCTAGAAAGCATCCTCAATACTGAAGACGCTGTCCGGATGTCGATGTGGATCTTCCAGAGCGTTGAATTCCTGATGCAGGATGAACTCAAATTGTTCGGGGCAGCTTCAGCGTCTCTCCCCCTCAAAACGGCGTATGACGTTCTCAAGACGCATGGCAGTCACAGCGGAGAGATACTCCCTTGGTATCAGAGGGCTATCGACAAAATCATTCACAAGGGATATTACTTCATTCTGGAGTCTATATCGGATGGGGTGGGATCTTAAAAAGAGTCTTCCAAGACCCGTATCACAGGAGAAGCAAGTCTCAATAAGTTACACTGATGGCTCTCTCTTCTGATAGAACCCCTTTCAAAGATTAGTAGAAGAGTTCTATTCTTAGAGATACCCTGAGAGTCATGCGTTAACAAGAATCCGTACTGTTAATTACTGTTGAAGCAGGCTGCGGGACCGGTGTCTAGTAAGCACCAGCTCTAACAGGTGCCCAAGAATCCTTGCCCTCCCTTGCGCACACCGGTAACGGAAGAGCGATGTTGACTTCTCTGGGACCGGTTTCATCCCGTGGGTGCGACTCATGTGACTTTCTTCGATACGCCTGGCACAAGCCAGCATACCTTTTCCTGGATACCCTCCTCCTCGAAGGCCTTAGCTAGCTGCTGACCGTTCTGTGAGAAGTGGCCCCATGACTCGTAGTGAATGGGCACCAACACATCGGCATTTATCTCGCGGAATAGCCGAGCAGCCTGCTTGCCGTCCATGGTAATCTGCAGCGGTGGTGGGTTCCCAAGCGGCGCCATAGCAGCGCCGACATTAAGTAGGGCCACACTGATGTGGAAACTCTTGCGCATCTCAGCCAGTTCCTCTAGGTAAACGGTATCCCCAGAAAAATAGATAGCATTCGGAAGACCCTCCGTCTCCCCAAACTCGACCGCCGTTAGGATAAAACCCGTACATTCCCCGCCAGGGAGGTGCTGACACGGGGTCCCCGTTACCTGAAAGCGTCTACAGCCGATATCCAGAGACACGGTCTCCCAGGGGCGTAAGCCGCGAACACCGGGTCGCGGTGCAAGTTTCTTGGCGCCATCCATTGTCGTGAGAACTCTGCGGCCGTCGAGTAGACGACGACCAAGCTCGTCGAGGTTGTCGGGATGGTCCTCGTGGCTCAGCAGCACCGCGTCGATGATAGGGAGGTCTTGCAACCCCAGAGCTGGGTTGTCAGTGTTTTTAAGTGTAGTAATGCCCACATCCCACTCTGTTCCGGCAGGTGAGAAAAATGGGTGGATGATCAGGTTGACGCCGTCGAGTTCCAGTATAACAGTGGCGGTACCAATGTGGGTGATGTTGAGAGTGCCTTTGAAGCTGGAGATGGTCATTCTTAGAAATTCGATGTGCAGTGTTTGTTAAACTGTCGTAAGACGTGGAATTCGTTAACAACCAAGTTCGAGGTACGAAGGTTTAGGGTTGTATTAAGGTTTGGAAATGCTTAATATAGGCCAAATAATATGCTTTTGTCATCATTAGAAATTCTCCCTGAATAATGCCCCATTTCCCTATTATACATCACGAGATTAATGATCGAATGGTAAGCAGTCGTGCTTCTCCAAGGAGCGCCAATGAAATAAGGCCTTGGCGAATAAAGTTGCCAAAAACGACTTAGTCTACAGGGGCCTCCCATATTGTGGGGCTAACCAGTCGAGGCACCATCTTCCAAGGCCGGCATCTAGTCTATCCTGGCGTGCAATATATATAAATCCCTTGGTTTTCCGTCGGCAGGGAATGAAACACGGAGTCTGCCTTGTCATTAGTTATTTGGCGTTTACACTCCTAAAAAATGATGCTTCCCCCGTCCGCTCTTTACTACACTGCCGCCGCTATCCACGCAATCTCCATCCCTGGTCACATCGCATTCGGCCACCAACATGTGGATAAAGCGGTGGACAAGATCCCAGCGTCCAAGGAGCTCGCCCTAGGCAAGGCAACGGCGACTACGGCATGGGATATGGTCAATGGCATGTTCGCAACCCTCGGTAAGCTCCGCTATGACTACCATTTCCCTCAGCCCCCGCCCCGATGGCGGCCACCTCACTCATACAATCGTAGCTCTCCTGAATTACCAGTGGGCCCGAACCGGAGGACCAAAAACAGTCGAGGAGGTGTTGATTGTCTGGACCACTGCGGCCACAGGATTCTACGTGGGGTTACGGTATTTCAAGGTCAACTCTTACGCGGGGTTGGGCTGTTTGTGGGGCGCGCCTTGCTTGAGTTTGGTTGCAATGCAGTTGTAGAGTTATGTATGCTAGTAATGAAACGCGTAGCGGTGCATTATCTCCCCATTGTATAACAGATCTGGCCACCACTAGTAATCGGGGAGGCGAATGGTTCTCCTCACACCCGTGGGGTTACCAGAACTTGATCCATAAGAATATGAGCCAGCTTGGTAAAAGCACCGACACGGGAGACGTGGTGGGAGTGGCTTGGTTCGGTTCTGATATTGATTGGCCCTCCGGTTCTATGGCGGGTGGCCTGTCGTAGATCGATTCTCAGGTGTGGGCCGCATATAGCTGTCCTGCTGGGCTGTCTAATCTCATGATTGGCATTATTATGGAACCAAGTAGGCTCTACCGTATGATACAGTTCGATGGCCGCGTCTGTGGAGATTGGTGTTCTTGTCTTCCGTTTGTGTCGCAGCTGGTGTTAGCTGCTGCCAACGTTTCACCTGCTCAACCGAAATATGACCGACGAGAATAGCAGCTAGCTTAGACCATTAAATATTGCAGAATGGTGAAGAAATATCACGAGATTGTTCGGTGTAAATTTCGGTAAGCGTAAATTTACTGCAGAGTATCCTATAGATTCGTGAAGCCCCAGATTTATCTTTGGGACGACATTTCGAGATCAGCCTGGACTGCAAACGTCTAGTTTGCATGAGCTGTTTAGAGCAAGTCCGCTTATTATTAAGATCAGCAGGGTCCGGTTTTTACAACTAGGAGGTCCAAGCTGAACTATGGGTGGCTGTTGAATGCTATATTGTTCCTTACTACACACCATGTAGGTTCCACCTCTAGGTATCCTTTGTGTTGTTTCCTGTTGGACATATAACGTGGTCTACTTTCGCCCTTGGTGAAGTTTACAATCCCTTTTCTGAATATTATGCCTGCCCTATTAATGTGAATTACAGGTTTACGCGTCATTGAACGGATTGAGAATGATTTCGTAACCATATCGCCTCGAGTATTTTCCCCCGTACGTAGCAAGTTGACCGAATCTCCTGGAGGAGAGTTAAGTGGTTACGTATACGCCGAGGACACGGGTGGCCTTACTTTGTTCCTGATAGCCAAATTCGGGAGACGCCGTAGCCGCCTGCTAGATGTTAGCTCAGGGTTGAGAGCACCCTGTAACGTATTAATGTTACAGGAACAGGGGTTCCTGTCTTGAGGAGGCCAACCTTTAAGGCCTAGCGTGGAACGGCTACGGCTTAACTCCGGAAGGGAGTTCTTGGCCCAGATAAGGTGATCTAGGTAATCTAATGGATTGATCAGATCATATAGATCACATAAATCCACGACATACTCACTTTGAGGAATTGGGATATATAATAGATCGGTTTTTTTTATAAATAACTACTTCCTTAGTTTTTCGTTTTTTAATTATCAATTTAAGCTTTTAATTTAAAAGCAATGGCATCATTTTTTAATTAAGGGAAAAGTTTTTAAATCTTTTTAACTAATAAACCTTTAATAAATTATTTCTCGCCTTATTATTACTTATAAATCAAAACCCCATTTCGGATATTACTTATATCTCCAAATGGATATATAACAGGTTCGTTACATTTTAATAACTCCTTAATTAATAACTAAGAAATAATTTATCACTTAATTAAAGGATAAGTTTTCCTGAACTTAATGCAAAAATAATATAAAACGACATTTAAAAAATAAATAACATATTTAATCCTTATTATTAATGAATAAAGGATTAATAACTAAATTAAACGACTTACCCTTTGTCGAAAATCTTGTAAATTAATTAATAATATAACTTTATTTATTATTCGATTTTAAGAAGATTCTTTTTCCTTTTAACCTTAACAATAGCTTTTATCCGTAAAAGAAATAATTAAGGTATAAAGAGTTAAGATAAATAAAGATAAAAAAATACCCGGTTAAAAATAAAAAAAGGGTATTAAAGCGTTTAATTAAAAAAAAGAATTTATTATGAAAAAACGATTAGACCTTTTGGCCCAAAAAATTAAAAGCCTAAAAAAAAGAATATTCGATTCGCTAAAAAAATAAACCGATTTTTCCGCAATTCGGTTCTCCCGGAGGACGAAATTAAGGAAATGGTTTTTAATTACCTTTACTCGGCGCGGAATGACCATAATAATAGGGAATTTCGATTTTGCTATTGTTTGGCGCAAATCGATTACGAAAAAGAATTATTCCGCTTTTTAATTACTATAAAATACCGGACGTTAAAGGTTATAAACTAATTCCTCTTAAGCCTTATAATAGATTTACGGATGTGGAAAGATTTCTGATATAGGCCGGGCTTTACCTTGAATTCTATAAAAGTTCTTTAACGAAAAACTATTAAACAGTAATGGCCATTTTTTAGTTACTTATCGGAAAGGTATTTTTAGAATTCGAATTTATTATAAGAAATTACTTACAGAATTATCCCAAAAATTCATTAGATATAATTAATTACATTTTTAATAAATATAAATCTTTCGAAGAAAAAAAATACGAACTTTATTTGGAAATTTAAATAAAAAATAACATATAATTAAATAGCTTTATTTTTTTCGTTAAATTACATTAATATCCGATTATACCATTAAATTTAATTATTTAGCAATTATTTCTAACTTATTAAAAAACGTATTATTTTATTTTTATTATAATAATTTAAAACTTTAAATTAAAGATAGGTTATATAGAAAACCTAAGATAGGATTCTTTGTAAAATATATAAATAAAATTACTATTACCGACCAACATATTTTTAATCGGTATTTCGAAAAAAAGGGGACCCGCAAACGAAATAATAATAAGAATTTTAATAACTAAATTAAGAAGAATAAAAGCAAGTTTTAGAAAAAAACGAATGTTATTTTGAAAAAGCTTAAAAAATAAGTTTAACGTAAAGTGTTTTAACAGTAGCAAAAAGGGATATTTTAAAAGCGAATATTATTTTCCCGCCAAAAGAAACTCTAAAAAAAAGAATTCTTTAATTCCAAAAAAATTAAAATAATTAAATAAAAAACTGATAATAAATTAAAAAAGGAGGAAAAGAAATTAGTTCGATTTCCTCCCAGCCAGAATTTATTATTGCCATAATTATTTAAATTTAGAACAATATCCCAAAATACGAAATTATTTTATTTACTAGGATTTTAAGGTTAAAGCTTGTAAATATTACCTAGGATAAACGACTTCCAAAATAATTATAAAACTAAGATACCAATATTTTTTTAATTTTAACAAATATAAAATACATATAGAAAACGGTTAATTTCGACCATATATTAATAACTATAAACAATTATCTTTGGAACTTTACGAATTCCCAAAATATACCATTTACCGGAAAATATTACCGGTAAACCTTTACGACCTGTTACATTTTACCGCTTATTACCGCAATAATTATTTGGTTTATTTTAAAACCAAAAAAATAATAACCTTTGGCCTAAATGAAATAAAGAAATACCCATTAAACCAAATAATACGTACAAATATATAAAAACCCTCCGATAACCGGAATATCCCAAATCTTATTACTTATATCCTAATTCAAAACGGAATTAAAAAGCCATATCGCAAAAATACTTGTGTTATGCCCTAACGTTTTGCATTTAATACAAGTTCCTAAATATAGGAATACCTTCTTCGAAAACATACCTTTCCGACCTTATAATTTAGGAAATATAAAACCAAAAATTAAACCAGAAAAAAAACGATTATTTTCGAATGCCAATTAGGCAAAAAGAAATAGTACAAGTATAGGGATAATTATTATATTAAATATGCGGCTAAAACGATTCGAAAATAAAAACGCCTTTTCGTAAGCAAATTACGTTAATTAAAAAACGATAAAGATCTTCGAAAATAAAATATCGAAAAACCTTAATATATAAAACCTTATATAACGTAACTAAGGGATTATATAGCTAAATCGAATTTTTTTGGCGATATAAAAATAAAACGTTTAAAATTATAATTAACTTAAAAATAAAAAGCAATTTAATCTTTTTTATAATAGCAGAAAAATATTAGGTTAACTAGAAATATAAGTTAATAGTTTATAAATTACGTATAGTAAACCGAAATTTATTTATATATGAAAACGGATAAATCCTTCGAAACACTAAAAAATTTCGAATACGAATTTAAGGATATTAAGAACGGATTTCGCTGGATATTACCGATATTTTTGAGAACGATATTATTCTGAAAATGCCGTAACTCAAGTCCAGTAATTTACGGATTAACTGGAAACATCAAACACTTTTATAAGAAAATAAAATACCCGAAAAAGATAACTAAAAAATCTGCTATATTATTAAAAGAATCTAGATTACGAATTAAGCCTTTATAATACTACCTAAATATAGGCATTTCAAAAAATTATTTAAAAATAGAAAAAATTACGAACTGCCACCATATGGTTAATAAAACCATAAAATACTTATTAAGAAAAAATATTATTTCAAACTTTATAAGATTTATCACATAAACCTTAATAAATTAAAGGCTTTGTAAAAAAGTATTAAACTTAAATTAAAAAGAAAATATATTTAACCCTTTAACTTTCTTACGGGATATCCCGTTCTTATAATATTAAAAACCAAAGATAAAAAACAAAGAATTAACGAAAATAAAAACCTAATTTTTAAAAAAATAATTAATTATTAACAATTAAACGATATTACGATTAAAAATAGATATCCTTTAACACTTATAAGTATGCTAAAAAAATGTTAATAAAACAAAATAATTTACCGTATTTAAGTTTCAAAATAATTATTACCGTATTAAAATAACTAAAGGAAAAAAATGAAAAACGGTATTTAAAATAATATATGGACTTTACGAATACAAAGTTATGCCTATAGGACTTACTAATACTCCCGCCAGCTTTTAACACCTAATTATAATTACGTTTAAAAAGTTTCTGGATAAATTTATATTCGTCTATCTCGACGATATCCTTATTTACTCGAAAACTTTCGAAAAATACAAATAACGGGTTACTTAAATATTCCAAATATTAAACAAAACAAATATCCGAATTAATCCAGCTAAAAACATATGGCATACGTAAAGGCTAAATTTTCTAAGATATATTCTTACCCCCGGCCAAATTCAGATTTAACGCTTTAAAATAAAAGCAATTAAGAACTAACTTATCCCTAATAAGGCGATCGTTATAAATATCTGGCAAATCTTAAAATTTACGGATTACGTACGCAGCTTAATTAAGAGATACAGAAATATAATTAGGTTATTAACGAAATTTACTACCAAAAAATATACAGGAAAAGAATTTAAATTTCCAAAAAATGCAAAAAAAACGTTCCAACTATTAAAAGATACGATTATTAATAAACATATAATAAGATTACTGAATACAAATAAAAAAGACGATTAAAAACGGATATTTTAAATTACGCCCTAAATACCGTCTTAAAATAACTAAAGGATAACAACAAATAGTACCTAATGGCATATTATTTAAAAGTATTCCGTAATGCAAAATGTAAATATCAAATTTACAATAAAAAATTATTAATAATTTTTAATACTTTTAAAAAATAGGAATTTTTCTTTAACGAAATAAAACCACTTTTCGATATTTATTCCAATTACAAAACATTACCCGATTTATAAAACCCCAAAAGCTAAATAAACGGTACAAAAAATAAATACTTTTTTTATTAAAATTTAATTTTACGATATATTATATTAAGGAAAAAAAATATCCAGACGGATATTCTTAATCGTAAAGGAAATTATAATTCCAGAATTCTCAAAAAAAGCATATAAATATTATAATATAACCAGGATAATATTATATAATCATACGAAATTCTAAGGAAATTAGTTTTCGAACTTTTAATTCGGTTCCGGAATTTTTACGATATAAAAAAAATAAAAGGAAATTTAGCAATTAAAAGGATAATTAAAGGATTAGTTACTATATTATGGCAAAACTTATATTCCCAGGGATCAGTAAAATTAATTTGTAAAGGAATTTTACGAAAATCTATTATACGGATATCAAAAATTCTTTAAAACTACCTAACGGCTATAAGAAAAATACGATTTCCTTAAACTACGCCGTATAATCAAGATAATTATTAAAAATTATAATATTTGCAATAAGGTCAAAGTAATACGCTATAAGC
Source organism: Monosporascus cannonballus (assembly GCA_004154925.1). Taxonomy (NCBI): domain Eukaryota; kingdom Fungi; phylum Ascomycota; class Sordariomycetes; order Xylariales; genus Monosporascus; species Monosporascus cannonballus. The sequence continues at coordinate 242,330 of QJNS01000044.1, forward strand.
CTTACGGGTTATTATAACCCACCGATATTCCTAATAAAATATAGAATACCATAATTTGGGATTTTATTATTAATTTGCCTTTATTTAAAAACCTAATTATTAGAATTAAGTACGACAAAATATGGGTAATCGTTAACAAATTTATCAAATACGGGTACTTTTTATTTTTCAAAGGAAACGCGACGGTAAAACGGTTAACATACGCCTTTATCAGATATTACTTAGATAAACACGGAATACCAGAAAAAATCATTTTTAATAAAGATATGTTATTCATTTCCAAATTTGGCACCAGCTTTTTTAAACAAATTAATGCCAAACTTAAATTCTTAACAGCATATTATCCCTAAACAGATAACCAAACGGAAAAACTAAATTAAACCTTAGAACAATATTTCCGAAACTATATTAACTACTAACAAAATAATTAAGTAAAGCTTTTACCATTAATACAAATCGCCTATAACATATTTATCAATAAAAACATAGGTATATCCCCTCATATAGCTATATACGAACGTAATGCAAAAACGGAACGTCCCAAATAACTATTTAACAAAGTTCCAAAAATTACTACGATTGCTCCAAAAATAAAAATATTAACGACAAAGATTAAAACAATTTAAACTCGTTTCCAAAATAAATTACGATTCCTTTAATAACAAATAATTTAATATTATAACAAAAGAAATTAAAAAATCATTTCTAGCAAAAAGAAACAAAGTTTACTTATTACGCCAAAAACAAAATACGATCTTAAACATTTTACAAATTAAAACAAAAAAACTTAACAATAAACTTAACTTTAAAAAACATAACTTATTTAAAATTAATAAAGTTATTTCCAAAACTAACTATCGATTATCGCTACTTAAAAACATAAAAATACATCCCGTTTTCTATATTTCGTTACTTAAACCAGTACCCAAAAACGCCCTATTGGAAATAAGCTTAAACATCGAAAAAATAATAGCAAATATAAAATCGAATAAATATTGGATTCGAAAATAATTAAAAACAAAATCTAATACTTAATTAAATAAAAGAAAATACTTATACGAAAAAAACTTATAAAAATTACTTAACCACTTAACGAATGCGATAAACCTAATTAAGACGTTCTATCACCAAAATCCTAACCGACCGTTTCCAACATAGCCAAGATCGCGGACAATAACGGTCCCCCGTTTAAATCCAAACCTTCGGCGTTCCAGACGAAGGAAATAAAAGCCTTCAAAACGGCATCCATTTCAGAAACAAACTGCGTTTATTCCGCTTTTACGCAATGTTACTTTTTTTTCATCCTTTTCCGTTTTTCCAACCGATTTAATTTCTTTCTCTTTTTGAAAATCATAAAGGCCTTTTTTTGCAAAATATTTTATTAAAAACGCAAATGATTTAATCGGCCCAAAGATTCCATTAATTTATCCTTTATTTCGCATTATTCCTTTTGTAAATGCTCGGGTTTTTCCCTAATTTTTACTAAGGAATTCATATTTAATATGTTATAAGCCGAACGTTAGCAACGGATATAGCAATTACAACTTAGAATATTTATTACGTAAAAGCAATTAGGTTTCCCAAAACGAACACAATTTGAACAAATAATAACTTTGGAACCAAATTTCCCGATAAAATTTGTACGATTAACGCACGCTTCGCATTAATTCAGTCAAAATTTTCTTTTCTCTTTTTAAATACGGCTTGTGTGACGGCTAGGCGGTTTAACCAACTATTAAACCTTAAGTCGACGGGTTTATGTTAGCAGAAATATCGTAAAAATCTAAGCAATGAATATAGTAACGGGTTACGTCTCGTAATACCAAAGGCGTTTTGGGTAACGATATTATATTGCAAACTAAAGTTATTTAAATTATGGAAATAACGAACGTATATATTTTTGTTTTGGTTTAAGGTGCTTAAACGGCTTAAACCCTTAAGACCTTTAAGCTTTTTAAGCCTTCCTGCTGGCTTAAAAGGCTTAAGGCGTTTGGCGTTTTAAAACCTTTAAGCTAATTACGTAACATCTTGGCTAAAGTGGGACCCGTTTTTCTTATGGTTTTGACCGTCCGGGAAAAATCTAAAACCGTTAGGTTATAATACGATTTTTTCCTTTTTAAAATTTTTATCCTTAAAAATCAAATTATTTATTTATTAATTTTAATAAATAACCTTCCCTTTTTTATATTTATTATATCGGGTCGTATTAAAAAATCTCGTTTTCGTAAACGTATTAACATTTTAATTCTTTCAAAACGTATTAAACGTTTTAGTTTTAAAATAGTTTTTTATTTTCGTTACGAAAAGAAAAATATAAGATACAAGGTTATTCGAAAAGTTTTAAAATATGCGCAATATATTTATTATAGTAGCCTTTATAACGTTTTTAGGCTTTCGAAAATTAAGTACCAGAAATTGCTTAACGAAAAAGATTATTTAAAGCGTAAAAAAAAATAAGTTCGTAAAACGTTACGGACTATTACTAACAAACTGGATTACCTACAGAAATAAAGGCAATTATTTCGTTATCGCAATATGGAAATATTTCGTTAAGATATTTAAAATACAAAGGCGATAGAAGAATTCGAACGTTTGGAAAAAAAATAATAATAATTGGAGGCCGCGGTTATGGCCGCTTTATTAGCACAGGTTACTGCTAATTTGCCCGATATTCCGATTATTAATTAATCGATTATTAATTTAAATATGCCCGTTGTTACTGGTAAAAATCTTTCAACAGGTATTAGGCGCCAATAAGGTTTTTAGCGGGTTCCCAGGTATTTTTGGAATTTGGGTATTTTTTCTATTTAATTAAGTATTAAATAAGTCTGTTTTGTTTTCGTATGTCAAGAATTTTTTTACTTCGTATCCCTATTCGTTTTCTATTTTTATATCGTTTTATACCGTATATATTTTGATCGTATTTGTTATTAATTCGAATAAGGAAATATAAAAAATTGGATAAAATTTAACCTTTAATAAAAGTTCCAATTAATAATTATTTTTTGCGATTTTCTTGGCAATTTTGTATGGACCGATATATTTGAAATCGAAGTTTTTGTTAAGTTATTTTATTTAAATGTTTTTGGTAATTAGGTAAATTATTTTCCCCTTTTCGAAAATTAATCCTTTTAATCTTTTTTGCTTATAATATTTGCTTATTTTATTTTGTACGAATTCTAATTTTATTTTTATTTTTTAATGCAGTTATCGTAATTATTTCGACATAAGGATTACTTTAATATTAATTAGGCTATCGTTACGTACTTTTCGGTAAATTTTTAGAATAAAACCAAAATTTGCGTTTGCAAATATTATTTTAATATTTTCGTAATAATTAATATTATAAATTAATTAAGCAATTAATAACCTTTTAACTTAATTATTTTGTTTATAATTAATATAATATCGTAAATAAATTTTTAAAGTTTAATTTATTCGTTTTATCTATTCGTTTGTTTATGGTTTAAATACATCAAATAACTTGTAATTTAGGCCGATCTATGCCATTAGGCCTTATTAAAATTTAAATACGAATATCGATCCTTTATCTGACATAATTTGTGTTGGTAATCCGTATATATTAAAAATATGGCTAAAAAAATATATGTTAATTATTCGGCGTTTATATCCTCATAATATAATAAAAAATAAGAAAATTTCGTAAATCGATCGACGATTACGAAAATACTATCGTAATATATTTATGTAACTGGATTTTTTAACATAAAAAATTTAATAATAAAGTTAAATGTAATTAAATACCATAATTACTTTATAACTGGTAATAGCTATAACTTTCCGTATAGCTTATGTCGTTAAGTTTTTATTTTGGCGTAAATATCGTATTGCTGTATAATTTTCTGTATTGTTAATTTTAATTTGGGAAAAGAATATATGCGTTAAAGTTTTTTTAGGGTTTTATGGATCTTTGGGTATTTATATAATTAATATTTGTATATTTTTCGTACTAAATCCTTTTGGTATTTTTTTGAAATTTGTATTTTGTTTATTTTTTGGTTTTTTGGAAAATTATCGTTATATTACTGGATTTTCTGATATATATCGAAAGGTATTATCCGAATCGTCGTAATATATTATAAGCGTAAATATTTTTTTATAATGGTATTAATAATTATATAGCTAATTTTAATTAATTTCTTTTTAAAGTTTAATTACCTGTTTAAGGTATTTGTTCTGCCGTTTTCTGATTTTTTCTTATGGATAATAACGAAGTCGAAATTCGCCAATTTTTTCCCGTAACGAAATTATCGTTTTATAAATTTTCTGGTCGTGGTAAATCGGGTAAAATTTTGATAATCCGTATAAACTTTGACCTGATATAAATTTCCCTTTAGAAAATGCTTAAATTCCCGAAATGCCATAATAATAACCATAAACTTTTTATTTGGAATGCCGTAATTAATTTTATCCTTTTTTAATTTGTACGAAAAAAATGTAATAAAATATATTTTGCTTTAATTATTTCGCTATGCAATTACTGCGCCTAACGCGTAATTCGAAATATCGGTTTTTAGTTCGACAAAGCGGTTTAAATTATATATAATTAGTATTAATTTGCTGGTAATTATATCCTTAATATCTTAAAATGCTTTTTCCGTATCTGGCATCCATTTAAATTTTTTTTTCGTAAGATTTATTAGAGCTATAGTTATTTTGTTAAAGTTTCGAATAAACTTCTTATAGTAATTGGCGAATCCAAAAAATGCCTATACCTTTTTGACCGTATTTGGCGTTTGCTATTCCGTGATTATAATGATTTTTTTAAGGTTTATTTTAATATGTCCTAGGATAATAATATATCCTAAATATTTTATTTTTTATATATTGAATTAACCTTTTTCCGCGTTAATAAATAATTTTGCGTCCTGTAAAGTTTGAAAAACTTTATAAACGTATTTTGCGTATATTTGTTTTATTTCCGAAAAGATAAAAATGTCGTCGAGATAACAAACGATGAAAATATTAAGGTATTTTCGTAATACGTAATTAATTATTCGTTAAAAAGTTATTGGTACGTTTGTAAGTCCTATTAGCGTAACTAAATACTTAAATAGTTCGTATTTTATTTTGAAGGTTATTTTTTATTTATATCCTTTTTTGATTTTAATAAGGTTCTATTTATTTTTAAGATCCAATACTGTGAATTATTTGGTTCCGTAAAATCGGTTTTTTATTTCCGTAATTAAGGGTAATAATATTTGATCCTTAATAATAACGTTATTTAGTTATCGGTAATTAATTATAAATCGTAATTTCCCATTTTTTTAGGTACGAAAAACATAAGATATTCTGCAAGTAATTTTAAAGGTTAAATTTATCCTTTCTATAGCCGATTTTCCAGGTATTCTTTGAAAGTACGTAGTTCGTTTTCATTAAGGTTGTAAATAAGGTAAAACTTTGTCGAAAACCCTTCCTTAAAGATTATCTTATGATTTTATTCGCTATGTTCTAATAACTTTGTATCGAATTTTTTTTAAAAAAGTTGTTCATATCTGTGGTATTATAATGGCATATTAGTTAAATCTTTTGGTTCCTTAGGTTTTTATTGTTGTTTTAAATCGTTATTTTGTTATTTTAATTTTGTTTTGATAATAATAATAATACGTCGTATATTTGTTTGATACCCGTTTTTTTTTGTATTTTGTTTTTTTAGGTAATAAGGTATTTGCTATATCCTTATGCCTGTATTCGTCGTTATTATCGATCGAATATTAAGATCTTAATTTTTTCGTTTTTTGTTTGTTAATAAGGAATAAAGCGAATTTTATTTAACCAGTTCTGCCGTTAATTAAAATTCCATACTGCCGTATTTATAATAATCCTAAGATTATATCGTAATTTCCGAATAAAACGATATCGAAATTAACCGTTTAGTATCGTCCTAAAATAAAAATCTTAAAGTAATTACTTTTGCATATAATTTTTCCGTCATCGTAAGCAAATTCCTAACTTTCGGTATTTATCGCTATATAAAATTTTAATTTGTATTTCCATAATAATTTAAACTTATTAACCATATCCGGTATAATATAATTTCCGCTTAAAGTTCCGCAATTTATTATTACAATATATTAATACGTTTCAATTCGTATATCTAAAATAATAAGGTCGTTAACGTTTTTTATTATTGCGTTTAAAGTTTTTTTTAAAAGTTCTCTTTAATTTCTCTGGGTTTCGTTATTTTGCGGCTTTTTTATAAGTAACTTTTTTCTTTTAACTTTTATTCGAATCGGTTAAGCCTTGCTTATATTTTTTCGTTTAACGCATTAAGTTATTATATTTATTGTTGTTATCGGCGTATTATTCTTTTAAGCCGTATTAATTATTTTTAATTTTTTTGTAATTCCCTTTTTTATCGAATACATTATTTTCTTATATTTACGATTATATCTTATTATATGTCGTTATGGTTATTGTTCCAGAAATCTCCTATAAATTGACGTATTTTTTCCTTAATAGCTTTTTTTTCGAAAGGATCTATAATAAATGCTAATTGAAAATAAAAGTCCGTAATAACTTTCTAATAATACTTTTTTACCATATATTAAATTAACTTTTTTTCCGTTTGGAAATTATATTATTTATAATAATAAAAAAAGGTTTTCTACAAGCACTATTTTTTTTCGGGCCAACTTTTTGTTTCGGCCAACTGTTGGATATTTCCTACGGTTATGGTTCGAAGCTGTCGATATTATTATTCGTCGTTTTTATTATGCCCGGTTCGATTTAAAAAATCGAATCCCTTATAATATATGCGGGTAATTCGTACGTAAATATATTATTTCTATTTTTCGTAATCGGGGTATTTTCGTCGTCGATAATATATGGCGTATATTTTGCTATATCGATTAGGTATTCCGGGACAAATTTTTTCTGTCTAATCCCGGTATTCGTATAATTATTTTTGTAATGCTTTTTATTATGTTCGTAATACTTATCGAATTAATTTCTTGGTTTTTCGTATTTTTCATCGAATCTTTAATTAAGATAAACTTAATTAAACTTTTTATTTAAGGCCGGATACGTACTTGGTTTAAATTATGTTAATAACTTTATTATTGTTTCCTTAATTATTCCTAAGTTATCCTTCCGGTATAGGGGTCTAATTATCTTATCGTAATTTCTTAGGTTTTTTATATTTGTAAATTTTATGTCCCATTTTACCGTAATTAAAGCATTTAATCTAACTCCAATTTTATCTGTGGATAACGCCGAGTTCCATAAATCCTGGCGCCGTTCCGTAAAAAGTAAAAGATACGTTTTTTTTCTTTCCTTAATTAAACTTATATCCCAAATACGGGGTATATTATTTTTTTTCCTATCGTTTTTCAAATTGTCGATTATTAATCTTAATTATTTTTGTAATATACCGGTCCAGGGCAATTAATCGTTTGATCCGAATAATTTTATGCTTTATATTATTTTTTAATCCTTTTTAAAATTTGTCGATAAAGGTATCGGTTTCGTCGTTTTCTTATCCTGCTTTAGCCGTAAAACCTTTAAAGGTTACGGCGTACTTAGACGCAAGCTTTTTTTGTCGGAATTATAAAAATTATTAAGCCGTTAATTATTTTTTATCCGGATTACCGAAATTGTTACGTATTTTGTTTTTGAAATTGGTATAAATCGAAAAAATCTCGTTAATAAAATTTTTCTTATTTACTTTTCCTATTTTTAAAAAATTTCTTATAATAAGTTTAAACCAATTAACCGCATTTCCGGTTAAGCATATTCCTATTACTAAGACCATATTTATTAAATCGTTAAAATTTAAAAAATAAAAATAAATTCGTACCTAAATTAAAAAAGTTTAAAAGTTACCTTTTTTATCGTAAGGTTCTGGTTTTTTCAGTTTTATACGAACGAAAAAAGATTAGGTAAGCGTAACTCTAAGTTATTAAACTTTTTTTTCCAGTTTCCGAATTCGAACCTAAAGCTACTAAATAAGGGTTTCCTAAATGCTGGTCAATATTTTGACAGTATTATATATTGTTTAAAGTTTAACGGTACTATTAAACAAAAGCTTATAACGTATAACGGCTAAACGGTTTAACCAATTATTAAATCTTAAATCGATAAGTTTATATTAGCAGAAGTATCGTAAAAATCTAAATAATGAATATAATAACGGGTTATATTTCATAATACTAAAAACGTTTTAAATAACGATATTATATTATAAATTAAAATTATTTAAACTATGGAAATTACGAACGTATATATTGTTATTTTAGCTAAAAATGTTTAAGCGGCTTAAACCCTTAAAACCCTTAAGCTTTTTAAGCCCTCCTGCTGGCTTAAAGGGCTTAAGGCGCTTAGCGCTTTGAGACCTTTAAGCTAGTTACGTGACGTCTTGGCTAGGGTGGGACCCGTTCCTTTTATGCTCCTGACCGTCCGGGAAGAAGCCAAGACCGTTAGGTCATAACAGCTTGTTATGGTAAAATCAGCTAAAACGCCTCCAATTTTTTCTAACGAAAACAAAATAATTACTTACGGTTTTTTCTTTGGGACAAAAATCCTTGGAAAAGTGAAATAATGTTACAGAAACAGGGGTTCTTATTTTAAGAAGGCCAACCTTTAAGACCTAGCATAAAACGGTTATAGCTTAATTCCGGAAAGGAGTTCTTAGCCCAGATAAGGTAATTTAAACAATTTAACAAATTAATCAAATTACATAAATCACATAGATCTACGATATATAATAAATCGGTTTTTTTATAAATAGCTACTTACTTAGTTTTTCGCTTCTTAATTATTAATCTAAGCTTTTAATCTAGAGGTAATTACACCGTTTTTTTAATTAAGGGAAAAGTTTTTAAATCTTTTTAACGTATAAACCCCCAGTAAATTATTTTTCGCCCTATTGTTATCTGCAAATTAAGACCCCATTTCGGATACTGCTCATACCTCCAGGTGGATGTATAACAGGTTCGTTACAATTAAAGGTTAGATATATCAACTTCATCCTATAAAACATGTGCGGGAGCGATTTTGGCTGTTCATAGTTTTTATATAATTAGAAAATACTCCCTTTTATGAAATATCTACTTTCCAGCTAGCAGAATTATCTAGGGTAAATTCGAGATTTATTCCAGCTATTATTAAGTCGTGATAGCTATAGGTATAACTCTTAGCTGAAGAAAACATTAGTTTAGGTTTAGTATTTTCTGGCCGTTTAACTTTGTGCGTAACATTGCATTACAAGCTTTAGCAATGAAATAGTGCGGCGCTTTTTAAGTCTATTATAACAGCTAAGGGTTTAACCAATTATTCAACCTTAATCGTACTAGTTGATATTAGTAGAAATATCGTGGGAATTTGAATAATAAGATAATTTAATTATATTTCGTAATACTAAAAGTATTTTAAGTAACGAAATTATGTTACATGTTAATAAATACGTTTAATTTAGTTTAAATTTATTTGGATTTAACCGCAAAGAAAATCCAAAATTACGTAACTTACTTCTATAAATCAGACCCTTTTCTGTAAGCGGCTGTGGTTCGAATAGTAATACGAAAATTCTTTTTTTAAAATCTTTATTTTTAGAAATTTTTATTTTTAATATGTTTTACCTTTATTATGTCAAATCGTATTATTAATTATAAATCTTGTAATTATCCTCACTAAAAAAGTCTTAAAATCTTTGATTATTTATATTATCAAATTTGATTTTGAAATAATGCTATATACGCCGGAATTTGAAAATAGTATAAAATATTAAATAATTAAAAGAAATTCGTTCATATAACGAATATATTAACAATAGTTACCGTTATAATAATTTTAAAGTTTTGATTAATTCATTACGTTGTGTTAAGAAAAAAGAATTGTTTAAATTATAAGAAAGATGTTATTAAAATATTTTAACGATTTTAATAAGAAAAACGGAAGACTTAGCACGTAAATAACGTAATATTAAAGAAATTTAAAATCTTTTCTTCGTTTACGGCGTTACAAGAATCCCTTTTACGAAAGAAAGATTAAAATTATTAACAGTAAATTTTAATAGATAAATAAATTAAACGAATAAAAACGCATAAAAATAGAGATCATTGTAACCGTATCAATCATCAACTTTTTATGTAATAGGTTCTCGAAAGCGGTAATTAAAAATATTATTATCGATTTCGGCGCTATTAGTAAAAACTCTTCAATAAATGTTAAGCGTTAATAAGGTTTTTGATACGTTTCTAGATATTTTTAAAATTAAATAATCTTTTCACTTAATTATATATTATGTAAACCTGTTTTCTTTTTATATATTAAATACTCCTTTTTTTTCGGATTTACTTTCGTTTTTTAATTTCATACTATTTTGTTCTGTATAGACTTTAATAATATAAAGTATTAATTCAAACACGGAAATATAATTAACAGAGTACAATTTGATTTTCGACAGAAATTGCAATTATTAATTTTATATAAATCGATATATTCAACATGAAACTATTTACGTCGTTCTGTATTTAAATAACTTTATAATAAATAAACCATTTATTTTTATATTTCTTACACCTCTTAATTACTCAATTTATTCAGTTAATTATATACAACCTTTAATTTTAATTTTGATTTTTAATTTAATATTTAAGTTAGTCTAACGTAAATATGAGATATAAAACAAAAACGTTCATGTACTAAAATCGTTTTAATAATTTTATAATAATTGATATTATACGCTAATTACCTAAAGAATAAACTGTTGTTTTAATTACTTTACTTAGCCGTTTGTTTAATAGTTGAATACGTTAATTAATTCAAAACGTAAATTAATTCATTTTATAAAAGTTTATTAGACTACGAAAATTAATAGATTATTTTATGAGAAATAACTCTATATAATAATTTAGATACGGTAAAAGCTTTTTAAAAAAATATATATAGTATTTATTTAATATGTATATGCTTTTAATAAAGTTTAAGAGAAATAAATTTCGTAAATTTATTACCAATTACAAAAATAATATCGTAATTTATTTTTATAATAAAGCTTATAAATGCTAAATTTAAATTATAAAATTTATAATAATTAAATTGGATCGTTTTTTTAAAGTTAGTAATAATTAAAAATTTCTATAAAGCTTATATGGTTATAATTTTGCGTTGTTATAAAATCTAACTTCTTATTATATTTGTTAAATTGTTATCTTTATTTGTGACGAGCTAGGGGTTTAACTAATTATTAAACCTTAGTCGTACGGGTTTATGTTGGCAGGAGTATCGTAGGAATCTGAGCAATAATTATATTAACGTATGACGTCTCGTAATACTAAGGGTGCCTTAGGTAACGAATTATTATTGTACGCTAGTATTATTTAGATGATGGAAATAATGAACGTATATATTTTGATTCCTTTATTACTACTTATCTCTATTTAGCAAAACTTTGTTCAGCGATTGGTTAATGCTGTTTAATCGTACTTAGTCGCATTTAATTAAAACCCGTTAAGTATTAATTACGTAATCTTAAATTAGCGTAATTTCGTGATTTTAACTGGACAGTTTTCGTAGGTCCAGCTGGCTTGGGTCGAAATACGATTTCTTTTTTCCCAAATTTTGCTTCCAAGATTTTTCTTTTTTTAGTAAACTTTTTCCCTTTAAGATATCGGCCCGTATTATTAAAAATCGTTATCAGGTTTTTTGGTTTATTACGCGACGTTAAAATCTGCCTTTTATTGTTAACTATTTTCGTTTTGAAATTATGCCGTATTTTTTATTTTTTTTAAAAGCTGGAAATGCGAAATAATACAAAGCGTTTCCAAATACAAAACGTACGTTAAACGTAGCTCTCTTTATAATAATAATAACGTTCTTTTATTTTTTTTTTAGAAAAGATTCGTATCGAAAATTAAAGTTTAAAACGTGAAAAGATATTTACGAAAAACCGTTTTCAAAAATTGCAAAAACGCTATCAGCAAGAAATAAACGAGATTATTATGCGGTTAATTCGTTTTCGAAAACAAAAAGCGTTTTGTCGTTCGAAAAAAATTAAAATAATATAATAAGAATTGCAATGGCTGGAAAAGTGAAAAAAGCAGCAACGTTAGAAGCAGGCTAACGCCGAGGCTTTTTTAGCCGCCTTAACTTCTTTTTTTAAGTTACCTAGCGTTACCTGGCCGTTAAAAAACGTTAATTAAGATATAATTCTTTCTGGTACTTCCGTTACTATTAACAAAAGTTTTTCAATAAACATTAAGCATTAATAAAGTTTTTGGCAGGTTTGTACGTATTTTCGGAATCCAAATACTTTTTTCATTTAATCAGGTATTAAGTAAATTCGTTTTGTTTTCGTATATTAAAAATTCTTTTTATTTGGTATACTTATTCATCTTTTATTTCCATATTATATTATGCTATATTTACCTTAATTATATCTGCTGTTAATTTAAATAAAAAACGTAAAAAATTAAATAAAATTTCATTTTTGGTAAACGTTTTAATTAATAATTATTTTCTAAGAGTTTTTTAAAGATTTTATATAAATTAATATATTTGAAATCGAATATTGAATTAAGTTGTTTTATTGAAATATTTTTAATTGTAAGGAAAATTATTTTTTCCTTTTAAATAATTAATTGTTTTAATTTAGTGTAACTATAATATTTACTTGTTTGACTTTGTACGAATTTTAATTCTGTTTTTATTTCTCAATATAACTATCGTGGTTATTTTGATATAAGTATTATTTTGATATTAATTAAATTATAATCGCATATTTTTTAATCAATTTCTAAAATAAAACAAATATTTGCATCTTTTAATATTATTTTAATATTTCTATAATTATTAATGTTATAAATTAATTATGCGCTTCATAACCTTTTAATTTAATTATTTTATTCGTAATTAATATAATATCGTAAATAAAGGTTTCAGGTTTAATTTATCCGTTTTATTTATTTATTTATTTACGGTTTAAATATATTAAATAATTTATAATTTAAGCCGATTTATATTATCAGGCCTTGTTAAAATTTAAATCCGAATATCGATACTTTATTTAAAATAGTTTTTATATGTAATCCGTATATATTAAAAATATCTCTAAAAGAATATATATATTGTTTATTCGGCATTTATATTTTCGTAATATAATAAAAAATAGGAAACTTTCGTAAATCGGTCGACGATTACGAAAATATTATCGTAATATATTTTTATAATTAAATTTTTTAACATAAAATGTTTAATAATAAAGTCGACTGTAATTAAATATTATAATTGTTTTGCGATTAATAATCGCTATAATTTTCCGTATAATTTATGTCGTCAAGCCTTTACTTTGGGGCAAAAATCGCATTATCGTATAATCTTTTGTACCGTGAATTTTATTTTAAGAAAAAAATATATGCGTTAAAACCGTTTTAAAGTTTTATGGATTTCTGGATATCCGTATAATTAAGATTCGTATTCTTTTGAACTAAATCTTTTTAATATTTTTTTAAAATTTATATCTTATCCGTTTTTTAATTTTCTAAAAGATTATCGTTATATTGTTAAATATTTTGGCATATATTGAAAAATACTCCCTAAATTATTATCATTTATCCTAAGCGTAAATATCGTTTTATAATAATAACGAAAATTACTGTGGTTAATTTTAACTAATCTTTTTTTAAAATCTAATTATTTGTTTAAGATATTTATTTTCTTATTTTTCAAGCTTTTCTTATAAGTAATAACGAAATCGAAATTCATTAATTTCTTTACAGAATAAAAGTATTATTTTGTAAACTTTTTAATCGTAATAAATCGGGTAAAACTTTAATAATTTATATAAACTTTAATTTGGTATAAAATTCCTTTTAAAAAATATTTAACCTTTTGAAATACCATAATAATGGCCATAAACCTTTTATGTGGAATACCGCAATTAAATTCAGTTTTTTTAACTTATACGAAAAGAATACAATAAGGTATAATTTACCTTAATTATTTTATTATTTAATTATTATATTTAACATATAATTTAATATATCGGTTTTTAACTTAACGGAACCGGTTAAATTATATATAATTAATATTAACTCGCTGGTAATCGTATTCTTAAAATTCTAAAATACTTTTTCCGTATTTAACGTGCGTTTAAATTCTTTTTCATTTTTCGTAAAACTTATTAAAGATATAATTATTTTATTAAAGTTTCGAATAAGTTTTTAATAATAATTAACAAAGCCAAAAAATATATACCTATTTTTAATTGTTATTAACATTTATTATTTTATATTTATAATAATGTTCCTAAAATTTATGTTAATATATTTCGGGGTAATAATATATTTTAAATATTGTATTCTTTATTTATGGAATTAACCTCTTTCGATATTAATAAATAACCTTACGTTTTGTAAAACTTAAAGAACTATATAAACATATTTTAAATATGTTTTTTTCGTTTTTGAGAAAGTAAGAACATCGTCGAGATAGCATAGGATAAAAATATCAAGGTATTTTCACAATACATAATTTACTATTCGTTCAAAAGTTATTAATATGTTTATAAATTCCATTAACGGAACTAAAACCTTAAATAATCCATATTTCGTTTTAAAATTTATTTTCTACTCGTATTCTTTCTTAATCCTAATAAAATTATATTTATCTTCAAAATCGAATATTATAAACCAATTACTTCCATAAAATCGATTTTCTGTTTCGGTAGTCAGGGGTAATAATATTCGATTCTTAATAATGATATCGTTTAATTATTAATAGTTAATTACAAACCGTAGTTTTTTATTTTTTGGGTACGAAAAATATATGGTATTTTACTAATAATTTCGAAAGTCGAATCTATCTTTTTTATAACCAATTTTACAGGTATTTCTTAAAAGTATGTAATTCGTTTCCGTTAAAGTTGTAAATAAGGTAAAACTTTGTCGAAATTCTTTTTTTAATAATTATTTTATAATTGTATTTACTCTATTTTAATAATTTCATATTAAGCTTTTTTTTAAAAAATTACTTGTATCTATAGTATTATAATAACTGTTATAGATTAGAGCCTATAGGGCAGCTCGGGCTTACGGAGCGAGCTCCTTAGCCCGAGCTTACCCATATGTATATAGGGAGCAGCCACCTCGCTGGTGGCTAGCTGTTTCTCCCCTTCCTTCCTTACCTTGAATATAAACCTTTATGGGCCATACCTCCGTTTAACCTACGTATTATGCCCGTTATTTATATTTAAGGTCATAACTTATTATAGCTTCTAAGAAATTAGGTAAAAGCGAAACGCTTCCTAAGGATATCCTGGTTACAGATAATAAGCCAAAGAAAGTTTTACAGCAAAATAATTGCAAAATAACATAACCGACAAAACCATAGCCGAGCCGACGGTACTAATCTCGTCCGGAACTATTAAGGAAAACTTACAATACCAATTGTTCGTAAATATACTTTAAAAACTTAATATATAGCAGGAAAAATTTGCTAAACTAGTTTTTAACCGCAACAAAACGATAAATAATTACTTAACTGGATAACAAAAATAAAAAATTATCCTTTTACAAAAACGGAAAAAGAAAAAACCTTTATAAGATAAGATCCGCTTCGCCAAAAACTTCCGGTAAGCCCGCCACTTAATAGCGCGTTTATAAAAGCGAATCGTAAGCCTATAAAATGGCTTTTATAAAACGGGAAATAAAAAACGTTTTATTCATTTTTCGCCATGCTTTATACAAAAATAAAGGAAAACCGGTTTATTTCCAGTTTCTTTATAATAATTTGCTTAAGCATTATAATATTTATACTTACCGAAAAACATTTACGACTTAATTATTAGTTCAAAATAAGAAAATTACAAAAGGATTTCGACATTAATAATTCTTTTCATATTAAAAAATAATTCGAAAATAAATAAATAATATAATCCGCTAGGAAATAATTATAACGCATAAAGTAAAATAATAATTAACAGTTTTAGGATTATTTATTAGATTTTAAACTTAAATTGGCCAAATATAAAGGTTTAACGTAATTCTTGTAATTAAAGTAATTTCTTTAAATACCGATATTAATACGTAATTCCGTAACGCGTTAATTATAAAAAATATACCTTATAACGATTATAATTATTAGGTACGTAAAATAAAAAAATAATTAATCGTTTAAAGGTTTTACCTAATTACTGAATAAGTAAAAAAATAACGACCTAATTTTTTGGTAAAAAAAGTAAAACGGTTAATTAATAACAATATGTTAACTAAACTAATAAACCGGCTTAAATAATAAACGTTTAAAAGGATAAATTTATAACGGATATTACGTTATTAATTACATTAATTTTTAAACTTATAAATTAATAATGGACTAATCGAAAAAAACGATCAGGAAATAATTTAAAATAAGGTTCGGATAACCGGCCTTATGTGAAATAGCTTTCCGATAACGAAATAAAAATTCGGAAACAGAAAAAATAATATTTCCGTTACGTCGTTACGAATTATTCGAATTAGGAGTACCTTAAATATAAACCGGTAAAACGGCCTTATCCGATTAAAACAAAGGTTATAATAGCAAATTTACGGAATGCCGTTAACGGAAATAACAATTTGAATAACGAAAATTTAAAACAAAATATCTTGTATTAAAAATTACTAACAAAAAAAAGACGGAATAAAAGAATTACAAAGAATTAACAATAAATTAAATAATACCTTTTTTATATTGGACGCTTTAATTAATAATACCAAATATATAAGTTTTTTAACCGATAAGAAATATATTTATTATTCCGTATTTAATTAGCAATTATTTCGCCATTTAAAATTATAATATATATTTATTATATCCCGTCGATTAAGGTTTACAAAAAAATAACGAACTTATAATAACCGCAATCCGGAAAATTACTTACGTTAACGTAAATTTGGACGGCCGCCTAAAACGAATATGGGGCTACGTAATTCAGGATTTGTTTTACACTTTTATTTTAAAAAAAAACCTTAAATAAAATATAATAATATTATATATAAGGCGAAATAACAGCTTATTTATTTCGTAAATAACATTATTACGCCTATATTACGCAAAAAATAAAGTTCAATAAAAAAACTTAAAAATTGCTTAAAAAAGTAATTATAAAAGTATAAAAAAGGCCGCTTGATAACAACTATAACCTTCGCGGCGATAACGCGGCAAAACTACCGTAAAAAAACAAAACATAATTATTTATAATTTTTATAAAAAATATTAATAAGGTCCTAAACGTAAAGCTGTAATTAACCTCCAAAAATATAACGAAACATTTTTTAAAAAAATACGGAAATTTCGAAATCCTTTTACAAATTACGAAACTTCGTTGTTATTACTTTATTATAATAATAATAACGTAACAATAAACTTGGAAATAAATACCTTAAATTAAAAAATATTTATCCTTAATCGATTCATTAAAGTATTTATAATTAATTACGTATTTTTTAAAATATTATCGTTAATTCAGTATAATTACGAAATATAGGATAAAAAGCTGTGAATTATGATTAAAACGTGAACGAAATAAAAAGGGGAATTTTAAAAATTAATTAATTTTTTTACGATCCTAACAAATTACGCAAACCTTTAATACTTTATAAATATCCTCAAATTTATTAAAAAAATAAATTCGATAAACTTATCTATTATTCGCTTTTAATTTCATATTTAAATACTGCCTTAATAAATTAAAAAATCGATCCGATATTATATTTTGCAAGTTATAAAATATACTTTATAACGAAAAAAATATTAAAATTGAAAAACGGATAATCCGGCCAATTAAGAAAAAATAATTATTTAATAAACCGATA
This sequence comes from Monosporascus cannonballus, assembly GCA_004154925.1. Lineage (NCBI taxonomy): Eukaryota > Fungi > Ascomycota > Sordariomycetes > Xylariales > Monosporascus > Monosporascus cannonballus. The sequence continues at coordinate 260,146 of QJNS01000044.1, forward strand.
AGGATTTAAAACGTTTTAATAACTATAATTTATTTAAAACGAAATAATAACGAATAACCGGTTATACTCCTTAATAAAAAATATTTTTCGAAAAAAAAACTATAAAAAATATAAAATTTAAAGGTTATTAAAAATAAAACCTTAAATATGGTATATATTACCGTAACCCAGAAATTACGTAATTTCCCCTTAATTATAAATACGGCAAAGGTTTTTATAACGAAATACGTTTTGAACCTTAAACGTTTTTTATAATGCAAAAAATATATTTAGGTTTTTATTTAAGAATTATTCCGGATATTATTAATTTAAGAAATATAAAACTTTTATATTACCGGTTACTTAAGAAAAAACATTACGTTAATAATATTAATCCATAATTATTTTTGGCCGGAAAAAATTTAAGATATATATTACTTTTGCCGTAATTATAACGTATATAACAGGTTGTACGTATAGAAAAAAACGAAAAAAAAGTTATTACGGCCTTTATTTATTTCAAGCCGATTTTATTTAGACTTTTCGATAAATATTATAATCGACTTACCGGTAAAATAAGAAAACCCGTTTTCTTATAATAATTAGTAATCGTATACTAAAAATTGTTATTTTAAAGTTAATACTTAATATAAATACGGATACGTATATTTAATATTTTATTTTTTGCCATCAAAAATGTTACGATTTTCCCAAAAGATTAATATCCGATAAAACGAATAATTAAACGAATAAATTCTGGACTTATTTATATAACTTAATAAATATATAATAATAACTTAATATATTTTATTATCCTGAAATAAACTGAATTACGAAAAGAATTAACAAAAATATTTTCGCGTATTTCCGTTATTTTATAAATTACGTATAATATAATTAAATTAAGCTTTTATTGGAAATATAACTAGCCTTTAATAATAAACATTTTTCGTTAAAAGTAAATTTTATATTTTTAATATATAGATATAATATAAAATTTATTAACGAAATATTAATTATTCCTTAATTAATTTTTAAGGCTGAAAAAATATTAATTTCGTTAAAAAGTTACGGAAAAATACGAAATTTATATTAGTTATTATAATGTCGGTTTTAATCCAGAAAAAAATAATTAATTAATACCTTTAAAAAATAAATACCGTATTTCGAAATAAAAAATTTAATATAATTAAATTTAAAAAATATATTTATTTTATAATTATTTAAAAGATTATTTTAAATATATATTAAATATAAAATTACCATAATTACGCCGTATAATACCGTAAATTTAAACATATTATTAAAGATATATCCGAAATTCGACGTAAACCTGCTAAAGTTAATAATAAGGAACCCGTTATTTCACCAGATCTTAAATAACAATTAATTATTACCGATATTATTAAAAATAAAATATATAATAAAATATATATTAAAGGCCGAAAATAAAGGCGTAAACCGCAATTACCGAAAAGAGGTATTCGTAAAATAGGCAGGTTACGCCAAACTGATATAAGAATTACGTAACAATTTCGAAAATACAATTACCCTTAATAACTTTAAAAAGTTATTGGGAAACGGAAACGGGGTCGGCAAAAACGTAAAGGTACGAATAGAGATAAAAAAAAATATAAGCAAAGCTGCCGCCGCCTTGCCGCGGCCTCGTTATTCCCTAAAGGCGAGAAAAGGGGTGATATTACAGGCTAAAACTTATAGAGCAGTTCGGGCTTACGGAACGAACTCCTTAGCCCGAGCTTACCCATATATATATAGGGAGCAGCCACTTCGCTGGTGGCTAGCTATTTCTTTTCTTCCCTTCTTACCTTGAATATAAACCTTTGTTGGGCCGTACCTCCGTTCAACCTACGCATTGTGCCCGTCACAATAACATATTAATTAAATGTTTTAACTTCTTAGGATGCTATTATTTTAAATTATTATTTAATTACTTTAATTTTATTTTGATAATAATAATAATACGTCGTATTTTTCATTAGTGCCCGTTTTGTTTTTTATATTTTATCTCTTTAGGTAATAAAATCTTTATCGTATTCTTATGCCTGCATTCGTCGCTATTATTAATCAAGTATTAAAATCTTAATTCTTTTTCTTATCCGTTAATAAGATATAAGGTAAATTTTACCTGGCCAGTTCTGTTATTAATTAAAATCTGTACTGGCGTATCCATAATAATCCTGAGATTATATCGTAATTCCTAAGTAAACCGATAACGAAATTAACTCTCTGATATTGTTTTTAAACAAAAATCTCGAAATAATCAATTTCACATATAATTTTCCTATTATCGTAAACAAATTTCTAACCTTCGGTATTCGTCGTTATATAAGGTTTTAACTTATATTTCCATAACAATTTAAACTTATTAATTATATTTAATACACTATTTTTTCCGCCCAGAACTCCGTAATCTATTATTACGGTATACCAATACGTTTCGATTCGTATATCCAAAATAATAAGATTATTAACGTTTTTTATCGTCGTGTTTAAAGTCTTTTTCGGGAATTCCCTTTATTTCCTTTAGGTTTCGCTGTTTTACGGCTTTTTTATAAATAACTTTTTCTTAAATTTCTGTTCGAATTTATCGAGCTTTTTTTACATTTTTTCGTTTCACGCGTTAAGCTGCTATATTTATCGTTATAACTGGCGTATTGTTTCTTCGAGTTATATTAAACTTTTCTAATTGTTTTGTAATTCTTTTTTATTAAATAAATTAATCTCTTATATTTGCACCTATATCCTATTATACGTTATTTTAATTATCGTTTTAAACACTTTTTATAAATTAACTTATTTTTTCTTTAATAGCTTTTTTCTTGTAAAAGTCTATAATGAATACTAATTAAAAATAAAACTCCGTAATAATTTTCTGGTAATACCTTTTTATTATACGCAAAATCAACCTTTTTTCCGTTTAATAATTACATTATCTATAATAACAAAAAAGGTATTTTTACGAACATTACTTTCTTTGGGCTAACTCTTTGTTTCGGCCAATTGCTGGACATCTTCTAAAGCTATAATTCAAAAATATCGATATTATTATTTATTGTTCTTATTATTTCCGGTACGGTTTAGAAAATCAAATCCTTTATAATATATACAGATAATTTGTTCGTAAATCCGTTATTTTAATCTTTCATAATTAAGATATTCTTGTCGTCGACAGTATATAGTATATATTTTGTCGTATTGATTAAGGGTTCTGGGATAAACCTTTTTTATTTAGTTTTGGTATTTACGTAATTATCCTTATAATATTTTGTATTATGTTCGCAATATTTCCTGGGCTAGCTTTTTAACTTTTCGTATTTTGCGTTAAACCTTTCGCTATAAGGAACCCTGATATATATTTAGGCGAAATCATGTTAATAAATTTATGGCCGTTTTTTTAATTCTTTCTCGGTTATTCCTTAGATATTAATTTTTAATTATTTTAACGAGGTTTCTTAGGCGCTTTGTATTACGCTACCTTATATCCCATTTTATTATAATTATTACATTTAATCTAGTTCTAATCATTTTTAAATATAACTTTTAATTCTATATGTTTTAGTTTTGTACCGTACAAAGTATTATTACGTTGAAAAACGGTAATATTAATTATATATCGGAATTTGTTATTATTTTTTCCTTTGGTGCTTTTAATACGCCATACGTATTTTCGATTATTAATCTTAATTATTATAACCATATAATATAATAAGTAATTCGGCCGGTCGAATTTAAAAATATTTTTTTATGTTCTTTTTTCAAGCCGTTAAAAAATTTAATTATTAATATTTTTTGTCCTTAATTTAACTTAATTACTAATTAAATTAACGTCTTGCCGCAACTGGATACGAATCACTTTTATTATAACCATAACATTTGTCTTTCGGTTATTATCTTTTCGTTTATTATTCCGAAAGCTTTTATTAATATTTATTCGAATTATTCGTAATTATTATAAACGCGTATTATCTTTAAGTTTCGTTTTCTAACTGGCAAAATAACGTACTTTTTTATAACGGGTTTAAACTAAATAACCGCATTTCCGGAAAGCGGTCCGATTACGAATTGGACTTATATAATAGGCGTAATAAATCGAATAGGAAAATACCTAAAGTAAGTTCGGTATTTAATTAAAAATAATTATAACTTAATTAAGATTCCGTTAAACGGTTGTAATTTAACAAATATAAAAACCTCTTTTAATTTTTTGGTAAAATTTAATTCAATAACTTAGCTTATTTAAAAGAGTTTCCCGGTTTTAAAACCTTTTTTTTTTCTTAAGTTTCTTATAAACGGCTTCAAAAAAACGTTGTAAGATTATTATTATCTTTTTCAAGCTAAAAGATGCGTTCGTTTATCGTATCCAGTCGTTGAAAAACTTCTTCTCGAGAAAAACGAGGTTTCTTTTTCTTTCTTGAATTCCATTCCAGTATCCGAGTAATTAGGAAGCTGGTAAGTAGGTTGTGCGGGCTGTTTGTTAATAAATATAACGTTAATCGATATTGCTCAAAGTTTAATAATATTACTGAACAAAAGCTTGTAACATATAACGACCTAAGGGTTTAACTAATTATTAAACTTTAATTGTACGGGTTTAAGTTAACAGGAATATCGTAAAAATCTAAGCAATAAATGTAATAACGTATTATGTTTTGTAATATTAAAAGTACCTTAAATAACGAATTATTATTATAAGGTAATATTATTTAAATTATGGAAATAATAAACGTATATATTGTAATTTCTCTATTACAGCTTATCTCTGTTTAGCAGAGTTTTATTAAGCGGTTGTTCAATGTTGTTTAATCGTGGTTAGTCGTGTTTAATTAAGACCCGCTGAGCACTGATTACGTAACCTTGAACTAGCGTAACTTCGTGATCTTGGCTGGACCATTTTCGCAGGCCTAGCTGGCTTGGGTCGTGACATTATTTTGACAAAACATATTACGACCTAACAGGCTCCGGCCTTTGGAAACGGTTAACGAAGATAACACGGACCACCTCTCGGGTCATGTGATGGGTACTCAGCAAAGATCTGCTAAATACGACTGATTAGCATTAAGCAATTGCTTAACAAAAATTCGCTAAGTATAGTTAAGCAAAAATAAGCAATAATACCAAAAATTAATATATATATAGGATTATTATTTCTATAATTTAAATAATTTTAATTTGTAATATAATATTATTACTTAAAATACCTTTAGAATTACGAAACGTAATACGTTATTATATCTATTACTTAGATTCCTATAATACTTCTGCTAATATAAACCAGTACAATTAAGGTTTAATAATTAGTTAAACGTTTTAGCCGTTATACGTTATAAGCTTTTTTTTAAATAATACTGTCAAACTTTGAGCAATATCGCCGACGCTATATTTACTAGCAAACAGCTCGAATAACCCATTTACGAGATTCTTAATTACCCGGGTATTAAAATGGAATCCGAAAAGGAAAAAGAAAAACTTCCCCTTTTTCGCGAAAGAGTTCTCCAACGTCTGGATGCCATAAACGAACCTATTTTTTAGCTTAAAAAAACAATAATAATCTTATAATATTCTTTGAAGCCGCGTATAAAAAGCTTAAGGAAAAAAAGTTTCCGAAACAGGGAAACCTTTTCGAATAAATTAAGTTATTTAATTAAATATTATTAAGGAATTGGGAAAAATCCTTAAGCCTTTAAAGCCAAAATATTTCCATAAAACCTTAATTAAGTTATAATCACCCTTAATTCAACGTTAAAAACGTTTTGGATATTTTCTTATTTAATTTATTACGTTTATTATAGTAGTCAGGTTCGTAATTAAATAACTTATTAAAAACGTAATTATTTGGTTTAAACCCGTTATAAAGAAATACGTTATTTTGTTATTTAAGAAGTGAAACACGGAAATAATGCGAATTTATAATAATTACGAATGGTTTAAAGAAATATTAACGAAAATTTCGGAAGAATAAATAAAAAATTAAAAACCGAAATATAAATTTAATAAGTACGACAAAAAAATCCGTATCAAGTTACGGCAGTGTGTTAACTTAATTAATAATTAATCGAAATCAAGGTTAAAAATATTAATAACTAAATTTTTAAACGGTTTAAAAAATATAAAAAACCTTTTTAAGTTTAATGGGCCTAATTATTTATCAGATTATATTGTTATAGCAGTTAAAATTAATAATCGATAATACGTATAACGTATTAAAGGTATTAAAAGAAATAATAATAATAAATTTTGATATATAGTTAATGTTAGCGTTATTTGACGTAATAACATTTTTTACGACATAGAACCAGGATTTATAAAATTTAAAATTACTTATAATAAGGATTAAGGTTAAATTAAATATTATAATTATACTAAAATAAAACATAAGGTAGCATAATATTAAGCATCTAAAAAGCCCTATTAAGATAATTAAAAATCTATATCTAAGGGATGATCCAGAAAAAACAAAAGGGTCAAAAGCAAATATATTAATATAATTTAACTTAAGCATATGCTAGGTTCTTTATTGCGAAAAGTCTAATATGGAATACGAAAAATCAGAAAACTAAGTTAATAAATTTCTCAAGTAAAATAAAAAGCATTATAAGGATAATTATGTAAATATTAAAATTATATGAAAAAGATTTATATCGGAACCATTAATTATTACAGCAAAATTCATATTATATATTGTTAACGATGAACAAATTCGGGTTATAAGGAGAAAGAATAATATATTTACGAACGGATTACCCGTATGTATTATAAAATATTCGATTTTCTAAACCTTACTAGAAATAACAAGAATAATAAATAATAATATCGACATTTTCGAACTATAGCTCAAAAATATATTTAGTAATTAGCCGAAATAAAAGGTTAGCCTGAAAGAAATATAATATCCGTAAAACAACCATTTAACTATTTTTAATAATATAATTACTTAACGCAAAAAGGGTTAATTTAAGGTATTATGGAAAGATATTGCCAAAAGATTATTATAAATTCCTGTTTTTAATTTATATTTATTATAACCCTTTACGAGAGGAAAATTAGTAAAAGAAATACGTTAATTTATAAAGGATCTTTAAAGTAATAATCAAAACGACGTATAATGGAATAAAGTCGCAAATACAAAAAAATACTTTATTCAATAAGGAAGAAAATTGCAACAAAATTAAAAATAATTAATATAATTTAAGGGAATTATACTCCGGTAATAACGATAAATATAATAATTTAAAGCTTTAAATAAAGAAATATGAATAAATCTTGATAAGTTAGAACAAAAATTAAAAAACGATTACATATAAAAAACCCGTAAAATAAGAAGATCCAGAGAAATTAAAGGGAACTCCCAAAACTGGCTTTAAATACAACGATAAAAGCTATTAATAACGTTATTACTTTAAATATACGAACCGGAACGTATTAATATACCGTAATAATAAATTACGGAACTTTAAGCGGGGATTATATTATACCGAATATAATTAATACGTTTAAATTATTATAAAGATATAAATTAAAACCTTATATAACGACAAATATCAAAAGTTAGGACTTCGCTTACGATAACGGGAAAATTATATGCGAAATCAATTACTTCGAGATTTTTATTTAGGGACCATAATAAAAAGTTAATTTCGATATCGTTTTATTTAAGAATTATGATATAATCTTAGGGTTATTATAGATATGCTAGTACGGAGTTTTAATTAATAAAAGGATTAGATAAATAAGGTTCACCTTATACCTTATTAACGTATAAAAAAAGAAAAACTTAAAATCTTAATATTCGATTAATAATAACGATAAATATAGGCATAAAAATACGACAGAAATCTTATTACCTAAAGGGATAAAATATAACAAAAACGAGCATTAAAGAAAAATGCAACATATTATTATTATTATTAAAACGAAATTAAAATAATTAAATATCGATTTAAAATAGCAGCCGAAATGTTAGAAAATATGATTAATATTTTTTCATAATATCATAAATACGAATAGCTTTTTAAAAGGGAGCTTAATACGAAATTACTAAAACATAATCAATAAAATTATAAGATAATGTTTAAAAAAATCTTTAAGGAAGTTTTACCTTATTTATAACATTAATAAAAACGAAATACGTACTTTTAAAAAATGATGAGAAAGGCGGTTAGAAAGAGGATGGATTCGATTTTCAAAATTAATAACAAGATACTTTATATTTTTTTATTAAAAAATAGGCATTTACGATTTATGGTTAATTATCGATAATTAAACCATATTACTATTAAGGATAGAACCTTATTACTTTTAGTTACGGTAATAAAAAACTGATTTTACGGAATTAAATAATTAATAACATTTAATTTTAAAGATGGATATAATTTTATTAAGATTACAAAAGGTTGCGAATAAAAATTAATGTTTAAAACGGAATACGGATTATTTAAATATTTAGTTACACTAATACGATTTACAAACGTGTCTGTAATTTTTTAAAGGATAATAAATTTTATATTAAAAAAATACCTTCATATTTTCGTCATTTATTATCTTGACGACATTTGTATTTTCTTAGAAACGGAAAAACCATATGCAAGATACGTTAATAAGATTTGTTAAGCTTTATAGAACGTAAAATTACTTCTTAACCTAAAAAGAAATTAATTTTATAAATAAAAGGTAAAGTATTTGGAATATATTATTATTTTAAGATATATTAGGATAAACTGTATAAAGGTCGTTGTAATTATAAAACAATAAACGTTAATTACAATTAAGAAAGTACAAAGATTTTTTGGATTCACCAATTATTGTAAGAAATTTATTTGAAATATTAATAAAATAATTATATCTTTAAAGAATTTTACGAAAAGGAATTTAAATAAATGGTAAATACGAAAAAAGTATTTTAGGATATTAAGGATAGGACTATTAACGAGCTAGTATTAATTATGTACGATTTAAACCGCTGTGGTAAGCTAAAACCCGATATTTCGGATTACGCGTTAAACGTAATAGTCGAATAACGAAAGAATTAAGGTAAATTATATGTTATTATATCTTTTTCGTACAAGTTAAAAAAAGCCTAACTTAATTACGGCACTACAAACAACGAATTTATGGCCATTATTAGGGTATTTCGAGAGTTTAGGCATTTCTTTTAAGGAAATTTGTATTAAGTTAAAATTTATATAAAATATTAAATTTTTACCTGATTTATTATGACCAAAAAGCTTATAGCACGATATTTTCGTTTCGCGAAAAAATTGGCAAATTTCGATTTCTTTATTATCCTTAAAAAAGGTTTAAACAATGGCAAAATAAATATCGGAATTAAACGACCAGGTTTCGAAAATAAACTTGTTAAAATTAGCCATAAAATTTTCGATATTATTTCAAAAAGATATTTAAGCCCGCAATAAATTACGATGATACGGGTAATATGTTTGGATATGGATTAAAACATTCAGGAGTATAATAATGGTTTCTTAAAAAACTAAAAAATTAATAAGATATAAGTTTTAAAAAAATACCAGAAAAATTTTGTACAAAATATGTATAAATATTAATTATACAAATATTTAAGGATTTATAAAACCTTAAAATAGTTTTAAAGTATATATTCATTTTTTAAAATAATGTTGCCGCTATAAAAAATTATATAATAATGGGATATTTGCGCCAAAACGAAATAACGAAAATATAAATTATACCGATAATTATAATTAATATCAAGCCTAAAGCGATTATAATATTTAGTTATATTCGATTTTATTCTTAAACTTTTTATGTGAAAAAATTGAATTACAGAAATATATTGTAATAATATTTTCGTCGTCGTCCACCAATTTACGAAATATTTTTATTTTTTACTATATTATGCGAATATAACTGCCGAATAAATGGGATATATTTTTTCAGATACAGTTTTAATATATACGTATTATTAATAAAAAGTATCTTGATTAAAGGGTTCATATTTGTATTTAAAACTTATTAAGGGCTTATGGCATAGATGGGCTTAAATTACAAGTTATTTAACATATTTAAACCTTAAAAAAATAAAATATATAAATTAAACTTTAAAACACTATTTACAAGATTGGGTTAATTATAAATAGAATAACTGGGTTAAAAAGTAATTAATTGCATACCTAGCTTATGATATTAGTTATTACGAAAATATTAAATTAATACTTATAAACGTAAAATTTGCTTTTATTTTAAATATTTTCAAAAATATATATAATAACGGTTTAATTAATGTTAAAGTAATATTGGTATTAAAATAGTTATGATAGTTATAAGAAAAGAACTTAAAAGCGGAATTAAAATTTATCTGTAATTAAATAAATAAATTTTATAATTCAAAAAGTTAAAAGGTTTAATTTTCAAAAAAAAAGGAAAATAGTTTTTTTGGTCATTGAAATATTCAAATAAAATAACCTCGCAAAAAACTGGATTTCAACTATATGGGTCCATACAAAATTATTAAGAAAATCTCAAAAACAATTATCAATTAAAATCTTTACCAAAAGTTAAATTCCAACCCATGTCTTACTTTTTCTATTTTAGTTAATAACGGATATAATTAAGGTGCATATAATATAAAACGATATAAAAATTAAAAACAAAATATATATATGAGGTAAAAAAGATTTTCTACATACGCAAACGAAATGGACTTATCCAGTACTTAATCAAATAGAAAAAGCACCCGAACTCCGAAAATACCTAGGAACCCGTTAAAACCTTATTAGCGCCTAATGCCTATTAAAGAACTTTCATTAATAACGACGGAATTACCCGAAATAATCGCTTTCTAAACGGTATTTTTAACGGATTAATCGGTATTACCGATGTTACACAAGTCTACGAAATTAATAAAAGGAATTAATATGGTGATGGAAACCTTGGCAATGACTTATTCCTAGCGTTTTTGCTTTTTTAATTCTTTAAACGATTATAATTCACGTGATACCATTTTTATTCTTTTTAAGCGAAAAAAAGCCTTTTATTTCTGAATACGGATTAAACGCGCGACGGCCTTATTTATTTTCTGTTAATAACGTTTTTGCAATTCCAAAAAACGATCTTTTACGAAAATCTTTTTTCGTTCTAAGCGTTAGTTTTCGATGCGAATACTTTCTAAAAAAAAAAAAGAATAAGAAAAAAACAAAACAAAACAAAACAAAAAACGCCGGTCCTATTATAAGGATATTTATGTTTAACGTAAGCCTTATATTTTGAAACATTTTCCATTATTTCGTATTTTTAACCGTTGGCAAAACATAAAAAGTACGGCATAATTTCAAAATTGAAATAGTCAAAAATAAGAAGTTAACCTTGCCGACGAATAATGAAGAAAACCTGACCACGACTTTTAGTAATGTGATTTAATATCGTGAAAAACCGGTGATATTTAGCAGGAAAAATAAAATCTTAAAGGCAAGATTTGGGAAAAGGGAAAATCGTATTACGACTTGACAGGTTCCGATCTCAGGAAACGGTTAACGAAAATAATACGAACCACCTCTCGGATCACGTGATAAATGCTTAATAAAAATCTGTTAAATACGATTAATTTGCATAAAGCAATTATATAGCAAGAATTCGCTAAATATAATTAAGTAAAAATAAGTAATAATATTAAAAACTAATATATATATATATTTATTATTTCTATAGTTTAAATAACTTCAGCTTGTAATAAAATATCGTTATCCAAGATACTTTTGGAATTACGAAACGTAATATGTTATTATATCCTTTGCTTAGATTCCTATGATATTCCTGTTAACATAAACCCGTACGACTAAGGTTTAATAGTTCGTTAAACTCCCTAACCTCGGACCCCACCTAATGAATTACCCTAGCAATGAATAAGACTTTTCTTTATAACAACCACCACCCCTTATAATAACATTTTGCGATAATTCCATAACCCTTTAGTTAATTGATTTCGGGTAAAGATGATTGGTTTCGACCGTAAGCGCAGAATTTAAGATGCCAAGGACTTTATTGCGGAAGGTGGTTCCGAGGCCCTGGCAAGCGCGCGATTCGAGATACCCCAGTCGACCCTGTTATACCGCGTTTATAGCATTAAACCGCGTTCCGAAGCCCAAAGTAACGGGCGTAAATTGTCGGATTAAGAAAAGGATAAATTTGTTAATTAGATATTGCATAAAAAAAATATACGGCCGCACCCCCATAAAGACCTAGGTTTATTAGATGGTAAAGATTTTATTAAACCCTAAAGAGACCGTCGGGAAAAATTGGGTTAATTGCTTTATCATACGTTACGATAAGATATATATAAAAAAATACAAATTATACCCCGGGACCGTTTAAAAATATGCGATTACGACGATATCCGCAAATTTTTCCCTTTTTTTATCGCCGTCCGAACCAAATATAAGATTAAGTTTGCGAACAAGTATAATATGGATAAAACGGGCATCCAAAAAAAAAGAATAAATTGATGGAACGGTTGTAAGATTTTCGAAAACGGTTTGCGTAAAGCTTAGAAAATCGGGGGTAACGTTATAAGTATTTATTTTCGAATATATCGGCTTTATATATAGAAAAAATACGGCTGTATATATTTTGAATGGTTTTATCGTTTAAAAATAATAATTACTCGAAAATATCGAAAAAGCCGAATATACGTTAATTTCGAAAAGGTAAATTAATAATGTTATCGTATTAAAATAATTAAAATCCATTTTTTTCCAGAAATTAAGCCTTGTTTCCATAATAAATGGCAATTATTTATCCTAAATAACCATATTACATATATATCTTTTACTTTTATGTAGAAATATTTTAAGAACTAGGTTGCTTTTATATATTTTTTATTTTATTCGAATAGTAACTTTTAGCCGTTCGATATTACCGTATTTTTCGTATTCAAAAAAGAATATCGTGTCGCTTTACGGAAGGCCGGCGGACTATTTATAATAATTTCCGAATATAAACGCCGTATGTTAAAAACGTATCGCGAAACTACCGAGATCGCCTTTACCGATAAAAATATTAAATCTGGATAACGTTATATCGGTTTGCTTTCTTTTAGACCCGAAATAATATTAAAGGATCCCGAAATAGCACCTTAGCCGGCCCCTAAGCCGAAAATACCTCCAGAATAAATAATTAACAACCAGAACGAAATCGTATACATTTTTTATAAGGCCTTAAAGTTACGGAAAAGTATGCGAACGGCTTTACGTAATCAGGCGGAGGCGTTTCGCGATATACGGAAGGTAATAATTAAAGTTGTTAAAAAGCTAAATAATCTTAATACCGAAAACGCTATTTTTCGTTATAATAATTAGTTCTTACGAACGAAATTCGAAAAATACGAAGGTCGCAAACGCCAAATTGTTATTAAATAACCGAATAAGATTTTTGCGAATTTATTAGATATTAAGTTGGTTAAGGACAAAATTATTAAATGTTTAAAGTTTATTAAGGCTGGTAATCAAGTTCTAATTGACAGTTATATTAAAAAGTAGCCTGCTAAGAAGAGGTAACGTAAATCTAAATAATTTAAATTGTTTGATTTTATTAAAAAATACGTTATTACATTATTAAAAGGTTTTGGAATATGCAGATTACTATCAATTTATATGTGTTTTAGTTATTTATTGCTAGAGTAATTCATTAGGTGGGGTCCGAGGTTAGCTATTACAAAACAATAAACATACTAAAACCGTTTTAAATATAACGGCTAAAAGATTTAACCAACTATTAAGCCTAAGTCGTACCGATTTATATTAATAGTAATATGGTAAAATTCTAAGCCATAAATATATTCATTAATTATGGTTTGTAATCTAAAAGCTATTTTAAATCTGGAAGTTATATGATAAATGATTATTTCTAAATATTGGAAAAAATAAGAATATATATTGTATTTCTGACACAAACTTCTTAAAGAATTTAACCTTTTAAACCTTTTAAATTTTTTAATCTTTTTATATAACTTAATGGGTTTAAAATACTGAAGCTTATAAACGCGTTAAATACGTTCTGTAAATGATATTATATTTGGTTTAATTTTTTTATTCCGATCGTGTTTTGGGCCTGCTAAACCTATCGAGTCATAATACGATTTCTTTTTTTAATAATTTTCGTTCCGAAAACATTTGTAAATTTTCTTAGCTTTTAATTTACCATATTTAATCGTATTAAAACATCTCGTTCGCGTAAATGTATTAACGTTTTCTTTATTAGAACATACTTCTTATGTAAGTTTTATTATGCTTTTTCTGTTTTATTGTAAAAAGGAAAAGTTAGATTATAAGGTTTTTTGCGATCGCGAAAGGTATTCGTAATATGTTTATTATAACAGTTTCTATAACGTTTTTAGGCCGTTCGAAGTGGAATATAAAACGCTTTTAGACAAAAGGAACCGTTTGAAATATAAGAAAAAAATACGTTCGAAAAACATTAGGTACCGTTATTAATACATTGGATTATCTTGAAAAATAACGGCGAATCTTTTGTCTTCGTGACATAAAAATGCTTTGTTATAACATTAAAATGCCGAAAAAATAGAAACCGTTGAACGTCTTAATCGAAAATAAAATTACTTGATAACCAAAAGAAACGTATTAATATTTATCTTCGATTTTGTTAATAAGGTTAACATTAATATTAATAATTAGTTAATTATTAATTTAATTATATCATTAAATACTTCCGGTATTATTAACAAAAACTCTTTAATAAACGTTAGATATTTATAAGGTCTTTCGTAGATTTTAAGGTACTTTCGATATTCTGATAATGAATTTATTTAATAAAATATTAAATAAATTCATTTCTTTATATTAAGCATTTCTTTTACCGTATATAGAGATTTATTCATTACTTTTACCTTATTTCGTCTCGTATAAACTTTAATAATATCTGCTGTTAATGTAAATTAAAAAATATTAAAAGTTAAATACAATTAAATGTTTAGGTAAGGGGTCTAATTAATAAAAGTTTCTGAGATGTTTTCAATGATTTTATATAAATCGATATACTTAAAATTGAAGTTTTGGCTAAACTATTTTATTTAAATACTCTTTTAATAATATATATTAATTTTCCTTTTTAAAACGTTAAATTCTTTTGTTGGTTTTGTTACAAATCTTGTTTATTTAATTACGTATTAAAGTTTACTCTATATTTTTTTAAATATTACTATTCAAACTATTTTTATGTAAATATTATTATAACGTTAATAGATGCGTTATATAATTATTTATAAATATCGAATATAACGTTAAGATTCGTATTTACTAAAACCGTTTTAATATTTTTATAATAAGAATTATAATATGTTAATCAAGTAACAAATAACTTTGTAATCCTATTACTTTATTCGTATTTATTATAATATTTTAAAAACCGTTTAAATATTTACTTTAACCGTGTTATTTACCCGTTCGTTAAAATTCTGATTAAGTTAAATAACTTATAATTTAAATTGCTGTATGTTTTAACGTTTTGCTAAAACCTTTAAAAAATGTAATTATTTACCGAAAACAATAGTGTATAAAAATCTGTATATTTTAAAAAGGTTTTAAAAAGTATATACTATATATTCGATTTCAACATCTTTTTTATAGAGCAAAAAAGCAAAAAGATGTTTTAAATCTGTTGACTGCAAGGAAAGTATTGTTATAATATACTTTTATTATTACAATATGAAACCAAGAAAGCTTAATAATAAAATTGATAATAATTAAATCCCATATTCCATTTGAAATTAGTACTAATTACAGCTTTTCGTAAAGCTAATATCGTTATGTGTTAGCCTTATTATGAATGTTATATTATTATTATTATTCTTCAATTAGAAATGTTAATTTAATAAAATGAATAAATATATTAAAATGATTTTAATAATTTCGAAATCCTTAAGTATTTATATTATTAATATATATTTATATTACGTATTAAATTTATTTAATCTAGTTTTAGAATTTGTAACGTATTCATTTCTTTATTTTTAATAAGTTATTATTATATTTTTTGAATTTGAATTGAAATCTTCTAATATCACTGTTAGTATTCCAATTTAATATAAATTTAAATATCTTTTTAAAATAATGTGGAAAATAATATATTTTATTTTACTTAAGCCTTTTTGAAACCTAATTACCTGCTTTAAATATATATTTTAAGGTTTTTACGTGCTTTTTCTAAATAATAAAGCCTTCTAAATTTACTGTTTTTTCTGTATATTGTAATTATCGTCTTGTAAATTTTCCATTCATAATAAAACGGATAAAATTTTAATAATCCGTATAAATTTTAACCTAATAAAAATCACTTTTAAAAAATACTTAAATTCCTAAAAACCGATAATAATGACCATAAATTGTGTATTTAATCTAACGTAATTACCTTTGGTTTTTCCTTTAATTTGTATGAAATGAATATAATACATAGAATTTGCCGCAATCGTTTCATTATTGGATTATTATATTTAATATATGATTTAAAATATCTCTTGTTTATTCAATAGAACATATTAAATAATATATAATTAATACTAGCCTATTAATCATCGTATGTTCAAGTTTCTAAGACGATTTTCTATTTATAACGTTAATTTAATATTTTTAATACGAGAAATTGAAGATATAATAATTCTATTAATCTTTTCGATAAACGTCTAATGATAAAAAATAAATCCAAAAAGATTATAGTTTTTTAATTATAATCAACGTTTATTATTTTATAGATACAATAATTACTTTAAAGGTTATTTTTATGTCTCTTAAAATAATAATATACTTGAATCTCTTTAATGGATATTGATAAAATTTATTTGTTTTTGCATTAACCAATAATTTAACGTCCTATGAAGTTAAAAAACATTTATAAATATATTATATATATAGTTTTTCCGATTCCGAATAAAGTGAAATATGGTCGAAATATCACCTAATAAAAACATCGACATAATTTAAAAGTATAGAACTTATTATCCGTTAACAAATTTTTAATACATTTATGAATCTTATTAATACTATTATAAATTTATATAATCTCCATTTCATTCTAAAAGGTCTTTTATATTAGTGTTTTTCTTAAGTCTCATTCAATTGAATATTATAATTATTAAATTCTTTAAAATCAGATTTTGATATTAATAATTAAAAGTAATAATATTTAATTTCTAATAATACTATAGTTTAATCATCAGTAATCGATTATGAATCGCAATTTTTTATTTTCTTTAAGTACGAAAAACATAAAATACCTTGAAAATACAGTAAGATTTCGTATATAAAGTTTTTAAAAAATATGTTAGATTTCTATTAGTTATATATTAATAAATGTATATTTAACCTTTATAAAAGATATCTAAAGTCAAAATACTATAATAATATATTAATCAAACTCTTTACTTTTTAAATTTGCTATTTTAAATTATTATTTGCCGAATAAATTTTAATTTTAATTGTAATAATAATTTATCGTACATTTGTATATTTAATTTTTTAATATTCTATTTTCTTCAAGTAATACGATATTATATCTAACTTTTATATCTATTTTTGTTATTATGTTCTATATAATATATCCCTTTTTTAAAGAATATTCTGTTTATCGATTAATATAAAACGAATTTTATTTAATTAATTCTTTTTATAATCACAACCTTATATTTATATATCTTGAATATTTCTAAATTTCTATTGTAAGTTTCCTATAAAATAATGTCGAAATTACCGGTTTAATATTATTTTGAAATAATGGTTTTAAAGTAATTAAATGCGTATTAAATATTTTCGCTATCGGCAACAAAGTTTTAATTTTCGATATTTGCAATTATATGGGATTTTAGTTTTTATTTTAATAGCAATTCAAATTTATTAATAATATTTAATATAATATTATTTCTCTCTACAACATTATAATTTATTATTACGGTATATAAATATATTCCTATTTATTTTTCTAAAATTATTAGATTATAAATTGTTTTCATTATGGCATTTAAAACATATTTAAAATTCCTTTTTAATTTCTTTAAATTCCATTATTTTATGGGTTTTTTCATAGAAAAATCTTTCTTTTAATTAATTTCTAAATTCCTATTTTATTATACAAATTCTTTTTTCGTATAATTTAAATTATTATATTAATCAATATATATTTTATTTTTTTAATAAACTTTTAGATATAGTATTAAGTATTTTTCTTCAAACCTGAACTTTTAGTGCTTTTAAGAAGTATTAATTAAAAATAAAAATCAGTTATAATTTCTGAATAATAACGTTTTGTTGTATAATAAATTCATTTTTAAGTGTTAATAAGTATATTAATTCTGAAAATATTAAGTTGTTTTTTAACAAATATTATTTCCTTTCTGTTTACTTTTATTATTTTATTTGTTTATCTATATTACCGTCTATTTACTTTTTTATTTCCGCTTGAATTAAAAAAATCGAAAAATTTTATATATATTTATACTTCCTAAATAACCAAATATTTTCCATTTATCGCATATTAGATATTTTCGACGTTCGTAGTATAAGCCGTATATTTTATTATATTATTTCACAACTTCTCAAGAAATAATACTTAATTATATTTAACAGTTTTTTAATTATTTCCTTAAGAAGTACGGTTATTCTTTTGATATTTTTTAAATTGAATTTTTAATTTTTCGTATTTCGTTTCGAACTTCCAATGGTAATAACCCCATTTTATACAAAGTCTAATTTATATTAATAATTTTATTAAGCCTTTTTTATTTTCTTTTTAATTAAATTTCCCATATTAATATTGCGTCATATTATCGCTCTTTTTTAAATCTTTTATTCATATCTTCATAATACCATGTTTTACTGTAATTATAACATTTAATCTAACTTTTGTCCTTATATTGAACCGTTTGAAATTCTATAAAATGTAAGGCTGTACCGTAAGATATACATAATATATTGCGCCTTTTCCTTTAACTAAACAATTAATCTTTATACCTTTTAAATATTATTATTTCCGCTTTCAAATGTTATTTGTATAATTCGTTATTAATTGTAATACTTTTAATAATATATTAATTTAACATTCTAGGTGTCGATAACTTGACAACTTAATTTGTAACAGTATTTTTAAATTCTTTATAAAACATATTAATTGAGACATCTTTCATATTATTAATGTAATTTATTTTGGGTATAAAGTTTGGAAAATCTCTATCATATTTCGAAATAAATCGTTTTTGTAATAATCGAAAAATTTGGGATGCTGTTATCTGTTTTTCGATGGGATTCTCAAAATTAAGCTCTACGTTTCCTTTAAAATCTACGTAATTAATGAAAAAGGCCTTAATGATTATCTTTAATCCGCTTCGGCGTTCTCCAAGTAATCTCTTATTACTGGTTTAAATTAATCCAAGGTATTTTCCATAAAGAAAGCAGTTATAGCGAAAATCATTTTTACGAGCTTATCTAAATTTTAAAAACGGAAGTATATCGATCTCTAAATAAGGAAATTTTAAACGCTTTGCATTTTATCGTAAATTTAATGCTTTTTCGTCTTATACTTTATCGTAATAATGCAAATTAGGATAATCGTTACCTCGTTTACCCGTTGTTAAACTTATTTTTCGAATTTCTTAATTCTGGCCTCAAAGTACGAGATTACAAAATGTATCTAAGTATTATTTAACATTTTCACTAAAAGGGTATGATTTAAAATTTACCAGTATTGTTAAATACAGACTTATAACGTATAACGCCTAAAAGGTTTAATTAATAATTAAATCTAAGTCGTACGACTTTATATTAATAAATCTATCGCAAAAATATAACCACTCAATGTAATAATTGATTACGGTTCGTGATACTCAAAGTATTGTATCTAATGTAATTATATTATAAGTTAGTAATATTTAAGTTAAAAAAATAGTAAACGTATATATTTTACTTCTAGCTTGAGGTACTTAAGGAGTTTAACTTCTTAAGTCCTTTAAACTCCGTATTCCTTTTGCGTAGCTTAATAGGTTTAAGCTACCAAAACCTTGAAGAGCTTTAAGATCATCACGTGATCTACCCTATATTGGGTTTAGTCATTTTCTTAGTTCGATCGTTTTTTAGACTCGCTATGCCTGCCGAGTTATAACATTAAGGTTATATAAATTCGTTTATATTCATAGAATTAAAATTTCTATAAACAACCATTTGATATTTTTAATAGTTTTCGAAATTTTGAAGTTCTTTGCTTTTTTTATATTTAACTAAATTATGTTTTTTGAACTTTGCTCATATATATTATAAATAAGATGTATATGGGCACAAGGTATAGTTGTATGTCTAAGCCAAATTATAAAATATTCGCCCGCAGTATAAATGAAACGATAGAAATTTATATACGATATAATATAATTTATGTTATTGCAATTTAACGTCAGTAAAAATAGTTCTTAAAAACTACATCGTAAATTATAAAATTAATTCTAACTTTTTTTTTTAAAAAAAACTTCAATCATTTATTCCTAATATCTATTTCACTATTTTTAAAATCTTTTTAATAAATAATAAAAGAGTGTAAAGTGGTTATTATTTACGTTTTATAATTATGATTTTGGAAATTTCTAGTTATAATAAAACGCGTGAAATTTTATTACTTTATATAGTTTTTAACGTAATAAATTTCCTCTGAAAAAAAGACGATACATCTTGGAAAAAACTATATTAATAATTATAAATCTCTTATTTATAGTGGTGTACTGAAATTCAATTTGTTGTAATTTATACGAAGAAATATAATAAAATGAAATTTTCTTTCATGATCTTATTCGATAATTTTAAATGTTAATATATTTTTAGAAATTTCTGTTTTTAACTTAATTCAAAATAATATATTATATATAAAATATACCTGTATATCAATAATCACATATTTAAGTTTATATAATGTTTTTATTGATTATATTATTGATTAAAATTTTGAGTACAACTTTTATAATCATTAACAAATGAAACAATATTTATTTTTTGTCAATTACGATTAACGTTTATTATTTTATAGTTACAACAAGTTTACAAACGTCCTTTTAATCAATCTCGAAATAATACTATTTACGCAATTTATTTTCTATATACCGTAAAGATTTTATTAACAATTTAACAATATATAAACTTAAAGACCTTTGAAATGTATTTTATATATGCTTGTTTTATTTCTTAAAAAATTCAGTTTTTTAAAAACAATATATACTAAAAGCTAGGTGTTTTTATACTATATATTTTGTTTCTATTAAATACTTTCTAATGAGATCGTAAAATATATTAACGCGATTAAATATTCAAATAATATTTATTTTATTTTAGAAACCATTTTCCGTGTATAGTTCTTTTTAAATTTAATAAATTCAGATTTATTGTGGAAATTAAGTATTCTAAATTATTAAATTCAGTAAAATCGGGTTTTATTTTCTCTAATTAAGAATAATATTATTCTATCTTCGAAAATGATATGCTTTATTTGTTAGTTATTAATTTAACATATATTTGATCGTTTTCTGAAATTTAAAAAATATAAAATATTTTATATATAATTTTATAAATAAAATTCATTGTTTTGGAACCCATTTTTAAAATATTTTCTAAAAACATGTAATATATTTTCTATACTCTTATAAATAAAATAAGATATTATAACTAAATCTGTTTTAAAATTATGTTGTAATTCTATATATTATCCTTTATAAATCTCGTATTAGTTAATTTCGTGAAACCTACGTATATTTACGATGCAGTCATAATATATTATTTAATATTTCTAACTTTTTCGATTGATTTTATAAATCGTTATATAATTGTTTAAAGTTTACCTCATCAATTACAACGATACATTATATTTTACAATATTAATATTTATTATATTTTATTGCTTAACATAATACAATGCCTTTAATATTTTTATATATATATTTATTGTAATATCTAATTAAATATTAAAACGGTCTCTTTTGAAATATTACTTTATTAATACAGTATTTTATAAATTTGATTGAATTAATCACTGTATTAATTAAAACATCATAGTAATATTTTAAGAATACTCCTAAAATTATATTACAATTTTTAAATTAGACCATTTTCACATCGACTAGGTAATATTGTGCGTAAATATAAAGTGACAAATAATTAATTTACTATTTAATCTCTTCCCTATTGCTATTAATCATAATTTATATTTTATTAGTAATTTAAATTAAGTAATATTACCCGACGTGATATTATATAAAGTGTCGTATGTTATTAATATCATATATTACTATATTTCAATTTATATATTGAAAATAATAAAATAATGACGTCTTTCTTTTGCTCTATTTACTTTTTTTTAATAAGACTTCTTTAGCTTTCATCACGTTGTAATTCTTTGTTCAAATCATCTCAAATTATACTTATATTTTTATATGCAATTCTTTAACTTATTATAGTTATATTTTGCATCGATACAATGAGATTTAAAATTAGAATACTTAGTTTTATTTTCTTCAAATTCTCCATTATTCAAGAATCAATTAATTTAGTACAGAATAAATAAATATATTAAATTAATATTATTTTCCAGTATATTTCGAAGAGCAAAATGTAATTTTTATTTTACTAAGAATTATATTTTCAATGTTTAGAATAAATTTTTAATAATACTCTTTTACCGTATATAAAAAAGAGTTTACAGATTAATAATTATATTAAGCATTACAAGAAAAACGCTTTTGTTTTAAATATTATTTTCTTTTTAATTGATTTTATTAAGTTATATGTTTATTAATCTTATGTTAAAAAGTAATAAACCGGAAATATCGATACTACTTTTTATTTATTTTATCGTTTCACTTAATCAAAAGTAAATTGTTACATATGCGTATAATACGTTGATATATAAATATTTGTATTTGTTATAAATAAAATATTTCTGTTATTTATAATTTATTATATATGCTTCCGTATATTGACTTGAACTTTCCAATTATATACTCTCTATTTAATTCTAAAATCTTTTTACTATTTTTTACGTGACTCTTTTCTGTTTTTTATATTGGGCCTGTAGCCTTTTATCGAAATAACCCTTATTGCTATTAAATCTAATTATATTTCTATTTATTTATTGCTGTTATATAGTTTTATTGTTATAGTTACAAATGACACCTAATAGGTATATAGAGCAGAATAAGACTGTTAGTGCCGGAGCTGACAACCTTCTACTTTATGAAATATAATGGTTACGTTTTTACTTTAGTATCGTAACAGTTTGTTAATTTCTTATAGCTTAGGCGTTCGATTCCTAAATTAGGCAGGTAACTTATTCCGTAAATATATTAGATGCGGAGTGAATTTCTAGATAGCGTAGTTATCTTTAGTACCAGGCTAAAATCGACACATAATTCGAAAATTGCCGAGCGGCTAGGTGTGTTTCGATAAGGGGCCTTTAATTTATAATTGGTTGTATTAGGACGGTATAACTGAAGAAGAAATTACTACTATAGTCCCAAATAGCATTTAGTAAGTATATAGGGCAGAATAGGGCGGTTAATATTCGAAATAAGAACGTTCCACTTTTAGTCATATAATAATTACGTTTTTGTTTTCCTCTTATAACATTTCTTTTTATATTAATTCATCGTTTTTTCGAAATACAAATTCAATTACTTTATAGTTACCGCTTTATTATGCATATTTCGATCATAGTTTATTTTATGATAATTATAACACTCAATTTCGTTGCTATATTTAAATTAAGCCCTTTCGCATTTTTTATATTTATATATTATAATATATAATATAAAAAATATATTGTACTTTTTTTTGTAATTTACTGATTATCCTTCATAGCTTAAAATATATTATATTTGTATTAACACTTTCGCATAATTTATAATTCATTTTAATAATTTAAATAATATATTGATTTACACGTTCAAATTTGGAAAGTATAATACTTTTACTTTTAAATTTATTTCTAAATGGTAATAAACTTTATCCGTTATTTTATTGCTTTTATAATGGGTTTATATTATTTTGATTATACGCCTTTGGAAAATAATAGTATATTTCGATATAACTCTTTTCCGTTATAGTTGTAAAATTTGTTATCACGCTATTTACTTTTCAGAACGTCTTTCGAAATTAACTTTTCTTATTTTCCAAGGTTATATAATTAGAAAGAAAGCCTAAAAATATCTTGTTTAATCGGTTTTAATGTTGTCTATGAGAAATAATCCCCTATTATTAATTCAAATTAATTTTAAATATTTTCCTGTAAAAGGTATTATGATTTATATCTTATTTACTAATCGGTTCAAGTTTTAAATATTAAAATAAATTCATATTTCAACAAGAAAGTTTCACACAATTTTTTACTTTATAAATTTAAAGCGTTTTAACTTTATAATTTAACATGCTAATAGGAATCAGTATAATTTCTAATAAAGTTGTAAATATTAAATTTAATTTTTGATTTCATTTAATTTATCTTAAAGTTAAATAATAATGACAATTAAATACTATCTGGAATTTTAATTAACAAAACATTATTTAAACTTCAACCGTACAATGAAACAAAAGTTTAAAATATATAATTATTAAATTTGAATTATATTCATTTTCATATATAAAGATATTTTTCAGCTACTAAGAATATAATACTTTAATTATATTCCGTAATAGTAAACCTATTTCAAATAACGATGTAATATTTTAAACTTTAAATAATATATATGTATAATCTTTTCAATTAATTTAATTTTTATAGAATCTTAAAATTTATATAAATTTAATTTTGTTCAATGCAAGTAATTTGGTTTAGATTAACTTAGATTTTAAATATAGAAAAGACGTAAATTACTTAACCTATTTGTATAAATCTGACCATTTTTTATAAACGGCTCTGGCTCGGGTCACAGTATTTATAATATGTATTTAAAGATGGGCCGTTAATTCCTCAGGTTATTAAATTTTTAGAAAAAAAAGCTATTAAAATCTAATAGATTACGGCCATCCGGAATGGTTGTAATAAGAACAGCTAAAAATACCAAGTTGGTTACAGTTACAAAAAAAGTATTATTTTACTGATAATAAGCCAATAAGCTGAATAACTAATTTATTAGTAATAAACCAGCAAAGTAGCTCGTAAACCTATTAATAATACCTTAATAAATTAATATAAATATACATATCGGTTAAATTTGTAATTAAATAATATTAGGTTCTAATAGAATGAAGGTTCTCAATATGTGCGCAATATTATAAATCGCAATTAAACTATATTGTGATGTAAGCTTTTTAAATATTATTATTAATATAAATTGAAATAATTAAAATAAGATATTCATATAATGAATTTCACGATATCTGTTAAAACTTTATATTATATAATATTATTAAATTATTCTATTGAATTTAATATTTAAAATAAGCATACTCTGTTAAATTTAAAGAAATAATAAAAGTTTCATAAACTTGATATTCAAATTTACGATATCTATAAAACTACTTTAATATCAATTAATATTTTCAAATATAAAATTACGAAATTTCAACTTTAGAATAAAAAGAGTATTTGAAATTTTTTATATAAATACAAACATATTTTAACTTACAAGGGTTAAACGAAATATTAAATGGAAAATTTGCCGTTATAAGGTTTTTAAAACAGAATAATTAAATTAATTTAAACCTATTATTAGAATGTACTTTAATAAATGCCAAGCCGACTGCGAAAAAATATTTTAAAACAGCCTTTTCATTTATAATAATGTAAGCAATTCGGATAACATTATTATATTATTAACCGAATTATAAATATATAATAAATATATGTATTTTCAAAATAAAGAGTTATATATAAAGGCTTTGTAGTTATTATATAACCAAGCGATAATAAAAACATTAATTCAATTAATATATTTTATAAACCTTACCAAATATTGTAAAAACGGAATGAATAACTCATTGCGTTTCTCTATATTAACTAAATATATTTCGAAATTTATTAAACTGAATAATAAATAATATGAATACAATGTATAAAGTATTATATAAAATAAAAACATTGTACATCAATTATAGGAAATAGGAGAATACATTCATGGTTTTAAATAATATAATATTGAAACCTCTAGAATTCGAAATGAAATAGCAAAAAAAAAGTTAAATTAAATGTGTTAATTATAGTAAGATAAAATGTTACAGACCGGTTTACTACAAATCTAAACTATAAAAAATTAAACCCATATTCCGAAAAGATTTATCATTAAATTGATTAAAAAACCTTTTACTAAAATGAAATAGAATATAAATCAAATTTACCTATAATTTGAACATACGTTATTCCGAGATAAGATTTAATATAAAATTGAAAAGTTACAATTTTAATTTCAAAGAACGTAAAAAATAGTAAGATATTTTAAAAGAATAATTTTTAAAAAGAACATGAAAAATAAACGAAAGACATTTATCTTGGAATTTCTATTCGATATATTTAAATATCTATCATTTTTATAGTAAATAATAATATTATTTTTAAACCCAGTAAAAGAATAAATTTTATACGACATAATATATATGCATTAATAAAAATCTATTGTTTTAAATAAAATAAAAACGTCGATGAATAATAAAAGCGATAAATATTAAAACCGATGTATTTTATTCGTTACATGACAAAATCGGATTAAGATATAAGATTCTTTATAATATTAACTTGAATCCCGAAGTTTTAAAAACACTTTTAAGAAATATAAATTATATATTTACAAAACGGAATAAAATTAAATTTAATCAACGGTACAAAGTATAATTAAAAATTATAATTTAAATATATGTTTGATTGTTATGTAGAGCTCAGTCAAATTATAGAAAAGTATTGAAAACAACGTATATTTTTATTTAAAATTTGTAAAAGCCCGATAAGGGCTTAATACTGTGACACATAGTAGAATATATATAAGTATTCATAATTTAATTCATGAAGAATTGCAGATAATAATTCGAACACTATATGGGTTAATAAAACTTCTACATATGATAGTTTAATACGTGATATATAAAAATGCAAATACTACTTAATATAGTCAAGAGAAAATCTAAAATATATTTATAAAAACAACTCAAAATAATAGAACTTAAAGGGTTTAATATCCGTTTTTTACAGATGTTTTAAATATAATATTAAAAGCTTTTAACAACATTAAACTTTTCATTATAGAAATCGGAAAATCTTAGAGTATTATTTTAAAAATTTACACAATATAAAGCAAAATAATATTAAATTATGATAAATATAAAATTGAAATTGCTAGTTACTATGATAAAGAATAAGTAAAAGCGTACTTATTTCGCAATAATTATTTAGAAACAAGGTTAATTAATACTTTCGTATATTATATTATATTATATAAAATCTATAATATAATTGTTTAAAGCCGAATAAATATATTGGTATACAAGGTATATTTAAGTTTAAAATAAATTTGCTCAATCGTAGAAAATATATAAAAATTGATATATAATATAATTTTTACGATATATATTATATTTAATATTTCCGAATACGAAAATTCATTCATAGATTTTACGCTTAGGATAAATTATTTCTGAATTTCATAATATCTTAATTTAAAACCAACCAATGCGTAATTGCCGATAAATTTCGACTATGATAAATCTTATACCTGGTAGTTTTACGGCTTGGCCATGTCGAAAGATTAAGCTTTATGTGATACACCTTGTACCTCAGGTAGTTTTGGCCTTTGCTGGCTTATTTTTATTTTTAATATATTTTTGTGTATTACGCCAAGGCATTAAAATTAACCAACTTAATAACCTATTGCTGTATCGAACCAGAGAGGTCTAAACTGAAATTATGCAAAATCGTTTTTATTTGGCATTTTTCTTAATAAAATAACCTATTTTTTTTTATGTAACTAATATAAATCGATTAATTTTAAATTAGTATATATATGCTAAATATAAATTAATACGCCTATAAAACTGTTTCCGAATTCTTTTAATGATAATTAAGGCTAATATAGCTAATTTGAAATTCGGCAAATTATTAATCGCAACGTTTTTATAGATGCGACAATGCAAATACCGCGTGTATCATTTTGCCATAAGCCGTCCAAGAGTAATTCAGTATGAAAAAGCCCGTCTAACTATATTTTTGCCCCAACAGGCTATTATTATTACGTCGTAACTATAAAAAGGTTAAGAGTAATTATATCCGAAATATTTTTATAATTATGACATAATTAATTTAAACCCAATACGTTAAATACTTTATATCTACGTTATATATAAGTTATTTTATATAAAGGTTTTTCGAATTTTCTAAATAAACGTTAAAATTAATACAGTTAAATGTAAATTTGGAAAATAGAAGACAGTAACGCCTTTATAACTGTAATAATATAACTACTGGTAGCATTATCATATATGAGTCTTTCCTAATATACTTTGTATGAAAAATACCGGTTTACCAATTTTCTTAGCCGTACGAGCTGTTATTTTTACGTTGCGGCAATAAAAAGATTCAGGTTAACCAAATCCGGAACGCCCTTATACCTATAACGCAATAACTATAATCTATACGGGCAAAAGTATAGTTGGAGAGGCTTTTCCCATATTAAATTACTTTTACAAAGCCTCTAGCTAAATGTTATATATAATAATTAGGCTATCGCAGCTCTAAGGGTACCCGGATTAGAAATAGTCCTAATTAAAAATTTTTGCCCTTTTTTAATATTTTACCCAAATTAGCCAAGATGTAAAAAATTGATATGCCGTTAAGAACAAGTTTTAAAATTTTATATAAATATAATTTTTTTTGAATTTATATTTATTGTTATTTTACTTATAAATTTTAAAAGAAAATTTGAAAGGTTTTGTATAGGACGATATTAATTAAGGCTAAAAGATGACAACTTGGTATCAGGTCTTATTTTGAAGATTTTGTTATTTTTATAAATCTTTTACAAATTAGATTAACATAGTACTAAAAGTGACTTGGCTACAGCTGCGCCCACGGCGCAGCCACAATCTTTAAAATAGGGCCTGATTCTAACAAGGCAATAAATCTTGAGGATAAACCTCAAAGATAAACCTTCAGGCTAAAGCGTAAGTAAACCTTAAGAGGAAACCTTAAATGCGTATAAAGGCTCTACGAACTTTCCACAGTTTTATAAAGCGATCTTTTTACAATTTTCAAGTTATAATTAATTAAAACAAGATATCGCGAAATTCGAAATATGCGATACCGGTGATGTGTAACTGTAAGATTTCTGTTGAAACTATTTTATTTTCAACACTTTATTAGTATAAAGTTAGCGAAAAAACAAAAATTACAGATATTATCGATAAAAATAATCCGTTCCAAATATATTAATATAAGGTTTTAAATTTTAAACACAATGAAATAAACGCTATTTTATATTTCATTAACAAATTAAAAATAGCGATAAATACAACTAAATAAATATAATATCTATTTTAGTGATTTAAAATATAAAATATACAAAAACCGAATTATAAAAAAGCATAACGTATCATTATTATAGTTAAATCGACATTTAAATATTTAAATATCGATTTACAATAGGAATGTGAAAAATTAACATATTTTTTACGATATTAAAGTTTTATTACTATTATTATTATTATTATTATTATTATTATTATTATTATTATTATTATTATTATTATTATTATTATTCTTATTATTATTATTATTTTTATTATTATTATTATTATTATTAAACTGCCATTATTATTAATGAATTTTAAAAAGCTATTTAAAAAAATTCCTTTATTTTTAACGTTGACGAAAAGGTATCACGCTTCCTTAAAAAAGTCTTCAAAAAGTTCATTGAACAAAGAAATGTAAGTTTCAAATTTATTAGCAAAATATCTATATTTCTTATATTTTAAAAAAATTTAAAATTACGATTTCTATTTAGATTTGCCTAATTAAACTATATTAAATTCAATAAATAAATATTGTGCATTTTAAGGCCCGAAATTCCAATTTAAATTTACGAGATGGAATAATTCATAATATTTATATTTAAAATAACATATACTATTTTAATAATTTAAAAAATGTTTTAATATCGAATAACTATCCAAATACAATATATATCGTTTCAAAATTAAATTCAATGGATAAAATGCTTTTGAAAATTAAAAACATATATCTCTAAGATTAAAGAATTAAATAATATAAAATAATCCTTACTTATATAAAGTACGAAATATTTAAAACATTTTTTTATTTTAAAATACATCAAAATAGACTTTTAAGAAAGCAGTTTTCTTTTAGAAATATCAATTGTCAATTATTATTAAAAAGAAGAAATATATTTTTTAAATTTCTTAAATATCCTGAAATATTGGTCAAAGGCTTTTATAAAATAAATATATTTTTAATTTAATTTGTTACGAAGATTTCAATAAACGATCATCACTAATTAACACGTAATAAGAAATTAATGTCAAATTTATTAATGTATTGATATTAATTATATTTATTTAATGCATTTTTAAAAACTAAAAACAAATATTTCCAAACCTGTATTAAATATAACAATAATATAATAAAATAATCATAGTGAATTAAAGTTTCTCTAATCCGTTCTTATAAATTTAAAGTTTAATTAATTTTATAAAATAACCGTTACATAATTCATATTTAAATAAATACATATTTTATATTTTCAAGTATAATTGAACATTTAAAAAATTATTAATTATAATATGTGAAGACCTGTGTTTCCAATTTATAATTATTGATTAAAAACATTTTAAAATCATCTTTTATCATAATATTAAAACGGTATAATTGAATTAAGAAAACAATAATTAAACTTATTTATATTAGTTTGATAATATTTTAAAAAGAAATTAATAGTTATATTAAAGTATAGTAATATACATTGTACTGCATAATTCGTATTAAACATTAAAGAAATTAATAATATTATATTAAATAGTATTTAATGAAATGAATTCTAAAAGCTTAAAATATAAGTATAACTATTTAATATAATTTCTATATATAAATGAATGTAGTATAAAAGATTTCACAGCCGTCAAATATTCAATTAGTACTAACATATTTATTTTATTATAAAATTAAAATTCATAATTTTAGGAATCATAATAGTATTAAGGTTTTTATAATACAGTTAAAATATCAATATATAAATAATGAACAAAATGAGAATTATTATTAATATGAACATAATTTTAAAATTCGATTCATTTGAACTTTTAATAATAAAAGTTTATTATTTTAATACTTTCGTAATCGTTAAACGATTTTGCAAATTGTTTATTTCTTTGTTATTTCAAACTCTCTGTAATATAAATAGATTATTAGATAAACTTATGTTCGATAAATTAAGCATATGTATTTTAATATTCTAATAATATTTTAATCAATAAAGTGATTTGAATTATAAATTATGAAGTACACTTACATTAAAAGTAAATATCTCTATAAAACATATAAATTTAATATTAATGATTTTATGTAATATTGGATTAATTATAAATACAACTATTAAATAAAAATCGAATATATTATATATTTATTTTATAATAATAATTACTAATATCATACTAAACCATGTTAATGTTATATTGCATATATCTAAAAATATATATAATAAATCAGTTAATATTAAGATAAATTTAATATATATATTACCAAAATATTAATTATGATTAATTCAATCTAAAAATTTAAATCTCGAGACAACAATATTCTCCTTTATTATATTAATGTTTAAACGAAGGTATTTAATAAACATTTAATTTTAAATATATAGGTGTATATAAAAATGTTAGAAAAATCGTAATAAATAATTATTAAGTTTGATTTGTATTGAAAACTTTCCGAAACCTTTATAAATATTTCATTTGTATTATAAAAGTTTTCTTAATAATAATAATAGCAAGAATTACGTTTTAATTAACATTTTATTAAACAGTATTTGCGAATTAACAAAGTTTTAATCTATAAGATTTATATTTTTAAAAGCTTGAAACCTTATTTCTCTTTTCATTTCGTAACGCATGAAGTTGTTAAGTTTATATTTAAATTGAAAACTATGATTAATAAATTTAATATTTTATATCTAATAGTATTATCGCTAACGACAAATAGGAAATGACCGAATAAAAAGTATAATAGAACTTTTGGAGTTATTGATTATTTTTCCCTTTATTAGCGAATATCGAGAATATAATAATTAATTATCAAATTAAGGTCGTTTATTTTAGTACATAACAGATTATATAGTACATACTTTTTATAACTCGCAACCTTTTTTATTATTTAGTAAATGCCCTTTTTAAGAAGTAAAAGCAAATACGGCCTAATTTCCATATTTTTACCTTGATTAAATGAGCTAAATTGAAACGTTACTTGGTTTTGGAAAAGCAATATTTAAAAATATAAGCCAATATAGGTAAAAAAGATTAACTAGAAAAAAGAAAAATCGTATTATTATATAATTAATTACGGAGGTTACAAACGATCATAATAGAAATAATTAAGAGAATTAAATAAATTCCAATTATGTAAAGAATTATAAATATATTAATAATGATTGAATAGGCCGGTTTGAGAATATATATTTATTAAATTAATAATTAAATAAAATAAACATGTAATATAATATTTTTTTAAAAATAATGTAAGTATTATGAAACGTAATTGAGTTATTTTATTGGTTGCATTTTTATAATATTTCTATATTACAGCTACATTATAGTGTTACGCTAGGGGCAAAAGATTAGCGAAATAATTGTAATGATAACAATTATCGTAGTACTTAGAGTAATATGTATTCTGAAATCTGTTCGATACTCACTTACCGTAACACGTTATTTACTTTTTAATAATTGAATTCCTAAATTAGTGGGATTTTTTTTGTAACCGGTGATATAATTGCTTAAGTCTTAGGCTAGCTTCGTATTACCTTATATGCATTAAGAAAAATGTAATGAACCTGTCATACATCCACCTGGAGGTATGAGCAGTATCCGAAAAGGGTCTTGATTTGCAGGTAATAATAGAGCGAGAAATGATGCAAGGGTCTCGTTCGTTAAAACAGTTTGCGGACTTTTTCCTTAATTAAAAAACGTTATCTTTGATTAAAGGCTTAGATTAATACCTAATGCACGAAAACTAAATAGGTGTTATTTATATAAGAAACCCGTTTTGTTATATATAGCCTAATTCTTAAAGTGTGTATGTTGTAGATCTATATAATCTATGTAATCTGGTCTAGATTATTTAAATTACCTAGATCACTTAAAAGGGCCAAAAGCCTTTGGCCGGAATTTAGCCGTTACGCACCCGCGCTAGGCTTTAAAGAGAGTTTTCTTAAGACGAAAACCCTTATTCTCGTCACAGAAAACCTTATAAGTAACGGCCAGCTTAGGAATTATATTTAGGTTTAATATACGTCACTTATTATTATATGATTATTATGTTACGGCCATATTATATTATTATATTAAGAACCGAACGTTAATCAAATAATCGAAATTATAATCATGATTTTATTACTTATAATTGTTTATATATTGGAGTTTATTGGATATTTTTAAATCGTAAGTTTTGTTAATATAAATCCATATAAATAAAGGTTAATGAATAATTAAATTTTTAACGTTATTAACCTTGATTATAATTATAAAATTTAATATTAAACTAATAGTATTATAATATTAAAAATACTATTATAATAAATTTAATATGTACTTGATAATTAAATTTTAAAATAGGATTTATAATTAGAATTGAAATAGTAATATATATGAAATAATATATAAATTCGTAAAATAATAAACATTAATAATTTTTTAATTTCTTATATAAATAATGAAATATTAATATATGTTTTGTAAATAAAACGGATATTAATGTCTATATAATTTTAATATTTTAAATAATCTTTTACATGTTTATACTAATAAAGGACTTTTTGAATTATTATTTAAAATATTTCATATTATATTTATAAATAAAAAAAAATATTAATTTCTCTACAACATCCATGAACAAGATTGTAATTTCTCAAAGATTTAATTTAAATTTAAACATTAAATCTATATAAACAAGTACGTTTTAATTAATATGGCGTTAAAAATATTTTATACATAATTATTAATAGGTTTCGATTTTATTACATTTTGTATCAATTGTAAAACTATTTTAATATTAAAATATTTATTAAATTAAATTTATAAAAACTTATTTTAATTGAAATATTGTATAATATTAAATAAAAAAAAGCAATTTTATTTTGAAAAATCAAAATCCATCAAAATAATAAACTTGCATTAAAAATTAATATTCTTTAAGTTAAAAACAAACTTTTCTATATTACATTTAAATTTACATTTTTTCAAACACTACTTATTGTGTACAGTATAATTATCAAAATATATTTAATGGGCTGAAATAAATTTATATTATATAATTTATTTTTCCGATTTACCCTTGGCCAAATTTATTATTACTAAATTTTGTTTTTAATTCACTCTTTTTGTAAAAACCATTTTATACTCTTAATTGAAGAACAATATATATCTTTACATTTAAATGCATGTTATTTATGAACCAAGTATTTATATTAAATATGACATTTTAAAATATGTATAATTATTTATAAAAACTTTTCTTTTCACGTTTGAAAGCAATACTTTTCCATCAGATTAAAAATATAAATATTTATAATATAACATAATATATAAAACAAATACTATATATCGTAATTTCGAATATAATATTTCATTTATAAGTTTGAAAATAAAACCATTATAATTTTTGTTTTATAATGTTTTAATTTAAGATTTAAAATAATATTAATATGTTTCTTAATGTGTTCAAAGAGTTTTGATAAATTATTTTTAATACTTTTACGTTATTCTTAAAGTTATGACATAATTTTATATTTCAATTAAGTTTTTGCATTTTCTTTAAATTAATTACAAAATAAGTATATATATTTTATATATTGAATATGTTTTATTATGTAAAGAAATATTCATTATTGGATTTAAATTTCGCAATAATGAAAATCTATTCAAAATAAATCAAACTATTATGAATTATGGTTAAAGCTAACGTTAATAACAGTACATAAATTAATATATTTTAAATTCCATTATATATTCAATGTTTTTACCATTAATGGTTTTCTAACTTGGTTAAATAAAATATATTTTTTAAACATTTTAATATAATTGAAATAATACGTAATAGTAACAACTCATAAGGCAAAGTTTAAAATATTATTTAATTACTTAATTTATTTATTTAAACCTTAGGTTTAAAAAATATGGTTTAAAAAAATATAACATTTTAGTGATATTTATTAATAAAATATGAAGAATAAAATTTCTTATATTGAAGAATAAAAGCTTTACAAAATTGTTAATAAATATAAAAAATTGGGATAATATTTTTATTTTATATTATCTGTAAATTGAAATATTATATAATTAAATTTATAATAATTTTAATTATATATATCACTTGTTATATTATTTTAAAATAATAATAACTAACGTGCTAAATATATTTGCGAAATAAATAAGCTGACTAAATACTTTTTTTAATAATTTTATTACTTAATTTCAATTATTTATTTTTGTAAAAGGCTTCATCTAAGCGGTCTGCAATCGGTTGCCAATACGAGTTTATTTTCTAGCTAAAGAGAAAAAGAAGGGAAGACGAAAATACAGTTATGTGTGTTCGCATATAAGGCGCTGCGCTAGTGCTGTTTGGTACCGGCGTTTATCCGGTGCTCCATAATAGGGCTCCATACAACCTTATTACATTACTTTTTACTTTTTCTAAAACGGCTTAGTTTATCGCAGGATTAATAATCCCGTTAATCCTTAGCTTTTAATTGGTCCGAAATTCAGAATTTTGTTAATTTCCGAAATAAGTTTACGCCTTTCGTTCTTGGCTTATACGCTGCTTTTATATAAGTTAGGCTGCTTGTTCTGCCGGTCCTTCCGCGCCGCGTAATAAAGAACGTATTAAACATGAAAATAACAAATCTCGTTATGTAAGTTTTTTTTTGCGATACTTTTGCGCCCTTCCGGTACCGTTTATTAATTTATGTTATAGGCTAAATTAATAGCGGTTAATAATTGTATTATTAGTACTTTCGAAAATCTCGTAATCGTAACTTAGGCGGCTAAGGAAAAGGTTCCGGCTTTACAGGAATCAGATATAAATAAAGCCGAATAATCCCGCGCCTTAAATATATAATTCCTGCGTAACGTTTACGTTATAAATTCGTAAAATAAATCATTAAATTTGTAAATTTTTAAAAGTAATCAAATAATTTCGTAACCGGCATACCATTTCTGTAATTCCTTATTTTTTTCCTAATGTACTTTGTTCGTAAATAACGGAAACGTTATTTTAACGCTTTTTTATAAATTATATAAAATTATTTTTAAACGGCTTTCCCAAGTTTTTTGTCCTGTTTACCTATGGCCCGGCCGGTATTTTTAAATTAGATTTTTATCCGTCCGCTTTCGGATGGTACGCTGGATTTGGGGTCTGTTATTAATGGGTATATTGCCATATCCTTTTTCGAATTGTTATAAAGCCGCCGTATTTACGAATTTCTCAAATAGTTTCTAAATTAATTTTGCGTAACTTAACCATTTTACCTAGATTTGGCGTTTAAATCTTTTTTTTATTTTTTAATGCGGATCTAAAACAATATTTTCCATTTTAAATTCCGGATCGTTATTCTTTTTAAAGATTATAAGAAGAAGTTATATATTTTCGTTAATATGGGACGGTAAAACGTTATAATTTATACGCCTTCATAAATTAACTGAAAAGTGGTTATAAATCTTTTTAAATATATTTAATTTAATAACGTAAAAATTAATTATTTTAATTACTTAGTATTTGGCTTAGAATTACCTTAGGTTTTTCAACGGCCAGGTGATAGCGATATTTTTTAAAAATAACCAGATTTTATTATTAATTTCGTATCTTTCGGTAAGACAATAACGTTTATTCCTTATTTTCTCCTGGGTGTGCTAAATTGCCGTTATCCCAACTTAAGCAAATTCTGTATTTTTTCGCAATTTCGTAGTAAAATCTTTTGCTTTTATACGTAAAATTTTCTTAGCTGCCGAATTACTCTTTACTTAGGAAATCGGATTAATGTAATACGTATAAAACAAAAAAAAAACCTTGATTTTATTAAGGTCGTATTTTGGTTATTAATCGCAAATATTACCCCCGGAAAAAATTTACTTTATTGTATTACAAATACGTTATGAAATTTTAGAAATAAATTAATATTTTTTATTAGTTTTTTGGATATTACTATCGGTATTTAGGTAATATATAACAAAAAAAGGTTATTTTATCATTATTAATTTGCAAAACTTAATCTAGAATTTCCTTATATAATTAATTCCTTTATTATTTATAATAACCTTAAAAACTTTAGAATTTTTAATATACTTTTACGAACATTTTCGCATATATTTTTATATTTATCCTATATATTTATTTTATAATTATTATTTTTAATACCTAATTTGTTATAATTATTAAAATATATAAGTTATAGTTAATAAAGGTTAATAAGTTAATTATGCAATCCATTAATAATTTATTATAAAATTATTCGAAAACCAGCAGTAATTTTCGTAACCTTTTTTCCTTATTTTTCTATACGTTTTTATGGTTACGTATATCGTAATTCTTTTAAAACTGCCTTATTATATAATATATACCCGGGTAGAAAAAGCTTTTCGAAAATACCGCTATCGTAACCTTTTTACCTAGGTAGCTTACCATATAAGAATCGTGGGTATTTTATATTAAGGCCGTTTTAAGAGATTCTTAATTTGGGATTTAAAGCCGTTTCCGTAATTAAAAAACGCATTTAACGTTTAAAATATATTCCGTAATTAATATTAATAATTTTAAGTTTGCAAAAAAAACATATTTTGTTTTCTAATAATCATAATAATACGGTTATAATTTTTATTATATTTTAACGTTACGTCTTAAAGCTTGTAAAAGTTTTCGTAATATTAAAATATTTATGTTTTTCGAAATAACCTGTTATTGTTAATTTTAATATTAATAACCGTTATCGTATTGTTAACGTATTTCTAATGCTTTATAAATAATAAAAATTAGTATTTGTTTTTTATTCATTAAAAATTTTATACGGTTTTCCGGTTATCGTTTTTTTATAAGCATATTTTATTTTTTGCGCGAAAGCATATTGGCTTTAATATTTAAGCGGCCGGTATGGAATTCGAAGTGGAAATTAAAACGGAATGATTTTTTTAATTACTTTACTTAATATTTGTTAATTTTTTAATAATTATAAAATATGTTAGATTTTTATAATTAATAATAATCTTAAATAAGGTTATTATGTTACGTAACTTTATATTTTACGCCTTTAAATAATTTATTACCGTTAAAAATCCTTTATTATATATTTCGTAATTAATTTTAATAAGGTTTAATTTCTTAAAGTAATAAACGATGGGATGTAATATTTTTAACTTCTTAATTTAAGATAAATAATATCCGTATATTACCCTTATATAATTTACTTTTAATATTATAAGTTTTTCGGGATCCCATTACGCCAAAGTCAATTCCGTTGTAAAAACATTTTTAAAATATTTAACTATTATTTTTTTCTCTTAACGGTATAAAATTCCCTTCCGGGTTAAGGTTATTAATAATACCGATATATTCGCATAATAAGCTATAAAGTTGCGGTAAAAATTTGCGAACCCCAGAAACTTTCGAATTCCTTTAAATGTTTTGAAAATTTCTTTTTTTTGATTACGCGCAGTTTTTCGAAATCCATACGTATCCCCTTTTTGGCATCTATAATAAATCCAAAATATTTTATTATTTTTACGGCGAATTCGCACTTAAAAATATCCAAACTTAAATCCGCTTTTTTTAAGCGGCTTAGAACCTTTTTTACTTTTTGTATATAATCCTCCTTATATCCGGAGGAAAAAATAAGGATATCGTTGATATACGCTAAATAAAAAACGTTAAGATATTTTTTTAAAACCCGGTTAAGGTATTGTTAAAAGGTTGCGGCAACCTGGTATACGCCGAATAATATTATTAGTTATTCGTATAAACCGAAACGTATTCGGAATACCGTTTTCTATTCGTTTTCTTTTAATTTTAATCTTAAAAAACGTTATTTGGACGTTTATTTTGGTAAATTATTTGGCGTAAAAAATAATTTTAAGGTTTCCGAAATAAGGGATAAAACAGAACGGTTTTTTTGGTTATTAAATTTAACATTTGATAATCGCAGTAAAAACGTAATTTTCTTTCGAGTTTCTTTATAAATAGGACCGGAATCCTTATAACGAATTACTTACGCGGATATACCCTTTATCCAAAAATTCCATTTAGGTTTTCCTTGAAGTTAAAAACTTGTCCTTAATTATACTATATAAAAGCCCTTATAATATTGGTATTTTTTTCCTTATTTCGTTTTTACGTAATAAAACCGTAAGGTCCATTTCGAAGCGTGGTAAAAATAAAACGTCGCTTAATTTTTTATGGAACAACTTCCAATACGCTTTTAATTTAAACGGAAATTTTTTATTAATTTCTATTTTTTAGGTGTTAACGCCTTGTTAATATCGGCCAATATAACTGAAAATAATTAAACTTTTTATTTAGTTCTTTTAATCTTTTTTATTTTCAGAAGTTTCGCCTTAAAGGCAACAGTTAAAATTCTTTTTATTTCGTAAATTATTCGTACGTTATTTTTTAAGCCTTGTATCCTTTTTCGTAAACCTTTATACAATTTATTCTATTTACCGTTAAAAAGTATTTTTACGTTATATATACGACCTTATAACGTTTTATTAAAATTTTCTCAAAGATTAAAGGATAATTAAAGTTATTAATAATATATGCAAATATCCTCGCCTTAAAAATATCGATATTTATTTTTATATAAATTATTTCCTTAATTTCTTTTCGCCGTTATCGGCTTTTTTTTAAACTTTTCTTAATTTGCATAATTTGATTAAAATACGCGGTAACCGTAAATGTTTTACGAATATTTCGCTTATTACGGTAAAGTATTTATATTTTTAATTAATAAAATATTTTTTACATTCTTTTTAATTAATATATATATCGATAATAAATAAAGTACCGTTCATATTTTGCTTTGAGATTTTTATTTCGGCCTAGGTCGCTTTTCGTTTCCGAATACGCCAATATTTAAGTATTACTTTTTT
The DNA here is from genome assembly GCA_004154925.1 of Monosporascus cannonballus. Taxonomy (NCBI): domain Eukaryota; kingdom Fungi; phylum Ascomycota; class Sordariomycetes; order Xylariales; genus Monosporascus; species Monosporascus cannonballus. Next base: position 300,474 of record QJNS01000044.1, read on the forward strand.
CCTTTTTTATTTTCAGATTCCGATTTTTTATTTTCGCACGTTTTTAACAAATTAATTTTTCTTTGTGGTTTTTTATTAATAAAAACGGGCAGCGGTTCGCTTTATAATTAAGATATCCATAACGTAAGTAAAGGTTTTTCGTTTTATAAGCGTTTCGTTCTTTTTAAATTAAATATTACGCGTATTATTTTGGCGCTAAAAATAAAGTTTAGGGTTTTTATTTTTGCTGTTTTATTATCGAAATATCCATTATACTTATATTATTATCTGGGTTATTTTTTATTTAATTATTACCGCCAGATTAAATTATTAAAAATTTATTCCTATTTTTTATACCGCATTACTTTTTAAGGCGTCCGTTAATTTTTATTATTTTATTTACTTATACATTATAACTTTTAAAAAGGTTTATTAAGATTAAAATTTAAGTAAATTTCTTATTTAATATTTTTTAAAAAAATATAAGTTTTACTTCCTTTAGCTAAATAATTTTCTTTATATTTATTAACGTCTTTGTAAATAAAAAATAAAATAACTAAACTTTTATATTATCGGTTTACTTTAAATTCCAAAAACGTTCGGTTATTCTTTTTACATTAAATATTATATTAGTCGTATAATACCTAAAAGCAATTAACGGGATTATAAATACTATTTAGGCCTTTTATAATATAATAAGTAATAACCGAACGTTATATATTAATTTCGTATTTTTCGTATATAACGTAAAGTTATTTGCGAATTTTTTCTTTAAAAATAATATTTATTTCGACTTTATAAGTTATAAATACGTATTATCCCGGAAATTTCTTTTTTGTTCCGTTAAATTTCTCTGGCTAAAATAACGGCTTCTGTTTAGTTCCTATTATTAATTCGGTTACTTAAGCTGTTTTTGCGAAATGGCCTAATTACGTTTCCGATTGTTATTAAGTCGAGAAAAAATCGGTATTTATAAGGGTTATCGCATTTTAAACTTATAACTGGGTAATAGATTTTTATTAAATAATTAAGCCGTTTCTAAACTGTGCGGCCGTTTGTATTAATTTTTATTTACCTTATGTTACGTTTTTATATGCTTACGGAATTACGTTACTTTTTTTTAGCTTTTTTCGCATTAGTAATTTATGCGTTACTTTATAACCGTTATCGAACTTATTAAGGTTTCCGTTATAACGTTAAATATTCTCTGTAATTCTGGGTCGATAAAGGGCTTTTGCTGGGCCCCGTAAAAAATATTCGAAAATCCTAATATTTTATCCCGAACGTTTCCTGCTTTGTTAAATAATAAGCTAAAAAATATATAAAAGGCTTTACCTGAACGATTTATAATCGATTGCCAATAAAAGTTTATTTTCTAGCTAAAAAAAAGGAAGGGAAAACGAAAATACAGCTATGTATGTTCGCATGTAAGGCGCTACGCTAATGCTGCTTGGTACCGGCGTTTGTCCGGTGCTCTATAATAGGGCTCCATAAAGCCTCATCACAATTTCTTAATAATTAGAATATGAAACGATGAACTAAAATATTTAAAATAGAATTTCGCTATTTAAATTAAAAGAACAACCCGAAACTTAGTTATTAAAGGCTTAGTTTTATTTATAACGTTCCGTATTTTACTTTACAAGCGCGATTTAACTGTAAATGTGCCCGAGCCGATGTTGTTTTCAAATTGCGAAAATTGATGCCGACCGAATGAAATCGATTATCGACCCATTCTTTATTTTAAATATACAAATGTTTCCTATCCGTCTTTAACATGTTAAAGATATAGCGAATTTGTTACTTGCTTAACGTTTTTCGGAACGCGTTAGCGTTAAATAAGCGTCGAACTTTATAAAATAGTAAAAAGAAATTTAAATGCGTTTAAATCGAAAAATTGATGATTAAAACGTTTTATGCGAAAGTATAAAGATATTTCGTAAATAATTCGAACTTGTTCGAGTTATAATAGCGAAATACGGTATTGTAAAAAAAGGATATATATAATTTCGATAATACGAACTTTTAAATACGGCTCTTTATAACAGTAAATATGATAATTATTAATGTTAAAAAACGTAAAAAGCTCAGATAAGCAGACTAAGGGAATAAGAAATAAATACCGGTTATTTAAATTGTTAATTCCTCAGATTCTGTTTTGATATTATTTATTATTCTAGCGAGAAAAGATTATGTTATATTTTGATATCGAGAAAATCTATTACTAGACCGTAAAGAATTATTTCAAGTAATAATAATTAAATAAAGAATAAACTGGGTTTAAAATAGATGCCATATTTCGATTAATATATTTAAATACGGTCTAAAAAATCGAAATGTGTTTTTATTTCGACTGTTACGAAAGTTACCACTTGATGGAATTTACAAATTATTTTACAAATAACGACATTATTATATTTTATATACCTATTTATATATTCTATCGGTTTTAACATTTCGACGTATTTTACTCTTTTGGTTTTAAAACGGGTTTATTTTTTCTACCGAAAATTTAATACGACGTTATTATATTTATATTGCGAAAACAAACATTTTTTCGCCGACTTTTATAACATGTTTAAAATTGTTATAACGTCCGATAATATCAAATCTGGATATGCAAAATCTAGATTTGTTTTATTCGATTTTAATAACGTTTTTTCCGATTTGAAATTCTTTTAATGGTATTTATATCAACCGTTTCGCCGTTTACCTCCGCCGGTTTTATTTTTTTTTCCAGTGAGAGCTTTTAGAAATGTTCGCAAAGCAGTAAAGTAGAAACGTTATTTACAAAGAAAAATTAAAAATCATGAAGGTAGTTCGTCGATACAAAGTAATAAAACTGGTTAATTTTTAATAAGAAATAATTTGTTATTTTCGCACGAAGTAATTTTTCTTTGGAAAAAAAACCGCTTAATTACGTAAAACGAAATATATCTTAAATAACCGTCGAAAAATGAAAAATAAACATTTTTATAAATAAAGAATATTTATTATATAAGAAGAATAAGTTCTTTTAACCGAATAGAAATGCTAATAATAAAATGCAGCTAATAAATGCTAAAGGTAATTGTCGTAAAAGGGTGAAAGCGAGAAAACTGTTATGATCTAACGGTCTTGGCTTCCTTAGAGACGGTCGGGCCCACGAAAAAGACAAACACCGACCACCGCCAAGAAGTCACGTAACCGGCTCAAAGGTCTCAAGGTACTAAGTACGTTAAGCCCCTTAAGCCGGCAAAAAAGCTTAAAGGGCCTAACGGGCTTAAAAGTTTAAACCCTTTAAATATTCTAAGCCAAAATAAAAATATATGTATTTATTATTTTTATAATTTAAATAATTTTAATTTATAATAATAAATTATTATTTAAAATATTTTTAATATTATGAAATATAATATATTATTATATGTATTATTATAAAGTTTCATAATATTTCTATTAATATAAACCCGTATAAGTAAGGTTTAATAATTAATTAAACTTTTAATACTTATAAGTTATAAAGTTTTATTTAAAATACCGTTAAATTTTAAATATTATTACTGATAATATATTTATTAGTAAATAATCCGATGAGCTTATTTGCCAAATTTTTGATTATCCGGACATTGGAATAAAATCCGAAAAATAAAAAAAAGCCTTATTTGTTTCGCAAAAAAGATTTACGACGCCTAAATACCATAAACGAACGTTTTATCTAGCTTAAAAAAATAATAACGATTTTACGATGTCTCTTTAAACCGCCTATAAAAAGCTCAAGGAAAAAAGAAGAATTCTCGAAACCGGAAAGCCCCCTTAAGCAAATTAAGTTATTTACCTAAATATTATTAAAAAAACTAAAAAGAAAATTTAAACCTTTTAATCTAAAGATTTTCGACGGAATTGTATTTAAATAATAACTATTTTTAATTTAATATGGAATATATTTCGTGTATATCTTTATTCGATTAATTATATTTATTATACCAATCTAATTTATAATTAAATAACCTATTAGAAATACGGTTATTTAATTCGAACCCGTTATAAGAAAATACGTTACCTTGTTAATCGAAAAAGAAAACCCGAAAATAATGTAAATTTATAATAATTACGAATAATTCGATTAAATATTAACGAAAACTTTCGGAATAATAAACGAAAAAGTAAAAGCCAAAATATAAATTTAGTTATTACGATAAACAAATTTAATATTTAATTATAATAATATGTTAATTTAATGAGCCATTAAATTAAATTAGAAATAAAAAATATTTATAATTAAGTTTTTCGACGGCTTAAAAAGGAAATATAAAAAACTTTTAAATTCGATAAGCTTAATTATTTATCGGATTATATCGTTGTAATAATTAAGATTAAGGATCCATAATACGTATAACGTATTAAAGGTACAAAAGGAAAAAATAATAACAAACCCCAAAATATGTCCAATATTAACGTTGTTCGACGCGGCAACATTTTTCACGATACGGAACCAGGGCTCATAGAATTAAAAGCCATTTAAAAAAAGAACAAAAACCAAACCAAATAATATAATTGTAACAAAATAAGGCATAAGGCAGCATAATGCAAAATACCCAAAAAAAACCCCGATAAGATAACTAGAAGCTAATGGTTAAAGGATAATCCAAAAAGAATTAAGAGAACGAAAGCAAATGCATTAACATAATTCAGCCTAAGTACATATCAGGTCCTCTATAGCAAAAATCATAACAAAGGCCATTACGATAAGAAGTTCGACGAAAAATGAAAAAAACCAGACAGCTAGCTTAATAAACATTACGAGCACAACAAAAACCATTATAAGGATAACTACGGGAATACTAAAACTGGACAAAAGAAATTTGTCCCGGAACCCCTGATTAATAAGGCAAAATATATGCCATATATTATTAACGAGGAAAATATCCTAATTACGAAAAAAAGAAACAATATATCCACGAACGGATTATCCGCATATATTACGAAAAATTCGACTCTTTAAATCGTATCGAAAATAATAAAAACGATTAATAATATTAATACTTTTAATCCATAATACCAAAAAATATTTAAGAATTAGCGGAAATAAAAAACTGACCCGATAAAAAATAATGCCTGTAGGAGAACCCTTTTTATTATTTCCAATATTATAATTATTAAACGAAAAAGGAATTAATCTAACGCATAATAAAAAAGTAGTGCCAGAAGTGTATTACGGATCTTCATTTTCAATTAACATTTACTACAAATTCTTATAAAAGGAAAATCATTAAAAAAGAAATACGTTAATTTATAAAATAGTTTTAGAACCATAAGTAAGACGAGGAATAATAAGATATAATTGCAAATATAAGAAGATAATTTATTCGATAATGAAAAAAATTATAATAACATTAAAAACAATTAATAGAATTCAAAAAAAACAGTACGCCGGCAATAACGACAAATATAGTAACTTAATGCGCTAAACAAAAAAACATAAACAAAATTTGATAAATTCGAGTAGGAATTTAAAAAAAGGTTACCTATAAAAAAGTGGCAGAATAACAAAACCTAGACGAATTAAAGAGAATTTCTAAAAAAGGCTTTAAATACGACGATAAAAGCCGTTAATAACATTATTATTTTAAATATACGAATCGGAACGTACTAGAATACCGCAATACTAAATTACGGAGTTTTAAGCGGGAATTATATTATATCGGATATGGTTAAAAAGTTTAGATGGCTATAAGGTTATAGGTTAAAACCTTATATAACGATAAATATCGAAAGTTAGAAATTTGCTTGCTATAACGGAAAAGTTATACACGAAATGAATCATTTCGAAACTTTTAGTTAAAAACGATACCAAATAATTAATTTCGATATCGTTTTATTTAGAAATTACGATATAATCTTAAGATTATTATAGATACGCCAATACAAAATTTTAATTAATAAAAAGATTAGCCGAATAAGGTTTACCTTATACCTTATTAAGAAACAAGAAAAAAGAAAATTAAGATCTTAATATTTATTTAATAATAACGACAAATACAAATATAAGGACATAACATGAACTTTATTACCTAAAGAGACAAAATACAAAAAAAACAGGCATCAAAAAAATACGACGTATCGTTATTATTATTAAAGCGAAACTAAAGCAACAAAATGACTATTTAAAATAACAGCTTAAAAAATTAAGAAATCTAATTAATCTTTTGCCATAATATTAAAGATATAAGCAGCTTTTCAGGAAAAAGCTTAATACGAAAATATTAGAACGTAGCAAATAAAATTATGAAATATTTTTTAAGGAAAGATCTTTAACGAAGTTTTACCCTATTCACAATTTCAACGGAAACAAATTACGTATTTTTAAAAAATATTTAGAAAATCGCTTTCAAAAAAATAGATTTAACTTTCGAAATTACCAGTAAAATATCCAATATTTTTCGTACTAAAGGAAAAGGGAAGGTTACGATATATGGTTAATTGTTAATAACTAAACGATATTTTTATTAAAGATTAAACGTTATTAGCCCTAATTACAGAAATAAAAAACCGATTTTACGGTACTAAATAGTTTATAGTATTCGATTTTAAAGATATATATATCCTGATTAGGATTAAATAAAGACATATATAGAAAATTACTTTCAAAACGAAATACGGATAATAAACCATATATTATAAGAATATTTCGACGTTTTCGTCATATGCTACCTCGACGACATTGTTATTTTTTCAAAAACCGAAAAAATATAGGTAAAACATATTTATAAGGTTTTTTAAGCTTCATAAGACGTACGGTTATTTACTAATGTAAAAAAAAGTTAATTCCACAAATAAAAATAAAATATCTAAAACATATTATTATCTCAAAACATATTAAGATAAACCCTAAGAAAATCGCTATAATTACAAAATAACAAATATTAACAATAATCAAATAAATACAAATATTCTTCGGATTCGACAACTACTTCAGGAAGTTTATTCGAAACTTTAGCAAGATAACGATATTTTTAATAAACCTTACGAAAGAAATTTCTAATAAACGTCAAATATAAAAAAAATATTTCAAAATATCAAAGATGCAATTATTAACAAGTTAATATTAATTATATGTAATCCAAACCGTCTTATTAAATTAAAAACCGATACTTCTGATTACGAATTAAACGTAGTAATTAAATAACGAAATAATTAAAACAAATTACATCCTATTACCTTTTTTCGTATAAATTAAAAAAAGCCGAACTTAATTACTGTATTCCACATAAAAGATATATAGCCATTATTATAACATTTCGAAAATTCAGGTATTTCCTAAAGAGAAACTTATATCAAAGTAAAGGTTATACGGATTATCAAAGTTTTACCCGATTTATTACAACCAAAAAACTTATAAAATAATAATTTCATTACGTAAAAGAATTAACGAATTTCGACGTCGTTATTATTTTAAAAAAAACTTAAAGAATAGCAAAACAGATACATTAAATAAACGACCGAATCTCGAAGAAAAAGTGGTCAAAATTAACCATATAATTTTCGATACCATTGTAAAAGAATATTTACGCCTATAACAAATTACGATAATTCGGGCAATACATTTCGATATGCATCAAAAGGTTTAACAATATAATAATAACCTTTAAAAAACTAAAAAACAAATAAAATATAAATTTTAAAATAATACCAGAAAAGTCTAATACGAAAAATATACGAACATTAGCTTTACGGACATCTAAAAATTTATAAAACTCTAAAACGGCTTTAACGCATATATTCCTTTTTTAAAATAAAAATAACAACGCAAAAAATTATACGGTAATACGATATTTACGCTAAAACGCAAATACGACAATATAAGCTGTAAAGAAAATTACAACTATTATTAATTATAAAGTAACTACAATATTTAATTATATTCGATTTTATTATTAAACGTTTTATATAAAAAAGCGTAATTACGGGAATATATTGTAATAGAATTTTCGTAATCGTGGATCGATTTATAAAATTTCTTATTTTTTACCATATTACGAAAACCTAAATGCCGAATAAATAATATATATTTTTAAACGCATTTTTAGCTTATTCGGATTACTAATAAATATTATTTGGGATAAAGCATAAATATTTATATAAAAATTTTAATAAAGTTTTATGGCATAGATCGGCCTAAATTACAAGTTATCTAACGTATTTAAACCTCTTTTATAATATTATATTAATTATAGATAAAATAACTAGGTCAAAAAATCACTTATTATAAAATGAACTTATAATACCAATTATTACGAAAGTATTAAAATAATATTAGCAAACGTAAATTTTAATTTAATTTCAAAACTTTATAAACAAATATATAATAATAATTTAATTACTATTAAAAAGGCTTTTATATTGAAGTAATTAAAATAATTATATCAAAAAATAAAAATAAAAATAGAATTCGTACGTAATCAAATACATAAATATTATAACCAAAAAGGTTAAAAGGATTAATTTGCAAAAAAAAAAGAGAGCTAATTTTCCGTATTACCACAAATATTTAAATAAACTAACCCAGGAAAAAATCGATTTCGAATATATCGGTCCATACAAGATTATTAAGATAATCTCAAAAAATTAATTATTAATTAAATTTTCTATTACAAATTAAGTTTTATTTATTTTTTACCTTTTTTATTCGAATTAATAGCGGATATAATTAAGGTACATACGGCATAAAACAATATAAAAATAGAAAACGAAAAAATATACGAAATAGAAAAGAATTTTAATATACAAAAATAAAACGGACTTATCCAGGATCTAATTAAATAAAAAAAGTACCCGGATTCCGAAAACATCTGGAAACCAGCTAAAATTTTTATTAACGCCTAATACCTATTAAAGAACTTTTACTAGAAATAACGAACGCGTTCCAGTTAATAGCCGATTAATCAGTAACCGGAATATGGGGCCAATCGGCCGCGATTTACGCTAACGTAATAATTATAACAGCAAGCTCCAACCGTTATTATTCCTTTTTTAAACGTTCAAATTCTTCTATAACCTTTATACCCCTAATACTTCGACAAAATATCTTAATACCACAATAACGGAATAACCGCCTTTATTTTTATAAACGGTCCAATTTATTAATACCCGTTCGCAGCGTTTCGCGAACTTACGTTTCTTTACGTTCTAAACGATCTTTTTTATCTAGGAATTTTTGATATTTAATTTTTAAAGGGACGAAACTATCATAAAAACTGCCATAATAAATATAACGCATATATTTCAAAAACCCCAAATAACTTCCCACTTTGCATTTTTCTTTTTATAATGAAAATAGGAAAATATTTTAAAACCAAAACGTTAATACGCTTACGGGAAAAAGATTTTTCAATACGATCTGATATATTTAATATAAAGGAAAAGATTACGTATTAAAATTAACAAATAAACGGAATAATTTTTAAGAATAAAAATCTGAAAAGGGAAAAAAGCGTATTATAACCTAACGGTTTTGGCTTCCTTAAGGACGGTCGGGCTTAGGAAAAAAACAAATACCGACTACCGCCAAGAAATCACGTAACCGGCTTAAACGTCTTAAGATGCCAAACACTTTAAACCTCTTAAGCCGGCAGAAGAGCTTAAAAGGCTTAACGGGCTTAATGGTTTAAACCGCTTAAACATCTTAAACCAAAATAAGGATATATACGTTCATTATTTTTCTAATTTAGATAACTTTAATTTATAATAATAATTCGTTACCTAAAATAGCCTTAGCATTACGAAACGTAATGCGTTATTATATCCATTATTACAAAATCCTACAATACTTCTGCTAACATAAACCCGTACGACTAAGGTTTAATAGTTGGTTAAACCCCTAGCTGTGACAAAAACGGAAATGTTGAGTTTGTGACAAACTCGAATATAATACGCGTATTTGTAAAAAAGCTGTAAATACGTTTAGTAAAAAGAATTCGATTAATTTTAATTCACTTGGTGTATTATAGTAAATTAATTTAAATTTGTTATTACGAGACGCCAAAATTGTTCCGCAAATTTATCTATCCTGCAAGTTCATTTGGTACGTTATAATAAAATTATTGAAAAGTTTATAAGTTTTCAAATATTTTTATATTTAATATTTATATTTGTAATACACTGTGAGAATACAGCCCTTATAAGGATGAGGCTGGTAGCCGACCAGCTATCGATCAGCCACCGACTCACTTATTAATATAAATCCACTATCTAACAGCTAGTGGGAAACGCCAGATGGAAGTAACCTAATATATTCATTTTTTAGAATCTGCTTTAGGACTAATCGTAAATCATTTTTAACTTATAATTATTTATTATTTTATAGTTTTTTTATTTTTGTTATGGAGGGTAACGCAATAATTATTAGAAATAAAGTTCGCCGATTGTAAAACGAACTTAAGTTATTAATCGAAAAAATTGCCGATCGGAACCTAACCGACGAATAATCGATTACGGTACGGGAATAGGCGAAAAAGCTTGTAATAAAGCCTTAACGGGCAAGAACTATGGTTTCCGAAATTCCGAATTACTTTATATATATAATAAGAATGCGTTCCGATAATTATTAGCTAAATAATCGGAAAACGGGCGTAACATAACGACCGCGTCCCTGAGTTCAAAATAAAAAATGATTAAACCTTTTAATAATAACCAGATTTTGGAAATTATTTGTTAACAAAACGATTAATATTCGGAATTATTTTAATAGTTAGCCGAATAATAAATAATGGTATAAATTAAAAAAGTAAAATTTTATAAATTAATTACGATATCGTTACAAAAGCCTAAGGGCGATAAATAAGTACTGCGTTATAATTGCCCGAAATCTTCCGAACGTACGTTAATTAGAAAAAAGAAATTGGATAAAAGTTATTACGGAAACTTACGCCGAAAGATTAAGGCAAAATACCTTTATTTATATTTAATAGACCATGGGCTATATAAACGTTTTTATTACGAATATTTGGCGATTATATCGCGTTACGTTTAATTATTTTAATTACGAAAAGAAAATTAAAAATACGATTTTTATAGATTTTTATTAGGAAATATTACGTAAAGCTCAATTTTCTCAATAGGGAATATAAGGAATAATTTATTGAACTGCGATAACGATACGATTAATTGCCGTTAAACTCTTACGTTAAATAAAGATTTTTAATTTATAAAATAAAATTTCCGAACGTTTTTAATACGGAAAATAATCGGGATAATAAGTATTTTGTTTTTGATTATTTTTACAAATTAATATTAAGGTTCCGAAATATTTTGTTACGAAAAAACATTAAATTAAAATAAATTAATAACGTAGCAAATAAGGCAAAATATTATTTGGACGCCTTGAAAAAGACGCAAAAAAACCGATTATTTTCCGCTAAAGGTGTTAATAAGGATAAATAATCTTATTTTAACGGTTCCGAGAAAAAGGATTTCCAAAATAATTTAAAAACACCGCGTAAAAGCAATAAGGATTACGGATATTTTTATATTCGAAAAGTATATAATCGCCGATTGAATTCCGATTAAAATAAATCCGTACGTCCGAATACCTTCAATTTTGATAAAAGCTTATTTAAATATTATAATTATAAGAAATTAAGTTATAAAAACGTAAATTGCAAAATTAAAAAAGATACGAAAACCTTGTTATTTCGGCCATACCGAAACCGATTTCCGAAAGCCGTACAGAACGTTATAATATATGACGATAAATTAAATTAATTCCCAAACGTAAACCTAAAAAAGGAGCCGGAATAAATATATACGTTTAATCCATTTTGGTTAATAACTGCAGGATAATCGAAATAAAACTACTTTTTAGAAGAAATGCACTTATTAAAAAAAGTACGAGGAATATAATAATATAAGTAAATATGGATACCGGAGTACAGATAAATATTATAAGTAAGAGGTTGGCGAAAAAATTTAATTTCTAATTAATTTCCGTAAATATTTTGGGCTTTATCGGCGTTAAGGGCGCGTATATTAAATATTATAGGGCTTACGAAATTTCCATTAATATAATAAATAATAATAGGAACAAATAAAAGTTTAAGCAAATTTATTTTGCAATATGCCGTAATCGGAAAACGCTCGAACTTTTATTAATTAAACTCAGAATAAATTAGGGATTTTATTAGATATAATTATATTTTAATAGTTATATAACTTGTTGTAAAAGATTAATAAATAAGAAATTAAAAACTTAATATTTTCTAGTAAGCAAATTTATACCGTTAATTTAATAAGTTTAGCCCAGAAGTTAAATATTCCGGAATTTGAGGAATAATATAAATAAGAGATAGCTGATTTTTCTATATACCTAAAAAGTTTCCGGCGAATATATTTCGAAAAAGCAGTAAAAAAGATATTTTAGTTATTAAGGGTAAAATATGTAATAAATCTGATCCCAGTGAAAACGCCTTTATTGGGTTTAATTTACCTTATTTCGGAAATTTAAAAAAAGGTATTCGAAAAATATATCCAAGAAAACTTAAAGGCAGGCCGGATATGTTGTTCGAAAGCGGACGTAAAGGTATTAATATTATTTGCATTTAAAAAGACGGCAATTTTTAATTATACGTTAATTATAAGAGGTTAAATTGGGTAACGATAAAAAATTAATATCTTTTATTTTAAATTTTAAAAATAATAAATCGTCTAAGGTTAATTAAGGTATTTTCGAATATTGATTTTAAGAATATTTATTATCGTATTAAAGTTAAAAGAGGTAATGAATGAAAATTATTTTCCGAATGCGGTACGGATAATTTAAATATACGGTTATACCATTTAGCTTTATTAACGCGTTAATTACGTTTTAAATTTATATATATAAAATATTAACCGAATTAATTAATTATATATATATAATATATTTAAACAATATAATTATTTATTCGGATAACGAAAAAAATATACGAAATATTTCCAATTAGTTTACGAACGGTTATTATAATATTAATCATTTATTAAAACGTTTAAATGCGAATCCTTTTTCAAAAAATAAAGTTTTTAAAATTCGTAATTAATATCGACTGTTTGGAAATAAACCGTTAATAAGTCGATACTATCGAAATATGGTTAAAGCTAAAACTAATTTATAATATTTAAGTATTTCTAAGATTTACAAACTTTTATCGAAATTCTATTGTTTATTATTCGCCTATTACCGAATTTATTATTAGGTTTTTAAAATCGGCGTAAAGCAAAAGTAAAATAATAAATTTCGATAGCTCGAAAAAGTTAAAAAGGCGTTCCAAAATTTAAAAAATATTTTTTAATTGATAATTATTTTACGATATTATGATAATGTTAAAAAAATACTAGATTTAAATTAAATGCCTTAATAACAGTTATATTAAGGATATTTTATACAAATACGAAAAGTATTAACACTTAATTATATATTAATTACGAAAATTAAGTTTAACCGAAAAGTAATAGATTATAAAGTAATTAAAATCATTGGCGATTATAAAAAGTTTAAAATATAAATAGTAATACTTTAAAGATACGAAAAAAAATTAATATTTACCGATTTTATAGCGTTAAAAGATATAATAAAGGCGTTAACGTATAACTTTAAGGGAAAGTTAGCCCGATAAATTTATTATTTTGCGTAATTTAGTTTTGAAATCTAATCCCGATTAGACGTTATTAATCCGGCGGATAGGCTATTTAGACACCTGGATTATATATTAAAGGAAATCACGTATAAAGATATAATTCTTACGTTATTTAAGAAATTCGGATTTACGAATAATATGCCGAAAAACGTACGAAAACTGGTTGCAAATATATAACGCGATTTAAAGTATTATAAAGGGGCAAAAAGCTTTATAACAATAACGCAAAATTTATTTATTATAAAATTCCGAAATAAATTTTAAGTAATAAAAACATAAGTAATTATTATTTGTATAAAAAAAGCAGAAAACCTTTGTTATACGATTATAAGAAATTTTCGAAAGAAAAAGAAAAATAAGGAATTATATATTTGCCGAATTTAGCGTTTGCAAATAATAATGCAAGTATAAATCGCAATAATAATACAATTAACAATTAAATAATAATAATTATAAATTATAACAGTATTACGATCGGATTTCGATAAATTTAAAAAGGACGAAATTAATATTAAGGTTATTATTAATAATTAATACGTTTTCTATTTTTTTGGTATAAAAGTTGGCCAAAAACGAAATAATATTATAGCCCAAAATTTTCCGTTAATTTTACGATTAGGTTCGAAGGTTATAAATTAAGGATTTAAATATTATAAAACTGATATAAATAATTAAACGTTAAGCCGGAATAAAAAAAAGATATTTTTAGATTTAAATAAGGTTTTATATTATCAGGATAAATTCGTAATCACGTTATAAAGCCTTTTACGGAAATAATTAATTAATTAATACCATAATAATTTAAAAACAGAATAAATAAAATATATCCGTACGTTAAAATTGATAACTAAAAAGTTTTATTAAAAAAATATGGCAAACGATATCCGAAAATATGTTAAATAATATTCGAATTATTAGGGCATAATAATGTTACGTTACAAATTATATAAATAATTATAACCTTTATCGTTACCTAAGTAATTTTTCCAAAAAATCTCGTTAGATTTTATTACGAGATTTCTTGAAAACTTAAGTTTAAATACATTAAAGTACAACGTAATTCTGGTAATTATCGATCCGTTCTACGAAATTAGAATTATTTATCTTTATAATTAAAACTTTAATCGCAACCGAACTGGTCTAATTATTTTACAATAAAGTTAAGTATAAATTCGGTATATTAACTGGAATTATTAATGATAAAAATAAATTATTAATAAGTTAATTCTGGGCTGAATTTTATAAGAAACAAATAATAAAGCGGCGAATATCGACTGTTTATTATTTGCAAATTAATAAATAAACGGAACGTATTTATCAAATTTTAAAATATTATTTCCGTAACTATATTAATAAATATTAAAATAATTAAATAAGGTTATTACAAAATACGAAATTTGCATGTAATATGTAAAACGTATTTACCGGCCGTTTTTCGTTCGAAGCCCTATATAGGTATTATTTAATGATAATAAAATATTTTTATAAAGGTTTAAGTAATAAATATAAGGAATTAAGGAATATCTGGAAGAGATAACGGCTATTTATTAAGTAATATACTAATATTAAGAAAAAAAATAACAGTAATTTAAAAAAATATTATGATTAACGTTATACGTTTATAAAATTTTAATTAAGATAATAAATAAGTTTATCGACTATAAATTTTAAATTCAAAAATAAAGAATTTATATTTATATATATCCGGGTTGAAATTAGAGAACAAATAGGTTTTTATGCGTATAAAGTAATTTTTTTATTAAATATTAACAGATATATAAAATATTTTTAATATTTTTATTAGAACCATAATATAAACGGAAACCGGGCGACGTTTAAATAACGTTGCCGGACCTGATAAAGGAATAGGAAAAATAGGTGGTAAAGGATATCGTCCGCTATCGAAATAACCAGGGGTAACGCGAATATCTAATTAAATAAAAAAGCTGGCCCGCCGAATATAATACGGAAAACCCCCGAAAACACTTTAAGTACGTATTTAAGATATTTTAACGTTACGAAATAAAACTTAAATACGTATATAAAAAATAAAACGACCTAAAAATTATAAGGTAATAATAACTCGATCGGAAATTAATTACATAATAATTATAAAAATTAAAAGAAAATAATTGCAAATAAAATTAAAATATTAATATTAAAATATTACCTAATTATATAATTGCTTTTAAGTTTTTGGGGAATAATTACTTTGTTATATACCGGTCCGAAATTTATAGGCGACGTAAAAAAAATTAAACTTTTATTTTGGAAATAAGATTTCATATTTAATTATTAAATTTTGCGTTAATTAGCTTTTAATAAGCGTATTAGGGAAACTAATATAGAAATATCGGACAATAATTGAAAAATATATAACGGCAAAAAGCGGGTATATTTATTAAATTTACTAAGCATAAAATGCACAAAAGAATTTAAAAATGTTTTACTTTTTCCGAAGGGCAGAGCCTAAATAACAAGAATATAATTTACTATTAATTGGAAATAAGGCGCCGTTTTCAAAACGTTTAACGTATTTAGGTTTAATAGCAATTTCGCCGGATAACGCCGTTTTTTAATTATAGTTATTAATAAATATCAAAATTTCGTTAAGGCGTTAAAGGACGGGCGGAAAATATTCGTAAGTAAAAAACGTAACGGTATAACGGCTTTCGAATATCGCCTTATTTATAAGGGTATTGAAGTGGGGCGGGGTGTTACACCCGTGATCAGGCTCGGCTGATCAGAAAGCCCGAGTTTCGCATATATATTAAGAAGTTCTTTTTCGCCATGGGTTCAACCCCCAGGCATCTTTGGCAACTATCACCACTTAGCATGCCTTCTGTCATTTTCAGTCATCGAGGTTCAACACCAGCAATATAATCAGATTAAGTTTTTCATTTTTCGACAATCCCATTCCGTACTGTGACATAAGATGGTTATCCGCACTGATCAAGACTAATTCTCCCTACCCCAGTTCAGTATCTTAAAATTACGCTTAATCGGAAATTAATTGCGAAATAATAAGAAAAGAATTATAATATTTATAAAAAGGACTTATATTTATAAATTTATAAAACGGCGTTAAAATTAAATTTCCATAATTATAACGGATAATCGGAAATTAATTTCTGTTATATTAAGGAAATAAATCTTTTTAATAATAATAACGTTAAAAGCGAATTTGGCCTTGCGAAAAACGTCGAATTTATAATTAACTGTAATTATGTCGGAATATTTATATTAAGTATTTGCACTATAAGCTTTTTTAAATTTATTAATTAATTTCTAATATTCGGTACCGAATTAAAAAATTATTAAAGCGGTATTTTTAAAAACGATCGGAATTTAAATAAAAATTAAATAATAATATTAATAATATTAAAAATAATTACTTATTACGCGAAAAATTTTATAATAATAATTAGTTACAACGTAATTTAGGGCACCTAAAATTTAAACGCAAACCGTACCGGTAATCGAAATAACGTTATATTATATAAACATAATATGGCTTATTATTACCCGTAATATAAATAATATTTATTTTACCGTCGGCGTTAAAGGAATAACGTTATAAAAAATCTTAATCTTAATTAATATTAAAATATTACTTTGTCTGGACCTTTTTACGAAAAAGAAATATGGCGAACGGAAATAATACGTAAAATAAACGGAAAAAGCGAAATAAAAATAAAGAAAAACGAAAAACCGAAATAAACGCGTATATAAAAGGAATAAAGACATAAACGCAAAAGAAAAAAAGTAAATAAAACAGGGTTAAAAAATAAATTATAATAAGAAATCAGGTAAAATATAATTAATTACGTAATATAATATGTATTAATTATTACGGTATTTACTTATAATATAATATAAGGGTAAATTATCCGTAAATATACGTAACCAGATTTACGACATGCATTATATCAAATTAATAATAATGTTATTAAGAATTAATAGCTTAAGAAAAAGAAATAATTATAAGAATATAGCTCTTATAAGAATAAGGTTGGTAGCCGACCAGCTACCGATCAGTTACTGACTTATTTATTAGTATAAATCCATTATCTGGCAGTTAATGGGAAATGCTAGATAAAAATAACCTAATATACTTATTTCTTGGAATCTGCTTTACGGTTAATCGGAGATCATCTTACCCCAGCTTACAGCTATCTATTATTTTATATACATAACTTTTTACAAAAAATTAGAATTTATTTATTTTACATATTTTATAAATATTTAGTTTACAAAGTGTTTACTTATAATTAAATAAATACCTTTTTATTAATTTTTATAAATTGCATTTTAATTTAAATTTTAAAATATTAATATTCAAGTTAATAAAGTATATTATATAAATATATTAATGATATTAAATCATTAATAGGTAAATTGTTATAATATAAAATATTATTTTCAATTCCTTGAGTAAAAATATATAAATATGAAAAAGATTTATTTTAATTTTAAATAATCGCTATAACATATAAATAAAAAGTTAAATATATTTTAAAAATTTTACGTAACCAAATTTTACAAGATTAATTTTTACTATAGCAATTATGATGTGTTTTACAGTATTAAAAATATATTTTATTGTACAACTTATTTTAATAATTTTATCTATTTTATTACTAATATTATGAAGAATATTTAAAATTGTATTATGTATTTTTATGAAAGTAATTAATAAAATAATACTTTATACATAAATATTTCAACCTTAATTTTTTAATTTTAACCAGAATATTTTAATGCTATTGAATTAAATTATTATTAAAAGCTATTCTTTTAATGATAATTAATGTTATTTAGCTCATAAAAATAAATATATTTATATATCTTTCCACGAATTACGTCGATATTAATTAAATTTCGAAGTTATTATACTTTTTTTTTGCTGTATAATTGGTTTTGTATGGATTTATTTCGATCTTAACGCTAAAAAAATATAAATTCCGTAACTCTATTATACGAGTCGGACCGTTTCTTGCGACCGGCTTTGGCTGGGTTATAATATCGCAGGTATTATAATAATTCAAAGAAAAAGTTAATTGTTCTAAAACTAAAACAAGAAAACTATTTAACATTATATATAAAGTTCCGTAATAGAAAATATTTAAAGGATTTTAACTTAAACCATCTAATATATATATTAAAAATATCTCATTTATTAAAACCTATTAATAACTTATTACAACTTTAATAATTACGGCGATACTATAAAAATAAATTTAAATTTAAATATTAATCCTAGTGCGTTATTAATGATAAATATATAATAGGTTTATTTAGTAACGTTGACAGTTAAAGAGGGCCTTTGAGTTCTAACGGCATGATAGACCGGCGCATTCCGCAGCGGACACGATCAAGCCTAGATGAAATAGCTCCGACACTCCTCTCTATTGAAGCCCTCGATTTGGGCGAGATGTATGCCGAGTCTATTGCCATTCCTCCCCCGCCCCCTTATCAACGAACCCACAGGCCGGAGTCAAATGCCAACATCGCTTATAATGTATTTTCTCGAGCGCTCTGAAATAAGCCTCAAGAGTGACACTACTTACGTCCGTCAATGGCTATGTACACTCGTTGCGTATCTGTAGCCGGATAATACCTCTCTCGAGCAGGTGTCTGGTAGGCGACAATGATGACGTTGTCACTACAATTCAGGCAAGGTTCCAGAAAAATAATCCTAATATTCGGAACAGATTGTAAGACTGTTCGCTTTCACAGCGTTCCGATACAGTAACGCTGAAGACGAAATGTGGTGGGAATGGGAAGAGAACATCGGCCGCAGCAATAGTGTTCCGGTGATCGTCTCAACGGAAGCTAATGACCACTGGGTAAGCAGGGCGTGTTCAGGGACAAGAGTTATGGTAGTGAGTATACGTTTTTCTGGTGCTATCGTCGGATTTGATTATTTGCCGGGTTGCTATAATGCATTCATATTGCTAAGAAGATAGATTACACGCACAAATATCACCCAGTTATGTAGGTTGGCACTTGAACGCTCCGACGTACCTTATATACCCTGGTCCCAGGCATATGAAAATACGGTTTCAAATCGCGGAGCAAAAGCGGACAGTATTACCACTCAAGCCGCCCAGGTGAACTAGGTCCTGTGATATAGCCACATTCGCATCGGCCCGGTTCATAAATTTGCCTCGCAGCAGAATGCGGAGCGGATCCTAGGACGACCGGTGCATCAGGAGATCCAAGACGTGTTATGCCTCGGCTGAGACGTGTGCCACAATCCAAGAACTACACTCAGTTCTACCATCACTCGGTGCATGGCTGTCTCGGCGTGAGCCCGTCTAGGGTCAGGTTTCCCTTCAAGGTGAAGGTAATGTAAGGTCCGCGTAAGGGGTTTTCACACCTACGTAGTATGCCCTCATCAGATATGCTGTGTTCGGATGCCGTAAATCTGGATGTAAAGAAGAATAATCAATTGTCTGAATCGCAGGGGTCCGAAACGAATATGGCGGAAAGTGACCATAAACAACACCACTCGTAAGGAGGCCACATCTACCCATGACATGTCACACCCCTATTGGTGGTGAATTTGCCAAGTCCTTCATAAACAGACTCTCCTTAAACTCTACTCCCGAGACTAGCCGCCACCCATCCATGGGCAACACAGAAATTCTATAGGTAAAGCTAAATCTCGAGAGCCTGTGTGCTTGTGCTTTGCAGCGAATCCTGCAGTTACAGCTTCGGTTTTATATGCCAGGCGGACTATTACGGACACATCTGTTAGACCACCGGTATATTTGTTCGCTCAGGGAAAAGTCATCCCGTTATAACAATGCAACGTTCAGGTATCCGCGGGGGAAAGATGAGAAGCCTATCACAACAGACATAATGGTGAACCGGGAGTGGTCTACGAAGGTCGGAAGTAGTGTGATGGCAGTTCCGGAATGTTACGAGGCAGCCAGAGCCAACAGTCCGATGAACGGCATTACGGGGTAACTAGGATCAAACACTTGGGGAGGGATTACAGATCCTCCCAGTGTAAATAGCCGTGCATCCGCTGGTTCCCATGCATGATCTGATAGCACACGATGTGCTTTCTCTTACTCTTGAACTAGCTTCACCCACTGACATAGACTTCCGTAGTTCTAACTCAAGATCTCATCGTCTGAATCGTAATAGCATAGTGGTAGATCAGACTTCTGGCAACCATAGCTTCTCAAACCAATTGACGGTGTTTTATACGTTAAATGGGTGGCCAATAACCCAGGCTTGTCGACGATAGCATCGACAGCTCAAGGGCTAACAACGCATAGCCTAGCTCCAGAGTGTTGCTCTACAGGATTGGTGAAGGAGGCCTGAGGATATCATGTAGGTTGTAACTACCACGCGCAAATCAATCGGGTTGTCGCTTAATAAGACCTGTTCACGAGACCAGCCCCTAATTGTTCACTCAGTCCCTAAATGGGCTCCTTTTCGACTCGATGTATGGTATACGTAGCTGTAATAGTCGAGCATGATTCGTCGTCTATAGCAACCTCTACAGCCCCAGGAAATCTTATCCGTGAAGTCAGCATCCAAGTTCGCTACAACGTCCGGTCCTTATTTTATGTCGCTCCTCGTTCCAGGTATACTTTAACCCGGCCCTACGCTGGGGGCGGCATGTTGGTATACCAGTTTTATATCTTGTTCTGAACCACACTTAAACCTTTATGACCTGCACTTGATGAAACAGTTGTCCAACGAGATTGTTCCCAGCTCTAAGCGGTTTACAGCGGACGCGCAAGCGGTTGCAGTCGACAAGCGTGCCTTACACCCCGATGACTCCGGACATCGTCACTGCACACGCGGTCGGGCACGGATTATTACGGCAGTCATCATCCGACCTCCCAACAAATCAAAACCATAGATACCCCTTAACGCGAGAGCGACAATGCACGTCTCGTGGGAGAAGGTAGTCAATTGCGTACGAAAGGGCTACTGTGGTACAACCTGAGAACCCCCCTCCGCCAACAACGGCACTTACGCAGGCTCTTGGGACATGCTAAAATTTCAGAGCAAACTCCGGATACCGATCTCTCTCTTGGGAATTGGGGATCTATTTTTATAAATGGCCACCTAGCGTGCTGCACCGACCGTATAGATATTGCCCATCCTCAAATATATAAGCACGCCTCGAAGTCGCAGGAGATGAGGTTTAATTTGCACTCGAACCTGAGACGCAGGACAGAGGTGAAGGACAACCTCCGACCATGAAAATCAAGACGGGATATCTCTCGACTCTGTCCATGGACCTACGACTCTCCATATCAGTAACGGCATACCTAAGCTTAACCGCGATCGACACACGTCCACTGAATCAGCTTCGCCACACTTGAAGACGAGTTGGTTCGTCCTAGAAGGCCCGATAATGGAGGAACGCTCGACCCCGCCACTTCGAGCTCGATAGTGATGGTCTTCCCAACTTGGCCGCGCATCCAGGGACCCATTCCTCCTTCGAGGTACCTAGCGCTGACTGCCGTTGTGTTGGGCTCCGACACAGGCATAGCTAAGTCCACTTGGCACTGCTCCTGTGACAGAGGAAACGACAGAGGTTGGAGAGTCTACCCGGGCCCGGGCTCCTTCGAAGTATAGTCCGGTCCGGTCACGCCACGCGTCCCCGGCTGATATGGGTCTTGTGTCATCGACAGGGAGAAGGTCTCGAAGAGCTGCTGTAAGGCGAAGCCTCAAATTCCCACCAACCAGGGCTCAAGGAGGCAGGCAGCTAGACTTAGCGGGCCAAGGTCGGTGGGTTTGAGATCAATTAAGGGAAGCTAGGAGGACCAGCTTGGCTGATATTTCTTGGCGTTATCCAAGAAAACACTCGGCCGGCAGAGTCCATGGCTGACGTTATCGCAGCACAACTTATCGGTGCGCTTACTACTGACAGGGCAGGGATTACGCGCTAAATATTTGCCTACCTGGAAGTTCCCGTCCCTGGCTTCCATTGGCCCGCTATGCGGTTCCGAGGATGACAGGGCACGAGCCAGCAACGCCTGCTTCGGCGACTTCTCTCCCATAATCCGCGAAGAGCATACCTATTTTGACTACGAAGTCACCTTGGAAGAGTGCATGTTATGTCTTGCACAATGAGTTTATAGGCATTATCTTCGCGTTATGCCGGCGCGAAACTGGATATCAACTTGAATACTACAGCTGACTTTGGCTTTAAAATAGGAATACTGTTATCTATCACTTTCCTAGGGCTTCAAAACATGAATACAGTCTTATTAGCCGCAGTATAACCGCCATTCCTGTTTATGTAAGCTCCTCGCGGGGTCGGATACGGACACGGACAAGGGGCTTGGCAACGAGCTGGGTTGTGAAATTGACAGTGGAAGCGTGCACAAGTTTCGATTTAGCCAGCTCGGACACTGCCGACGCCAAATAGAGGCTAATGCAGGTCAGCTAAGCATGATTGGCGACCGCCTACGCTCAATAAATAAGTGGAAAAGTCTAAATTATTACTTAAAAACAGGTGCGTGGTTTGGATCTAAAGTTAGACCCATATCTACTAAGCCGACCCTCACGAAGCCCACCCACAAAACCTCAGACTTGTCGAGCTCGTCCTTCGTATACTAACGCATTCCCAAGGGCACACTACCGAGTGGGTTGCCGGGATCCTTACGACGTGGGCTGATTGATGACGCTTTTTTCCTATTTTGGTGCTTGTTTCGTTATTTAGCTTTGCCTATCCCTACCTTTCCCTTCGAAAAGGGTGGGGTATACCGTAGGCTAGAATAGGGCTGTAGCTGTCCTTTTTTTTAATGCGGCTGAATGAGTTGTCGGGTTATCGAAGCCCGGTAGCCCGGGTATCGAACCCCAGGACAAATCCTCCAGCAGGAGCTATAGGCTACATACTATGCAAGCAAATCCAAAGCGAGTACGTTAAGAGCCGGCTTAATTGCGCCATTTCTCCTGAACCGCCAAAGTGGCTGCATCTCACAGAGAACGTGACTTCCTATGGCGGCCGGGATTATTACACAGTAGCCAATGACGGAGGTATAGCCCGGACGCTAGTGAATAAGATGTGGTGGCTCAGCGGGATCGTCTTGGTGCGAGAGTACAGGAAGGTGCCTCTTGCTTCGTAGGATCGATTCCATTACCATGTGGCACGATTACTTACTAGCACTTGCAGCGAAATTATGAGCGATCCATTAATATACTCTAATCTAGGACTGGAGGAATATGATCAAGATGGTCTCCGCGCTGGAGATCTCCGTTACTGTAATTAGTCATTGCTTATTTAAGTCACCAGCGGTCGAGCTTCGATCCCGTCGCTCTATTTCCAGAGACGTCAGGCTCCCAGAGCCTCCCAGCGCCAATGTGGCGGAAATTTTTGTTTAGGGAAGCAAATAGGGCAGTTGGAGACCATTTTTTAGCCATTGGCCTGCTGGAAAACTGTTATCTGCTACATAGTTAGATTCTGTGAAGAGATATGCAGACCCTTGTAAATTATGGGATTGAGGGAAGATGAGCTCAGTTTTTCTTGATCCGCTGGGTCTTCTAGACATATCCAATCAGCCCTCCAGCTACTGCGGGCACAGCTAACGCCGTGTAAGATGTTACCCGTTTCTATGCATTCAACCGAACCAATGCAACCGTTTCTGGCCTCACTAAGCGGCCCAACCCAAATCAGATCTCGAGCACAGAACGCCATTCCCATATGCCAAATCCTGCATGGTCCGCCTCTCAGTGGCTGAACCCCGTCCCAAACTCTTCCCGTAAGAAACAAGCCACAACGTCTTTTAACGCTTTGCCTGGTCGCACCACCTGCATCGTCACGGAGATCCTTTCCGAACTGCAACGGGTGGGCAAGATAGGGATCAAAATAATCACCCACAAAACAGTATAGCGTGTGACAGGTCACAGTCATCCCGACCATCTCAGTGGACCATAACAGTGCCGACCGTATCAAGACCTTCCAAGATGCGCAATGCGTGTTAAGAAGCATCGTTCTGGTAACGAGCCCTACTTGTAGAATGTCTGATTTCATACACATTTTCTCCATGCGGGCTAGCCAGCCCGAGCGGCCTCTGTAGCCATCAATCCGGTTAGACTCCGGGAGCTGAAGGGAGCCCACTAAGCCTGGAGTGGGAGGGTACGCCGGCCGGGCCGCCGGATGCCCTGCAACGTCTGGGGAGCCTCGCTTCCAAACTTGCAGGCTGCAGTGATAGTACAGGCACCCACATCCCGTAATCATCACGAAATTATGATGCGTTCTGCAGCTCCTTGCATTCTCGACGAGAAAGCGCGCACAGGGGTGAATAATGGATTGGCGGCTGGGCCCACGCCAGGTTGAATCGAGCCCGTATCGGTCCGTAAACCCATAGAAGGATTCAAGCTTGGCGCCGCGTCAGGGTGCGTCTGACCGAAGAACTTCCCACAAATCAGGCCTCGACAGGGGATAGCCAATCGCAGAAGATGTAGTCGAGCTCGGGGAAGAGCTCGGTCATTTTGACATCGGGCGTGTTGGCCTGCGACGAGTCCGCCGACGACCAGACGCAGGGGTCCGTAGGCAGATTCTGAAAGAAATGCGTGGGCTCCGCTGCGGGGTAGACGCCGTTCACTGGCGTCGTCGCCCCGGACGGCGGCTGTGAGAGGAGCCCCAGCGCGTCATGCGTGAAGGGCGCCATGGTGTGCGCGGCCGCTGCCGCCACGATCTGCTGCTGCTGCGGTGGCGGTGGCTGCTGCTCCACTTTGACCTTCCGTGCGGGTGCACTGCAGCGCTCGTACCAAGCCTGCATGCGCCTGACGCGCTGGTCGTAGTGGTAGAAGATGTCCCGGCCGCCCTGCGCGTCGACCTGCTGCGTGACGAGGGCGCCGATGCGCAGCGACAGGTGCCGGATGATGTTGGAAAGGTCGAGCGACTGCCGCAGGGCCCTGGTCTGGTGGTCGACCGCCCTGTGCGTCGACGCGATGGAGAGCCTCGACGCTACCGTGATGGCGAAGCTGATCTGGATCCACTCGGAGTTGTTGAATGCCATGTCCGCGTATACGGGCAGCGATAGGTAGAAATCCATCAGCGACTTCGCCGCGGCCAGTCCGGAGCAGAGGAGCTCCGCGTGGAGCACCGTGTCTAGTTGCACGGCCTTGTAGAATAATGCCGTTTGACAGAGGTACATTTCCGCCGTGTGGTACTGCATCAGTAGCAACTCTGCAATTGGAGTGACGCCGTCAGCGCATGCTCATATTAATGAATCTTGTGTCGGGATACGACTCACGGTTATCACCTAAATCAAAAGGGAGATGGTTGCGGAAAGTTTCCAATTGTGACCGCAAATCAATCACTGCAGCTCTAGCCGTGGGCCCGTTCGTGTGCTGTTGGGACATGTACTCGATAGCCTCCATGATCCGTTGTAGCCGAATGATATAGTACACATGCTCATCTGTGGGGTGTTCGTACTGCTCGCACAGGGAGATACAACATTCTTCTAGGTACCTTGTATACGGAAAGGCGTTTAGCTTCTGAAGTAGCTTGGAAACCCTACGAAAGTTAGATCCTGGGCACCTCAATAGGAGGACCGGGTTTACTTGCGTGGAAGACAGATAAAAACATCCTGCCAGCGCCCGCTTCTCATCTGCGCCCCAATCCGGGGGCGCACTTCGCGACACACTAGGATCGCGACAGCTGCCCACGTGGGGCTCCCAATTAGCTATAGGCTTCCGATCGAGCCTCAGATCGGACACTATGCTGATCGCAAGCTGCAAGTACTGCGAGTACCGGCGAGGCTTCTGGTGGTAGTGGCTCCTAGGTAACGATCAGTAAAGTTGCCAGGTGCGAGGATACGTAACTAGTCACCATGCGAGGAACACCAGTATTCCTTGGAGAAGCTCGAAGGAGATAGTGTCGCCCCGGACCATGCGCTCACTGATAACCTGCCTCACAACATTGCCCAAGTTCCGCTGTAATGGCATATCGTGGAAAGACGCAGATGTTATCACGGCTAGGAACAAGAATGGCTTCTCTTGCCTGAGTGACTCTGCAGAGAGCTGAGGCGGAATGACAACGAAGGGGAAGTGGGTCGTCAGCGTCGATTTATATATGCCCACAAGATGATTCGCTCTTTCCATGGTCAGAAGTCCATCCTCAATGACATCTCCACTGGACCTGGGCAGTTGGACGACATCGTTACAGGAGCCCGGCGATGAGCCCGAGAGGGAGCGTTCCCGTCCGACTTCAGGGTTGCAGGGATTGACATCGGTCGGGGAGGAGGCCCGCGAACGCATCAATTCGTCGATCTTTGACTCGAGCGCTTCAATTCGTCTTCGGAGATGGATGAGCACCGACTGCGCAAATATAAAACGGGTTAGGGCTAAGCTTACCCATCTCTCTTAGCGGACTTATAGCGACGTCTAGCCGGCCGGTAGACGCAGTTCTTCCCCAAACGCCGGCACCTAGGTATTGGCGTACGGTCAGCCGGGATGCACACTTTTTTAATATCAACAGCTCCTATATCCCACCCCTTCCCTAGGTGGATACGGATAGAGAGCTGGCATATCGGTTAAAGGCGGTGCGGTGTTCGTCCACGTACCTGTCACAGGTAGGGCCCGGTTGAGTACGATCGCACCTGATCTTCAGGTGATAGCAGTTCTGGCAGGTCTTGGAGAGCAAGGGAGGAGCCTCCTGTTGGGTTTGCACGGACGTGGTCATTGTGAGTATTTGATGAATGCAGGGAGTCGTCGTAAGCTATGCTCTCATGATATCATGCATCCGGATTTGTAAAAGTTGAAGAGATATTAAAGGAGAGATTTAGAGTGCCAGTAGTCAACGAGATTCTCGAGTTCGAGTGGGATAAGTCGCGTAGGATAAGTCTCAGTATGTATGAGCAAGTTCTAATGAACAGAATGATCTATAAGTACGCAACCCTGCGATCATCCATCACATGTAATGGCTTGGCCTGTTGTCAGCAGCCTATCGATCAATCCAGGGTTCACACTGCCCGTGCAGGGTACCTGGGTTTATATCAAAGACAAGGGTCCATCCAAGCTAGAGGTAACGTTCACAATGCCCCACCTGCGCAGGATCAGCTTATTTCAGCTCTGGTCTAGTGCACGTTAGCCCTTATCGGCACTTTGTGGCTAGTTGGCTGACACCATGCAGCTGAACGGTGGATGAGATGCGACGCTGAGGTCCCGAGAAGGATTCTCTTGACAAGAAATTTGACATCGCTTTTGCTCGTCGCATCCCTCATGTAGGCGGAGGATACCAAGCATTATTGAACGTCTACGCTGGAGTTACATCACGTCGGCACTTTTTCTGTCAGCAAATGCGATATCTCGCTCTTATATATCTATATCGTATGACCTAAAGTACAGAATAGGCCAGAACGACTCATAAGAATCTAGATCGCATGTTGGCTGTGTTGTTGTCGCCTAACCCCTGGCTCGGGTTCCTCTACCTGTACATACATACACATACATGCCCTCTGTTTTGTAGCCTGGGTTTATGTGCCTACGGTTGGGCTAGAAACTGGGTTACAAGTTGTTAATAGACATTTTAGCGTCTCTAGGTTTTGCCGCCGGTGATAGATCCTCGTATAACCCATTTGTCTGAACTCTGCGTAAGTCTGTCTCATCCTTTCCTAGTTAATTACTATCTGGGCACAATTAGACGACGTCTCCTCCGCTAACATAGGGCTAAGGTCGATCCTTCTCAGTAGCGGAGTATGCATATCATACTGTACAGTATGTAGTGCCCCAGTCAGTATAACAACTTTTAAGAGGTGGGTTCTATATCCCACTGACGATCGCAAAATAGGCCAAACAAGAGGGTGGTGTGGTAACTAGGTACTTTCCATTTGCCATTTCAGGCAACGCACCGGTTAGCCGTTTTTAAAGCTCGTTGGTGCTGATCAGGGACTAAAATAATTGCCACACTTTATTCTTACCCCCCTTAAACCGCAACAAGAAAGTTATCGGCGGATAAGCTATTTAAATCTGCCGGCTTGAATGTACATTACTTAATAGGTTAATGCATAAGCAAGTCCATAAGATCACCCAACTCTTGTTTTAATCGATTTGGTTAATTTCCAACAATCTTTGCCAACAGTCGCATCGGACGAAGTTGCTCTCAAGCAGTCTGGGAGCGTGTCAATTATTTTGTCCATGACCTGAGGCCTGGTGGCCAGCGAGAAGATCTTGGTCGCAGGGGTATATTTTGTTAGTTACCTCCAACCGCCCCGCAAGATTCTCTAAGCAGCTAGTATGTATACTCCCATGCATTGTGTGGAACACTATCTCCATCAATTATTTGCTGTTTCTCACCACTCTCGCGAAACACTTTGTCTTCTCCCCACTTATTGAAGGTGTTCGGCAGCTTTAAGTGACGGTGAGAAAAGCAGAAGGGGTTGTGTCTTGATATATGCAAGCCGAGCTTCAATACTTAGTGGGATAACGCGTATGGTTTCAATTGCGTTGAAATCGCGTTGGGAATCACGATAGTAAACGGGGTACAGCCTACGACAGTTGCTATTTGTTGATGATGTTGCTCCGATGTTATTTCCCATACAAATTTCTTTTGGGAGATACATCGCAAGACTAATGTGACAGAGTGGGGCGGGTGCAGGTAACTAACTAAATATAACCCTTGCCGCCTGAAGATGCGGAGTAGATCAGGTGGGTAAGCAGATAAATTTAAACATGGGAATATGCGCATATCTTATGATCTGAGTAATGACTTGCTGATGATCTGCAGTGCCCGCCCAACGCCATTTTCGAATAACTTGGCAACAGCAAAAAGTACATGCTAAGAAGTCCAGAACGTTTCCATGCCAAGACCTTCTATCCCACCCCTTGACCGTTTAATGCCATAAACGATGCGCCCGGCTTGTCGATTGGTTCCTTATGATCGAGTATTGTCCTTATTCAAATCATCACGCCGCATCAGGAAACGCCGGAGCGAAGCAAAATCCCGCGCACTGCCCCTGCTCCCCCGCCCCCCGTCCCTGCACAACAAATGCACTTATGGCCTTTAGCCGCTTCCTTCAATCCCGTAATAAGTATCGGACCACAACGTCTGCTTTTGGTAACCAGATCATACAACTAAAAGGCCGACTTAGGAGCGGGCCGTAGGTGGCGCCACAGTACCGGTAAATACCTGGAGAGGCCGCCACAGCATGGGGCCCTGCTGCATCGACTCGCGCCAGTGGGCCATGGCACCGGGAGTCCTGGACAGGCAGGCCATCGCGATGATGATGTCGGTCTCGAAGCCCAGCGCCGTGTATAGGAAACATCCGTAGAGATCGGCGTTGGCCTTGAGGTTTCGCGAAGTGAAGTACGGGTCCTCGTTGGCGATGCGGTCGATCTCGAACGCGATCCGCAGCAGGGGGTTCTTGTCTACCTTGTCCTGCTTTTCGGCGATCATCTCGCGGATGAACTTGCTACGCGGGTCAACCGTCTTGTAGATGCGGTGCCCGTAACCGAAGAGGCGCTGCTTCTTCGCCTTGACGTCGGAGATCAGATTTTGCACGTTCTCCACCGTGCCGACCTCTTCGAAACCCTTGTAAGCCAGGTCAATGGCTCCTCCGTGTAACGGGCCGTAGGCAGAGACGATGCCGGAGACCAGGGAGGAGATAGGGTCGGTAAGCGTTGATGCGGCGTGCAACACTGCCGCGGTAGAGTTGGTCATCTCGTGGTCTGCGTACAAGATCCACAGTCGCTCGAAGCATTCCTCGATTTCAGGGTCGGCCTTGCCGTCCTTGGTAAAACCCATCATCAGCAGGGTGTTCGAGACAAATGAACCATTCGGATCGGCAGGGGTGAACTTGCGACCCCGCTTGTGGCAGTAAGTAATAGCGATGACAGTCGCCAGCCCGGCGAGAGTACGGATGATGGCGGCGTCGACCTCCTTCATGTTACCAAGATAGTAAGCACGACCCTCGTGGTGGGTTGCCTCGGTCCCGGGATCGACGCCGGCATATGCCGATAGGCCAGCGAGGATCATGGGGAAGGTCAGGGAGTCTCTGGGGAAAGCCGTGATGACATCGATTACGCTCTGAGGAGCCTCCATGCCCTTAGCCAGGGCACGGCGGAAAGTAAGCTTCTCCGAAGGAGAGGGAAGCTTGCCGAACATCACAAGATGGGCGACCTCCTCGAAGTCATTGTTCCTGAAGAGGTGGTCGATCGAGTAATCACGGTATTGGATATAACCACGCTTGCCGTCAATGAATGTGATGTTGGACTCCATGCATGCCGTGTTGAGGTAGCCCCGGTCGAGAACCTTCAGGCCGGACTCGACCTGATCCGCGGGATCGGCACCTAGACCGGCGGCCGTGATTCGACGGAAGTCGGTGGCTTTGACTGTGTTTCGGGTGATGGGGATAGTGTATTGTCTTCCCGTCCGGTTGTCCGTGATCGTAAGGGAACCATTGGCATCACCCAGCGAAGTCGAGAAGAAAATCTTCGCCAACCTGTGCGCCAGGTAGGTAGGTGAAAGGAGCTGGCTCCACGTACCGGCCATTGTGTCTATGTGTGTATATGGATTTGTGTGGGTATTAGGAGCGTTATCTATTAAGTATGACCAGGCAGTCGAGAATGCAGAATCAAGTGAGTGTATATTGCCGATCAGATGCTAATGCTCTGTACTATTGGGATTTCTCCTAATTGTATGAGGCCGGTTGATGGTTGTATCCCCTTTCCCACGGGGTTAAGCACCCTTTTTATCCTCCTAAACCTTAGGCACGATCATGTGAAAACGAACCTCCCCTGATGCTGTCTGCCCCTTCTGGAACGTCGGAGAGCTAGCTGTGTGCCCAACAAATAAGGCTGAGCTGATTGTAGCTGCTATTCCTGGGGTCCCGGTTCCATCTCCGTAGCAGGAGGATTGGCCTCTGAGCGTCAGAATACAGTAATTAATGGCCTAGTCCTACTGTATTGGGGCGGGTTGGAACGTGGTGCCAGGCACAACAAGGTGCGACAAGGCTGGAGTCATCCAGGCCGAGTCCATATCCAGCTGCGAGAGACTGTACGGCTTTGGGCTATGGTACGGGGAAGCGTGTTGTCCGCCGGTCGGAGTTGAGGCGATATGGTGTCTGCCAATCGGGATTCCCTGTTCGGGTCGGCAGTTAGGGTAAGCAAGCCCAGATTCGCTGCAGGATACGTCTTGGCGGTCCCGCCCATGATCGATCCGTCTCGTCATGGAAGCAGTCCCTCCCCCGTGCTTCATCCTGAAATCCTGGAATGGCGGGAAGAGACATTCGACGATCGAATGACCTTATCCTTATGCGAGGAGCTGCAATCACATGGGGATTTGAAGGGTTGTAGGATCAGGATTCTGAACAAAAATAAGTTATCTAGCCACGCGAACCTCGTTTCTTGTTGGCCGTCCAGGAATCTACTATAAACTCCGGAGATTTAGTAATAAAAAATACAGAAATTCAACGCTTAACGAACAACAAGACGTTAAATCCCATCTACGAGATACTTGACCCACCTCAACGTTGGGAATGCCACCCTTCCCCCGATTCCGTGGGATCCACCCCAATACCGAAGTACAGGAACGCATTGACGAGCAATTGACATGTGATATTACTATCTTACTCATCCTGTAATATCACAAGTAAGTAGACTAGGATACTCTGGCATAGCGGGAGGGTCGCCGCTCAAACCGTTTGGCAGTTCGAATATTGAGCTAAGGCTGCTCGATGACAATCTAAAGAGGTCGGACTTATGTCCACGCTCACTGTCGGATATAGGAGATATGTGCTCTTCGCATTCCACCGAATCAACGTAGGCAAATTTATTACCCCATCCTTCTCATCCGTGGCCCCCCGGAAATCAGTGTAACAGCATCGAGTCTTCATTTCATTAAGTTGATGACAGAGTCCATCTCATGCGATAGTTCAGTCTAGCTTTTTGGCGACCGCGAAATCGGTTAAGAGTCATGTCGTGTACCGGATCCTTCAACTTGATCCCCAAATGCTAGTACTACGTGGCCTCGACCATGATATTAAGGTAGCCAGGGAGATAGTATGGAAGTGTAGGAATCGAGATTCGTGCCGCCGTAGTATTGCCTTTTTATCGCTTGACTTGGTTCTGCAAATCAACTTTCGTGAACCGCGCTGGCGTCTGTTATCATACATTCCCAGCTATATCCGGTTTGCGCAGGATCAAATGCTACCGAGCCTCGTCCAGTCTCGCCCGAGCTAGATAGGCTTGCTGCATGGCTTCACAGAGGCGTGGGGAAAGATCCCATTTAGCCGGCGAACCGATCACCATTTGGTGGACGAACGAAGGTAGGACAGAACACCGAATGAAAAGATCGATAGGGCTGACTGGCCCGTTCCGTATGCGTCCAATACTGCCGTTGAAGCAAAACTTCCGGCAGTCACACACTCCTTATGGCAGCTTGCGGCTACTTTGATATTGAGCCTCAAATTCAAGATCTGATAAACAACCTTGGGATCCTGTACGTACCAACCTTAAGGCAATTGCGTGAGGAGGAGAAACGTTGTGTTTCTCCATTGCTCCAACTACTTGGGCTTTTACGAAACATGGATCCCAAGTAAGGGCGTGCTCGGTGTAGCAGCAGATGGAGGGGAAAGTGACATTATCGCCTTACTTATTTTGTACAGAGATCCATGCTTTTCACCTTATGAGCCCTTAACGCTTGAATTTGCTTCCGAACGCAACCTTTTTTGGTTATAGTTTTAAACGTTTTCAATATTTAATAATTGCTATTAATTGTATTTTAAAAAATTAATAAGTTATGTATTACTATAAGGTTATAACGCTTTATAATACATATAAATTATTTTATTATTATATATATACTAGTTTTCATAATTGAACAAAGATTTCAATAATTTTATATATAAGATATTAACCGTGGTTTTAAATAAACCTTTATTCGAAAAGTCTTTTATCGAATAAAGTATTTAATATATTTAAAATATATATTAATACTGTTATGACCTAACGAGCTGCGGTCTCCAGAAAGGGTCTGCTACGACATAACTACGAGTGCGGGGTGGGGCAGGTCACGTGATGGATCACCAACTCACCGGATCACTAACTTACTGGTGGTAAGCTAATAAGTCGGATTATTATATATATATTTATTATTTTTATAATTTTAATAAGTTTAATTTATAATAATAATTCGTTATTTAAAATATTTTTAAAGTTATATAACATACTATATTATTATATTTATTTTTTTAAATTTTTATAATCTTTTTATTAATATAAACCCGTACGATTAAGATTTAATAATTGGTTAAACCTTTTAGTTATTATACGTTATAAGCCATTATTTAATAATACCGTTAAATTTTAAGCAATATCGCCGGCATTATGTTTATTAGAAAAGAGCCCGAATAGTCCATTTATTAAGTCCTTATTAACCCGGATACTGGATTAGAATTCAAAAAAAAAATAACCTCGCCTTTTTGGTAAAAAAAGTTTTTTAACGTTTGAACGTTATAAACGAACGTATTACTTAGCTTGAAAAAAATAATAATAACCTTACGACGTTCTTTTAAGCCGCCTATAAGAAGCTTTAAAAAAAGAGAAAGTTTCCGAAACCGGAAAGTCTTTTCGAATAAACCAGGTTGTTATAACCTAACAGGCTGCGGCCTCGGGGAACGGTCGCAACAGGAAAATAACTAAGCCATGTGGGTCAAGTTACGTAATGGCTCGACAGGATGTATTGTAAAGCCTATAGAGCCAGGCTCGACAGGATCTATCGTAAAGCTTACCTTAGCTAGCTCAGGCCTCTCTGGCTCGTTTTCCCAATTTCTTCAAAGTCACTCAAGTACCGCTCCATAACGCTAAATATTAACCAATCAAATCCCAAATCCCCGTAACTAGCCAGCAAGGCCTAAGTTATAATTACGTAAAAACGGTTTCGTTTAGGACATTTATTTCTTTAAAAAACAAAAATTTAAAACAACTTAATAATAAAACGTTTATATATATATATATATATATATATGTATTATTATTTTTTTTATAATTTATTATTAATATTACTTTAATTTTAATTAAAATTTATTTCTTATTTTTAAATCTTAACGTATATAATAACTGTAATTCGACCTCGTTATATTATTATTCCCTTTTTTAAAATATAATAAATCCGCATTTTTTTAATTTTATCAGGTTACGTCTTTAGAACAAAATATAAGTATACGTATTTTAAATTTCTGGTATTAATATAAAGAACTTAACATAATATTTAAAAATTCTATTCGTAACTAGGTTTTTTGCAATAATTTAAGCCGAATTATTAGTTTAATTATTTGGATTAACCGATTAATTAACGTATTAAACAAATAAATATATAAATAATTATGAACATATAAAAATTAATACAAAATTTTAATTCTTATTATTTAAAATGCCGTTATATATAAATATTATAATATATTTTACGGAGAATTTATAATTTTTATAAAAGCGCTTAAATTCCGCCGCCCGCCAAACAAAATACTATTCGAAATTAACGTAATCCATATTAGTTTGGACAAAAATAAACGTTTTATTAAAATATTTTTTTTTAATTAATTTAAGCTTTTAAACTAAATAATTATATATTTAAAGAAAAAATAGTAATTATATAATATAAAACGGAAAATAAAATAGCTTGGTAATAATAACTATTCGGATATTTTTATATATTTTTTTTATAATTCTAATTATTATAATTAGGATAATTTCCAAAATTAACGCTAATTACTTACCTTATTTATTAAATAGGTTTTTATTATTTTCAAGTATTTCGAAATTATAAAACTTAATAACTTTTCTTATAATCTTTAATAAATACTTTCGGTTTACCATAATCTGACTTACGTAATTACGGATGTCCATAATTTTGGCCTTATTATCAATATAAATAATAATCTTACTAATAGAACGTAAATTATTAAATTAAATTATAAAGATATTATTAAATAATATAAATATATTACTTCTTAAAACATTTAAATACTTTGAATTTAAACATTAATTTTTAAATATAAAAATATTAATAATATCGATTTCGGAATAATTAATATTAAAATGCCGGACTTCTGTCTTATAATTATATTTAATTAGGCCGCCAGTTGTATAAAAACCATTATATTTCGTAATTGTGTTTGTTAGAATATTAGTAATAATTAATATATATGCAAATTAATATACATAAGCAAAAAAAATAAAACGTAAGTTACAAATATTAATATATTTAAACCGGAAATTTTTTTTATTTCGATAATAATTATATTACGTCGATAATAATTAAATTATATTATTATTCGAAAATAAAGTTTCATATAATAATTTAGAATTAATTATTCAATATTTATTTCGGATTAACAATAATATATTTGTACAGTTTAACAGTTATACGGTTAAATATTTCTGGGTTAAAGTTTTTCGTATTTGCAAATATTAAGATAAAAGCAAAATATAAAATTATTAATATAAAGATTCGTTGTTTTTTCGCTAATTTAATTAATAATATAATTTGGATAATAATTAAATTAATTATTAAAAAATTAAATAATTAAAACGTTTCCGAAACTTATTTTAATAACGAAAAAAATATTAAATTTTTCGAAAATCAGATTATATACCGGATCGATTTATTTTTTTTCATAAAATACGGCTTTGCCCGTTAAATATGGCGTTTGATACAAGGCGAACAAATTAACGGCGTAAGGTTTCCGTAAAAATATCGGATAAAAATAAACGTTTCGCTTCGAAAAATTAAATATTGAAAGTTTGGGATATTTACTCCAGGTTTTCGAATATATTATCCGTATTTAACTAATTAGGAAAAAAAATATGTTTTCAAATTTGTTACGCACGATTTTAAATTTTATATACTATTATTTTGGCTTATAAATTTATATTTTTATTATACTAGTTTAAAAAGAATAACAGGTTATGATATATATTAATCGGGATTATAACTTAATCTTTTATTATAATAGTTTTTGTTTTATATTAATTAGGATTATTGTTATATTAAGCAATAAAGATTTAAATTTGGCGTTAATTTATACAGGTTATAATATGAAAAATATCGGAATTAATATATATTCATTAAAATTAATAATAATAATTTTTGCGAATTCGTATAGGAACGTACCAAACGCGACGAAAAAATCATAATTTGCTCTTAGCCCTTATTTTAGAGGTTTTGTTGTTTTTGCGGGTATCATTGTTAAAGGAATTTAGCTGATATAATGGACCTCTGACAGATATTTCTTGATCAAAAGCTATAGCTGTAGCTACAACTGCTGCGCCGCAGACGCAGCCACAACCTTCAAAATAGGGTCCTAATCACGATGAGACAACGTAAAGCCCATAAAGCCAGGCTCGATAAGGTCGGAAAAACTAAATATAATACGCTGATTTCTTCTATAATTTAAATAATATTAATTTATAATAATACTTCGTTATTTAAGGTATCTTTAATATTGCAAAACCTAATATATTATTATCTTTATTACTTTATTTTTTATAATATTTTATGAATATAAACCTGTATAATTAGGATTTAATAATTAGTTAAACATTATAGCCGTTATACGTTATAAGTTCTTATTTAGTAATACTGTTAAATTTTGAGCAATATCGCCGACATTATGTTTATCAGCAAGTAACCCGACCAGCCCATTTACCAGGTCTCTGATAAGCTGGACATTAAAATAAAATCCGAAAAGGAAAAAAAGAAATTTGCTTTTTTTGTAAAGAAACTTTTCGACGTCTGAATACTATAAACGAACGCATTTTTTAGCTTAAAAAAGATAATAATAAATTTACGATATCCTTTTAAGTTATCTATAAGAAGTTTAAGGAAAAACAAAGGTTTTCGAAATCGAAAATCTTTTCGAACAAGTTAATTATTTAACTAAATTTTATTAAGGAATTAAGAAAGGGTTTTAAGCCTTTTAAATCAGAACTTTTTGATGAAATCTTAACCAAGTGATAACGTTTCTTAATTTAATGCCGAATATATTTTAGATATTTTCCGATTTGATTAATTATAGATATTGTACAAATTGAATTTGTAATCGGACGATTTACCGGAAATACGGTTATTTAATTCGAACACGGTATAAAAAAGTACGTTACCTTATTAATCGAAAAATTAAACCTAAAAGTAATACAAATGGATAACAATTACAAATAATTTAAGCAAATATCAACGATAATTCTCGAAATAACAAACGAAAAAATAAAAACCGATATATAAATCTAATAATTATGATAAAAAAGAGTAATATCTAATTACGGCAGTACGTTTATTTAGCTAAGCTTTAAATTAAATTAAGAGTAAAAAGTATTAGTAACTAAGTTTTTGACGGCCTGAAAAAGAATTATAAAAAACACTTTTTAAGCTCGATCGACCTAATTATTTATCGGATTATATTGTTATAGCAATTAAGATCGATAATCGATAATACGCCTGGCATATTAAGAACACCAAAAGAAAAAAATAATAACAAACCACGATATACGGCTAA
This sequence comes from Monosporascus cannonballus, assembly GCA_004154925.1. Taxonomy (NCBI): domain Eukaryota; kingdom Fungi; phylum Ascomycota; class Sordariomycetes; order Xylariales; genus Monosporascus; species Monosporascus cannonballus. The sequence goes on from QJNS01000044.1 coordinate 338,578, forward strand.
TACTAATGTTTTTTGGAGTAATAATATTTTTTATAACATAAAACTAGGATTTACAGAATTAAAAGTAATCCATAGAAAAGTTTAAAGCTAGACCAAATACTTTAAATATAACAAAATGGGGCATAAAGTAACGTAATACATAGTACCTAAAAAACTACGTTAAAATAATTAAAAACCCGTACTTAAAGAATACTCCAGAGACAATTAACAGAACGGAGGCAAATTTATTAATATAATTCGGCCTAAGTATATAATAGGCGCCCCACAACGAAAAATCCAACACGAAAAACGAAAAATTACAAAGTTAATTTAATAAATATTACGAATATAATAAAAAGTATTATAAGGATAATTACGCGAATATTAAGATTGGACAGGAAAAATCTGTCCCGGAACTCCTAATCGATAGGGCAGAATATATGCCATATATTATCGACGACGAAAATATTACGATTACGAAAAATTAAAATAGCATGTTTACGGACGAATTACCCGTATATATTATAAAGAATTGAACTTTACAAACCGTACCTAAAATAATAAGAACGACAATTAATGGTATCGATATTTTCGATCTATAACTCTACGAAATATTTAATAATTAGCCGAAATAAAAAGCGGGCCCGAAAAAAGCAATACTAGCAAAAAATATTTTTTGTTATTATTAGTAATATAATTACTAAACGGAAAAAAATTAATTTAACATTTAGTAAAAAGATATTACCAAAAAGTTATTATAAACTTTTATTTTTAATAGGCACTTATTAGAAACCCTTAGACAAGAAGGTTATGAAAAATATATTAATTTATATGTAACTTTTAAAATAATAACTAGTATAACGCATAATAAGACATAATCAAAATCATAAGAAAACGGTTCATCTAATAGCAAAAAGAATTACTTCAAATTAAAAATAACTAATACATCTCGAAAAAACAATACGCTGGCAATAACGATAAATACAGCAGCTTAACGTACTAAATACCGAAATATAAATAAGGCTTAATAAATTCGAAAAAAAAAGAAAAAGGTTATTTATAAAAAAGCCGCAAAATAACAGAAGTTAGAAAAATTAAACAAAACTCTTAAAAGGAGCTTTAAACGTAACGATAAAAGTTATTAATAACTTTATTATTTTAAATATACTAATCGAAACGTATTGATATATTATAATAATAAAATTCCAAGTTTTGGGCGGAAATTATAATATATCTAATATAATTAATAAACACAAATTATTATAAAGATATAAGTTAAAACCTTATATAGCGACGAATGTCGAAAATTAAAAACTCGCCTATAATAAAGCGAAAATTATATGCGAAATTAATTATTTCGAAATTATTATTTAAGAACGATATTAAGTAATTAATTTGAATATTATTTCATTCGGAAATTACGATATAATCTTAGAATTACTATGGATACGTTAATACGAAATCTTAATTAATAAAAAGTCTAGCTAAGTAAGATTTATCTTATACCTTATTAATAAATAAAAAAATAAATAAAATCATAATATTTGATCGAAAATAACGACAAATGCGAATATAAGAATACGACAAAAACCTTATTATTTAAAAGATAAAATATAAAAAAAATTGGTATCCAAGAAAAATACGATATATCGTTATTATTATTAAAGTGAAATTAAAGCAATTAAATAACGATTTAAAATAACAGCCTTAAAAATCAAAAGTTCTAACTAATATATTACCATAATATTATAGATACGAAAAGCTTTTCAAAAAGGAGCTTAATATAAAATTACCGAAATACAGCGAATAGGATTATAAGATAATCCTTAAAAAAGAATTTTGGACGAAATTTTATCTTAATTATAACTTTAGCAAAAACGAATTAAACATTTTTAAAGAATACAGGGAATATCGGTTGTAGAAAAAATAAATTTGATTTTCGATATTATTAGTACAATACCTTATATTTTTCGTATCGAAACAAAAACGGAAATTTGCATTTTGTACTTAATTATTAATAAATCAATAATATTATTATTAAAGATTTAATATTATTAACTTTAAATGTAAACATAAGAAATTAATTTTACCGAATTTCATAATTTATAATATTTAACTTTAAAAATATAATTTAATTAAGGTGAAAACAAAATACGAATAAAAAACAATTTTAGGACGAAATACGGATTATTTGAATATTTAATTATATTAATAAGATTTACGAACGTAATAATAATCATTTACTAAATAATAAATTATGTATTATAAAAATACTTCGATATTTTCGTTATTTGTTATTTTAACGATATTCTTATTTTCTTAAAGACGGAAAAAGCATATGTAAAATGCGTTCATAAAGTCCATAAAGGTTTATGAAACGTAAAGTTATTTTTTAATGCAAAAAAGAATTAGTTTCATATATAAGAAATAAAATATCTAAAATATATTATTACCCCAGATTATATTAATATTGACCTTGAAAAAATCACTGCAGTTATAGAATAATAACTCTTAATAACAGTTAAGAAAGCATAGACATTTTTAAGATTCGTTATTTATTATAAAGAATCTATTCGAAACTTTAATAAAATAATTATATTTTTAACGAACCTTATAAAAAAAGAAAAAAGTTCAAATAAATACTAGATACGGAAAAAGCGTTTTAAAATATTAAGAATGCGATTACTAGGGAACTAGGATTAATTATATACAATCCAAACCGTTTTATTAAGATAAAAGCCGATATTTCGGATTATGCCTTAAATGTGATACTCGGATAATAAAATAATTAACATAAATTATACCTTATTATATTTTTTATATAAATTAAAAAAAACAAGTTTAATTAAGGTATTTCAGATAAATAATATATGGCCATTATCATAATATTTCGAAAATTTAAGTATTTCTTAAATCCAAACTTATATTAGGTTAAGGTTTATACGAGTTATTAAAGTTTTATCCGTTTTATTATAATCAGAAAACTTATAAAATAATAAGTTCGTTATACCCAAAATTTAACGAATTTCGACTTCGTTATTATCTTTAAAAAGGGTTAAAAATGGTAAAATAAATGCCTTAAGCAAATAACAAAATTTTAAAAAGAAATTAATTAAAATTAGCTATACGATTTTCGATAATATTACAAAAGGATATTTACGCCCGTAATAAATTACGATAATTCGGATAATGCCTTTTAATATAAATCAAAAAATCCAGCAATATAATAACGGTTTCTTAAAAAACTAAAAACCGGTTAATATATAGATTTCAAAAAATAATAAAAGGATTTAATATGAAAAATATAGGAATATTAGTTGTAAAAATATCCAAGGATGTACAAAATCTTAAAACAGCTTTAATATATATATTTTCTTTTAAATTAAACATAACAGTATAACAAATTTTATAATAATACGACATTTCCGCCCAAACAAAAGCTTAATAATATAAGCCATACGGAAAATTACAGCTATTATTAGTTATAAAGCAAACATGCTATTTAATTATATTCGACTTTATTATTAAATTTTTCATATTAAAAAAATTAATTTCAAAAATATATTACGATACTGTTTTCGTAACTATCGGTCTATTTACGAAAGTTTCTTATTTTTTACCATATTACAAAAATGCAAATGTTAAATAAATAACATATATGTTTTAAAAATAAATTTTTAATATATATAGATTATTCATTAAAAATATTTTAAATAAAGAAGTAATATTTATATCTAAATTTTTGTACGGCTTTATAATATAAATTAGCTTAAATTAAAAAAAATCAATAAATAAATAAAACGAAAACATTAAACGTTGAAAACTTACGTACGATATTGTATTAATTAAAAATAAAAGATTTCAATTAAGGAATTATTAATGAAATAATTAAATTTATATTAAAATAATTCTTACATCGGAATAACTTAAATAGTTTCATCAAAAAAATAAAAACGGAATCAAAATTGGTCCGAAATTAAATAAAAAGGTATTATAATTAGAAAAGGTTAGAGAAATTAACTTTTAAAAAAGGGAAAATAGATTTTTTTAGTTATTAAAAATATTTAAATAAAATAAGTCAATAAAAAGCTTAATTTCAAATATATCGGTCCATATATAATGGGTAAGAAAATCCCGGAAAATAATTATTAATTAGATATTCTATTATAAATTAAATATTATTTACTTTTTTACGTCTTTTAATCGAATTAATAATAAATATAAATGAGATATATATAAAATAAAACGATATAAAAATAAACCAAAATGAATAATGAAAAATATCTTCGATATACGAAAATAAGACAAATTTACTTAATATTTAATAAAATAAAAGAAATACCGGGATTCCGAAATTATCTAAAATCTTACTAAGAATTTTATTAATATTTAACCTTTATTAAAAAAACTTTTACTAATAATAATTGAATTATCCAAAATAATAATATTTTAATTCATAAAATCTAAGAAAGAAAATCTTTAATTTATCATATTTTAATTAATAACGTTTATCTTGTTTAAAATTTAAAAGTTTAATGGCGAATTCTTACTGTAAATAAATAAAATTATTAAAACTATTTAAATTTAAGAAGTACGATTAATAGGTTTCGTATTTTAGGATTAATAATATTAGCGTTAATAACGTATACGAAAAAAATGCGGAAAAATTTCGGATAAAGACTTTTTAACTTTTAAATTTTTTTAATATTTTCAATTTTGTAACATAGTAATTAATTATAAAAATAAGGATTTTATTTTATTATATGAACGATTTCGATGAACATATTTTTTACAACGAAAAACCCCATTTATTATTTGGTAATTACATTAATTTTCAAAGAAATAGTGAAAATAAGGTATTAAATTAAAGTTTTCAAATTTAACTAAGTTAATTAAGATAAATTATTATTCGCATTTGCAAAAACCCTATTTAAATATACCGAAAAACATATTAATAAATACGGAAAAACTTATTAAAAAAAGAAATCTTAAGCTCAAAATTTATAAAAACAAAAATCGTATTATAACCTAACGAATTACGATTTTCGGAAACTGTTTGCTACGACCTAACTACAAATACGGGATAAGGCAAATTACGTAATAAATTACCAACGTATAGGTAATAAGCCAGTAAACCGGATCATTAACATATTAATAGTGAGCCAATAAACCGGATTATTAACTTATTAATAATAAATAAATAAGCCAGAATACCATATATACGTTTATTAATTCCATAATTTAAATAATACCAGTTTACAATATAATATCATTACTTAAAGCATCTTTAATATTTGTAAGATAAGAAATAGCTATAAGCTAAATAAACTAATTTCCAATTAGTCGCAAAACATATTCCAAAAACATATATTGAGTTATTTTTATCTAACGCTATTTATTAACTATAAAAGAATATATTTATATTAGTAAATAAGTCGGTAATTAATCGGCAACTAATCGGCTATTAGTTCTATCCTTATAAATGTTATATTCTTATATTTATTCCCTTTTTAAAGTATTAATATTTAATAATATTATTATTAATTTAATATAACGCGTTTTATATATCTAATTACACATATTTGCCAGTAATTTTCCGTTATGTTATATTATAAATAATTGCCGTAATAATTAATACGTATTATATTACGTAATAAATCATTTTCCGTCTAAGTTTTCTGTCAAAATGCGTTCGTTAAATTTATTTTATTTACTTTTCTTTTTCTTTTTTGCGCCGATATTTTTATTTTTCTTTCCGTATTTATTCCGTTTAACTTTTCTTTTTTATTCTTATTTCGCCTTTTCCGGTTATTTTACGTATAACTTTTATTAACTGTATTTCTTTCGTAAAAGAATTTATAAAAAAAATACCTTAGTATTAATAATAATTAAAATTTCTTTTAACGTTATCCCTTTAATATTAATAATATAATAAATCTTAATTATGTTATAAACGGTAATAATCTATATTATATTGATATAATATAACGTTATTTCGATTACTGTACGGTTTAAACTTAAATTCCGGACGCCTTAAATAATATTATAATTAATTATTATTATAAAACCTTTCATATATTAAGTAATTATTTTCAATATTATTAATATTATTATTTAGTCTTTATTCAAATTCCGATTATTATTAAAATTACAATTTAAATAATTTTTTAATTCGGTATCGATAATTAGAAATTAATTAACAAATTTAAAAAATTTCGTAATACGGATATGTAATACGAATATTCTTGTATAATCATAATTAATGATTAATTCGACGTCCTTTATATGGCCGAATTTACCCTTTAATATAATTATTATTAAAGAATAATATGTTTTTAATATATCGGAAATCTATTTTCGATCGTTTATTATTCTTGCAAAAATCCAATTTTAACGATATTTTTTAAGTTTATAAATTTAAATCCTTTTTATAAATAATACGATTGTTTTCTTATTATTTCGTAATTAATTTTCGATTAAGCATAATCTTAAAATCTCTTTATAAATAAGGCGATTTTTAAAAGTTATTATATTATTATATTTTTTTGCTTACGACCATTTTCCGCTCGGTTTTTAACTCTTAATAAAATTCTAATACTTATTAATAACCATAATTAAAAAATCTTTTTATTCGATAAAATTATTTTTAAACTTAAATACATTTAACATTTTAAAAATGGTATGTTATTTCCGATTAATAACAAATTATATTCCGGTTATTTAAGCCTGATTTTTCGTAAAAAATAAAGCATTTTTAAATTCTTTCTAGATTTTAAGTTTAATAGATTTAATAAATATACCTCCTTTTTATTATTATATATTTTCCGATTCTTTCCCGATATATTTATATTAATTTCTTTAATATGCTTATTAATAATTAATTCATGCAAAATTTAATAATTAAACGCAAAATGTTATTTTCAAAATAAAATTCTAATGTTCTTTGGTATTATTTATAAGTTTTGGATTAATATATAATAATCTAATTATTTGCTAAAAACTTAAAAATAATTATATAATTAAGTAATATTTTAATATTAATATCTTAATTTTATTTAACATTATTCTTTATAATTTTCATAATTATCAAGGAAATAATTTCCGATTAAATTATTATTACTTTATAATTTTTAAATTGTTTAATTTTTTATATACGTATTTAACTTTTGTTTCGTAACGATATAATATTTTAAACGCATTTTCGAAATATTTCCGGAATTCTTCTATATTATATTTAATACATTAAACTTTTTATTTAATTAAATATTTACGTTTTTTTACGTTATTCTCATAACGGATAATAATTTGTATTATTTATTTTCTTTATTGTTCTATTACGTTCAATAACATTATTGAAAAAGTATCTAATTTCCAGTTATATTACGGATTTACTTAAAATATTTAAAATATATGATATATCGGTTAATATCTATTAAAAATTATTTATATGCTTAACATATTGATCTTTTAATCGTAACTTAAATATAAATATATATACAATTTCTATTTTTAAATTTGAAATACTTGCTCGATAAATTTATTTATAATTTTAATTCGAATTTTATAATCGTATAACCTTATTTATAATATCTTTTTAAGCTGCCGCTTTTTTGTTCTAATATTTATATATTATTTGACGAATTATCGTTATTTTCTTTGAAACCTTTTTTAATTTCTTATACTTATTTTTTTAACTTTATATAAAAAATAGTTTATTATGTTTAATCAATATTTATATAAAATTTAAACGGAAAACGGCCGGTAAATACGTTTCGCGTATTATTATATATAAATCTTATATTTTATAACAACTTTACTTAATAATTTTAATATTTATTAACGGAATTACAAAAATATTATTTTAAAACCTAATAAATACGTTTTATCAGCTTATCGGTTTACAGATAATAAATAATTAATATTTACAGCTTTATGTTTTGTTTTTCGTAAATTCCGCCTAAAATTAATTCGTTAATAATTTACCTTTACTATTAATAATATTACCTAGCATATCAAATTTATATTTTACCTTATCGTAAAATAATTAAATTAATTTGGTTACGGTTAATGTTGTAATTATAAAAATAACTAATTTTAATTTTATAAAAAATTTAATAATAACTAAGATTATATCGTACTTTAACCTGTTTAAAGTCAGGTTTTTTGAAAGAAATATTTAAATAATAGTAAAGATTATAATTATTTATGTAATTTATAGCGTAACTTTATTATGTTTTAGCAATTTAGATATTATTCAATATATTTTGGAATATTATGCGGTATATTGTCCTAATAAAAGGATTTAATAATTATTTTTAATATACGAATATATTTTATATATTTCGCTGTGAATTATAATATTATATTAATTAATTATTTTCATTTAACGGCTTATAATTAAATTACAAATTTATCTTAATAATATAAAATCTTATTGAAATTTAAAAAATTTCTTTTTTTATTCCAATTTAATGTTTAGTTATCCGTATTAACTTTATAATATTTAAATTCTTAATTTATAACTTTCGAACTTAATTATAAAATTATCGAAAACCTTTCAGGTAAAATACTGTTTCGTTTTGGGCCAGCCTTTTCGCTAAAATACATAAAATAAATTAATTATAAATAATAACTTTAATATTAATTCTGTTTTCTTAAAAGTTTTTATAATGTAATCGTAATACGATAATAACTTACGATTATTATTATAATTTATATTTATACTATAATTTGCAAACAATATATTTGGCAGGTATATAATTTTTAAATTCCTTTTTTTTCGATAATATTATATAATTGTATAATAAACAATTTTCGTTTTTGTTACATAAATAATAATTATTTGAATTTCTATTATTTAAAGCTTATCTGTAAGGTTTATAACAAACGAATTCTATATTATTTTATAAGGTCTTTTCCCTCTTTATACTATTTTAAATTACGCTATATATTTATAACCGTTTTCCGTATATTTTTCAGCATATTATTCGTATATCGGAATTTCGTAAATACCACAAAAATTACCTTTTTATATGTGGTTTTTTTGATATGAAATCCGGGCGTTTAAATAACTTATTCGCCGGGTTGGCAGCATTCAGTCAATATCATATTTCAAAATTAATTTATGTAAATCGGTAGACTTATTAAATTAACCATTTTTAAAAATACGCATTAATACCTTTATTATACTCTTTAACGTTACATAATTAATAAATATTAGAAAATATTTTTCTGAATCCTAAAGGTATTATTTCGAATTTTTCAAATTGTTTCTGATTATTATTAATTTTTATTATTATATAATATATTGTTTTTCGGTTAAATCTAAGGTTCAAAACTAATATATAACTGGGCGCCAATACTTTTTATATTTTTGTAAAAATATCCTTAATATAGCTTTTATTAAGGCATTTGTTTTAAGATTAATATTTTAACGTTATTTTAATATCGAAAAATAATTATCGACTAAAAGCATTTTTTATCTTTTAAAACCCCTTTTATACTTTTTTAAATTATCCGAATTTTATCAATTTATTTTTACCTTACGCCCCTTATAAAAACCTAATAATAAGTTTTATAATACGTAAATAATAAGCAACAAACTTTTAATAAAAATTGGCAAATCTTAAAAATATATAAATACTATAAATTAAGTTTGGTTTTAGCTATATTTCGATAGTATTAACTTATCGACTATCTATTTTTAAGCTGTTGATATTAATTATAAATCTTAAAAATTGTAGCTTTTTTTAATAAATTTGTACTTAAATATTTTAGCAAATAACTAATATTATAATAACCGTTCGTAAATTAATTAAAAATATTTTCCATATTTTTTAATTTTCGGAATAAATAGGTATATTGTTTAGATATATTATATATAGATATAATTAATTAATCCAGGTAATAGTTTATATTTATAGGGCTAAAACATAATTAATATATTTATAAAATTAAATAATATAACCGTATATTTAAATTACTTATATTATATTCGTAGAACAGGTTTTTATTAATTACCTTTTTTAATTTATTATAATAATTAACATTTTTAAAATTGATTTTCGAAAACGTTTCAATTAACCTTAAGCAATTTATTACTTTTAAAATTAAAGATAAAAGATATTGATTTTTTAGCGTTACTTAATTTAACCCCTTATAATCGACGTATAATTGGAAATTGCCGTCCTTTTTAAGTACGAGTAATATTAATACTTTTACATTTATTTTTGAATAACGTATCCGGCTTACTTTTAAGTTTTTTCTAAATATATTTTTCGAATATTTTCCTTTCGGTTTCCGATTTAAGATATATTACGCTAAACTATGTAGTTTTTCCTGAGATCAAATTTATTATATATTTTGCTTTAAATTATTAAAATATTTTTCTATTATTTCTTTGTAATATATTGGCTAAGAAATATTTTGGCATATAAAAAAATTAATTATCCCTTATTTTTATTATTTTCTGAATTCCGCGATTTCTAAATTTTCGGCCAAATTTATTAGATTAACGGTATAAATTTGTTTACCGGAAAACACTAAATTTACGATTTTCCGCCCGTTAGACTTTTACAATAATCTATATAACCATTAATATATAGCTATATATAATAGGATATTTAATTTATTTATTTTTAGTTGAGATAATAAGAAATTAAATATTTTCCAATTACAGCGTATTACAAAATAAAGGTACTTAAATTTTCGTTTATATCTGTTATTATTTGGTATATTAATATAATTTCGTAAGCTTTATAACATATAATATACGCGCCGTTAACGTCGATAAGGCCCGGAATATTTACTAAATTTAATTAAAGCATAAATCCGTTCGCTAACCTTTATTTATAATATTTATTTGTATTCCGGTATCTATATTTATTTATATTGCCATATTTTCTATATTTTTTAATAAGTATTTTTTATAAAAAGCGGTGTTATTTCGACCGTTTTATAATTATTAACTGAAATAAATTAAACGTTTATATTTATTCCGGCTTTTCTTTTTAGTTTACATGTAAGGATTAATTTAATTTATCGTTATATATTATAACGTTTTATACGGCTTTCGGAAGTCGGTTTTCCTATAATAAGAATAACAAAGTTTGCGTATCTTTTTCAAATTTACAATTTATATTTTTATAGTTCAGTTTTCTATAATTATATTATTTTAATAATCCCTTATAAAAATTAAGGATATTAGATTATGCGGATTTATTTCGATCGGAATTACATTAACAATTATTTGCTTTTCGAATATAAAGAATCCTACAATTCTTATTATTCTTATACGGCGTTTTAATTTGCTTTAGAGAGTTTTGTTTCGAAATCATTAAAATAAGATTATTTATTTTTATCAATGCCTTTAACGAAAGATTTTTAATTTTCTTTTATTTTTTTTCAGGCATTCTAATAAGGTTTCATCTTATTTATTACGTTATTAACTTATTTTAGTTTAACGTTTTTCGCTAATAAATTATTTTATAACCTTAATATTAATTTGTAAAAATAATTAAAAATAAGATATTGATTTGTTTAATTATTCTCCGGATTAAAAATATCTATAAACTTTATTTTATAAATTAAAGGCCTTTATTTAACGCAAAAATATTACAGCTATTAAAAACTTATTATGGTAATTCTATAAATTATTCTTTATATTTTCATTAAGGAAATTAAAATTCATATAATTATTCTTCATAAAATTTATAAACATTTTATTTTTAGTTTTTTTTGTACTTAAAGTAATTAAACATAACGCGGTACAATCCTTAAGCGTTTGTAATAAAAACATCCATATAACTTATGGCGTGTTAAATATAAATAAAGATATTTTGTCTTATATTTTGAGCTTAAATGTTTATAATAACTTTTATTTAATTCTTTTTTAATTATCGTATATTTCAAAAGTGTCGAGTAATTATAACGCGGTATTTATTTATTACCTTTAGGCTTTTGCGATAATATCGTAATGAATTTATAAAGTTTTATTCTTTTAATTTATGTTATTATTTGTTATTCGGCCAGTTATCAAAATAATTTCGAATGTTATTTGTTTTATTTATAAATTATTTCCAAAATTTGGTTATTATTAACGAGTTTAACTTTTTTTATTCCGAATTCCAGTATATAATTGTTATATTACGTCCGTTTTTCGACCGTTTAGCTGACGGTTATCGAAACGTATCTTTATTCTATATATAAAATAATTCGAAATCTCGAGGGTTGTAGTTCTTTGCTCGTTAAGGCTCCGTTATAGGTTTTTTTGTCTGTTCTTATTCCATAATCGATCGTTCGTCAATTAGGCTCTAATTGGCGGTTTTTTCGATTTATAACTTAAGTTTGTTTTGTAATCGACAAATTTTGTATTTAATAATTATCATATTACTTTTTGTAGTAAAACTAAAAAGAATAAGATAATAAATATTTATAAATTAAGTAATGTGATTTTTGATTAATTGTAAAACATATTTTAAAAAATAAGTATTAACCTGATTTTTATTTGGCGTTTTTTATTAGCTGCTAGATAGTGGATTTATATTAGTAAGTAAGTCGGTAATTCATCGATAACTGGCTAGCTATTAATCTTATCCTTATAAAGGCTGTATTTTTATAATATTGCGAAACGAAATACTTTATTATATTTATTACTTAATCTTTTTAATATTTCTGTTAATATAAACCCGTACAATTAAGATTTAATAATTAATTAAAGCTTTCAGCCGTTATACGTTATAAGCTTTTATTTAATAATACTGTGAAACTTTAAGCAATATCGCCAACATTATATCTATTAACAAATAGCTCGAACAGCTTATTTATCAAATCTCTAATAACGCGGATAGTAAAATGGAATCCGAAAAAGAAAACCTTATCTTTTTCGCAAAAAGGTTCTTTAACATTTGGACGGTATAAACGAACGTATTATTTAACTTAAGAAAAATAATAATAGCCTTATAACGTCTTTTTAAGCCACCTATAAAAGGCTTAAGAAAAAGGAAAGGTTTCCCGAAACTGAAAAACCTTTTTAAACAAACCAAATTATTTAGCTAAACTTTACCAAAACTTTAAGGAGAATTCTTAAATTTCCTAAACCAGAACCTTTTCACCGATCCTTAATTAAGCTATAATTATTTTTAACCTATTACCGTACGTATTTCGGGCATTTTTCTATTTAATTAATTACGTTTATTATACGGATAAAATTTGCAATCGCATAGTTTACCGGAAATACGGCTATTTAATTCGATTTTATAATAAAGAAATAGATTAATTTAATAATTTAAAGTCGAAATTCGGAAATAATATGAATTTATAACAATTACAAATAATTTATATAAATATTAATAAAAGCTTTCGAAATAATAAACGAAAAAATAAAAGACGAAATACAAATTTAGTAATTACGATCAAAGGAATTAATATCCAGTTATAATAATACGTTCGTTTGATTAACCTTTAAGCTAAATTAAGAACAAAAAATATTAATAACTAAGTTTTTCGATAACTTTAAAAAAATATGAAAAAGCTTTTTAACCTTAATCGGCCTAATTATTTATCGGATTATATCGTTATACCAATTAAGATCGACGATTAACAATACGCTTAACGTATTAGAAACATTAAAAAACGATAATAAGCCCCGATGTACGGTCGATATTAACATTCTTTAACGCGGTAATACTTTTTATAATACGAAACCAGGGCTCATAAAACTAAAGGTTATTTATAAAAATAACTAGAATTAAACCAAATGCTTTAATTAGAACAAAATGGAATATAAGGCAATAAAATACAAGGCACCTCAAAAACCCCGTTAAAATAACAAAAAACCAGTACTTAAAAGACAATTCAAAGAAAATTAAAAAGAATTAAAAATAAACCTATTAATATAATTCGGCCTAAGTACGTACCAGATCTCTTATAGCAAAAAATCTAACAAAGAATACAAAAAGCTAGAAAACTAACTTAATAAATATTGCAAGCATAATAAAAAGCATTATAAGAATAATTACACGAATATTAGAATTAGACAAAAAAAGTCTGTCCCGAAACGGTTGATCAATGCGGCAAAATACATACTATATATTGTCGACAACGAAAATGTGCCGATTGCGAGGAATAAAAATAACATATTTACGGACAAATTACCTTTATGTATTATAAAAGTTTTAACTTTCCAAATTATACCGGAAATAATAAAAACGATAAATAATAATGTCAATATTTTCAATTTAAAACTCTAGAAAATATTTAGCAATTGGCCGAAATAAAAGGCTGGCTCGAAAGAAAATTAATATTCGTAAAAGAACCCGTCTTATGATTATTAATAATATAACTATCAAACGGAAAAACACTTAATCCAGGACATAATAGAAAAATAATGTTAAAAAGTTATCATAAATCTTTATTTTTTATTAGCATTTATTACAAACCTTTACAAACAAGCTTTAAAATCATAATTAATATAACGTACAATAAAATATAATTAAAAACATAAAAAAACAACTGATCTCAGAAATAAAACGATTACAACAAAACTAAAAATAACTAATATAGTTCGAAAAACAAAACAATACACCGGTAATAACAACAAATATAACAGCTTAAGGGGGTAAATATAAAAATACAAATAAGGTTCATTAATTCGAATAAAAATTAAAACAGTTACTGATAAAAAAGCCGCAGAATAACGAAACCCAGAAAGAATAGAAAGAAATTCCAAAAAAAAGTGTTAAACGCAAAGATAAAAGCCGTTAATAATTATATTACTTTGAATATACGAAGTAAAACGTATTAATGTACCGCAATTATAAATTGCGGAACTCTGGGCGGAGATTATCTTATACCAAATATAATTAATAAATTTAAATTGTTATAAAGATATAAATTAGAACTTTACATAACGACGAATGCCGAAAATCAGGTATTCGCTTATAATAACCAAAGAATTATACGCAAAATTAATTATTTCGAGATTTTTATTTCAAAACGATATGAAATAATTAATTTCGATATCGTTTTGTTTGAGAATTATAATATGATCTTAGGATTATTATAGATACGCTAGTATGAAATTTTAATTAATGAAAAAATTGGCTAGATAAGATTTACCTTATACCTTATTAACGGATAAGAAAAATTAAGATCTTAATATTCGATCGGAAATGGCGACGAATACAGGTATAAAGATACGACAGAAATCTTATTACCTAAACAAATAAGATATAAGAAAAAATAGGCATTAAAGAAAAATACGACGTATCGTTATTATTATTAAAGCGAAATTAAAGCAACTAAATAACGACTTGAAATAATAGCTCCAAAAGTCAAAAAATCTGATTAATACGTTACTATAATACTATAAATATAAATAGCTTTTTTATAAAAAAAAGCATAATACGAAATTATTAAAATATAGCGAATAATACTATAAAATAACCCTTAAGGAAAGATCCTCGAAGGAAATTTATCATATTTATTACTTTAACGGCAATAAATTACGTATTTTTAACGAATACCTGGAAATTTGATTACAGAAAATATGGATTCGACTTTCGAAATTACTAGCAAATTATTCGATATTTTTTCTATCAAAAAAACTAGAAATTGCGACTTGTAGTTAATTATCGACAATTAAATAATATGATTATTAAAGATCGAATACTATTATCCTTAATTATGGAAATAAAAAACCAATTTTACAGAACCAAATAGTTTATAGTATTCGATTTTAAAATGGATATAATTTTATTAAAATTAAAAGAAATACAAATAAAAAACAATTTTTAAGACGAAATACAGATTATTTAAATATTTGATTATATTAATAAACCTTACAAACGTACTAATAACCTTTAAACGAATATTTAATTATATATTACCAAATTACCTCGATATTTCTATTATATATTATTTTAACGATATTGTCATCTTTTTAGAAACGAAATGAACATATATAAGCTAGGTTTATAAAGTTCTTCAAGCTTTATAAAATATAACGTTATTTATTAACGCGGAAAAGAAATCAATTTTATGTACAAAGAGTAAAATATATAGAATGTATTATTACTCCAAAATCTAGTAAAATAGACCCTAAGAAGATCGCCGCAATCACAGAATAACAAACACTAATAACTGTTAAAAAAGTATAGGTATTCCTTAAATTCGCTAATTACTACAGAAAGTTTATTCGAAATTTTAGCAAAATAACTATATTTTTAATAAACTTTACGAAATAAAAGTTTAAATAAACGTCCGAGATTTGAAAAAGCATTTCGGGTCATTAAAGATGTAATTACTAACGAGCCAATATTAATTATATACGATCCAAACCGCTTTATTTAATTAAAAACCGATATTTCGAATTATACGCTAAACGTAATAACCGGATAGCGAAACAATTAGGGTAAATTATAGTTTATTTTATTTTTTATATAAATTAAAAAGAACCGAATTTAATTATGCTATTCCAGATAAAGAATTTATGGCTATTATTATAGTATTTTGAAAATTTAGGTATTTTTTAAAAGAAAATTTATACCAAGTTTAAGTTTATACGGATTATCAAAATCTTACCCGATTTATTATAACTAGGAAACCTATAAGACGATAATTTAGTTAGGCGGAAAAATTAACGAACTTCGATTTCGTTATTATCTATAAAAAAATTAAAAAATAATAAAGTATATGCTTTAAACAAACTACAGGACCTTAGAAAGAAATTAGGTAAAATTAGCCATATAATTTTTCTTACTATTACAGCAGGATATTTACGCCCGCGATAAATTGCGACAATTTGAACAGTAGCTTTTAATATATACCAGAAAATCTAGCAATATAATGTAAGATAATAGATAGCTATGAGCTGGAGTAAGGTGATCTTCGACCAGTTGTAAAACAGATTCCAAAAAGTAAATATATTAGGTTACTTCCATCTGGCGTTTTCTACTAGTTGCCAAATAATAAATTTATATTAATAAGTTGGTTAATAGTTAATGGGTAACTAGTCGGTTACTAATCTTATCCTTATATGAGCTGTATTTTTATAAATATTTCCCCTTTTTAAGTTATTTATTTTTAATAATATTATTATTAATTTGATATAATACGTTTAATAAATCTGATTACGTATATTTGCCAATAATATATTGTTATATTATATCATAAATAATTGCCGTAATAATTAATACGTATTATATTGCATAGTTAATTATATTCCACTTAATGTTTTATTATAATCCGTTTTTTAATTTTATTTTATTTACTTTTTTTTCCTTTTATACTTATATATTTACTTTTTCTATATACGTATTCCGTTCAATTCTTCGTCTTTGTTTATTTTTATTTCGCCTTTTTGGTTTATTTTGCACATTATTTCCGTTAGTTATATCTTTTTTTTCGTAAAAAGGTCCATAAAAGTGATATTTTAATATTAATAAAAATTGAAATTTTTGTTAATATTATGCTTTTAACGCCGACGGTAAAATAAATATTAATCGTATTACGGATAATACTAAGCCGTATTATATTTACGTAATATAGCATTATTTTAATTATCGTTCAATTTACGTTTAAACTCCGGACGCCTTAAACTATATTATGGCCAATTATTATTATAAGATTTTTCCTATAATAAGTAATTATTCCTAATATAGTTATTATTATTATTTAATTTTTATTCAAATCCCAATTAGTTTTAAAATTGTTATTTAAATAATTCTTTAATTCGGTACCGATAATTCAAAATTAATTAACGAATTCGAAAAAGTTTATATTACGGGTACTTAATACGAACGTTTTAACGTAATTACGATCGGTTCTCGATTTAACGTTTTTAGTAAGGCCGAATTCGCCTTTAACGCGATTATTATGAAGGAATATTATTTTTTAATATAACGAAAATCGATATTCGATTATTAATTATAGCTGCAGAAATCCCGTTTTAACGCCGTTTTCTAAGATTGCAAATTTAAGCTTTTTTTATAAATATTACGATCTTTTTTATTATTCCGTAATTAATTTTCGATTATGCAAAATTTTAAGGTATTTTTATAAATAAAATAATTTTCGAAAATTGTTATGCCGTTACGTTTCCCATTTACAAATATTTTTTTTCCGTTTTTTAACGTTTTAAAGTAATTTGAATATTTATGAATAATTTTAATTAAAAATGGTGTTTTTAATAAAATTGTTATTAAATCTAAATACGTTAAACCCTTTAAAAACGGCACCTTATTTCCGATTAATAATAAATTATATTCCGGTTATTTAGGCTCTACCTTTCTTAAAAAATGAAGCGTTGTTAAATCTTTTCCGAATTTTACGCTTAATAAATTTAATAAACGTATTTGCTTTTTGTCGTCGTATACATTTCGATTATTTTCCGATATTTTTATTTTAACTTTCTTAATAGGCTTATTAAAAGTTAATTACTGTAAAACCTAATACTTAAATGCAAACTCGTGTTTTCGAAACAAAATTTTGATTTTCTTTATATTATTTATAAATTTTCGACCGATATACGATAAAATACATCTTTATTAAAAACTTAAAAATAATTATATAATTAAATAATATTTATAATTGATATAATTATCAAGCGATTAACTTTTAATTAAGTTATTATTACTTGACGATTTTTAACTCGTTTTATTTTTTATATATATATTTAAATTTTTTTCGTAACATTATAATATCTTAAATACGTATTCGAAATATTTTCAAAAGTTTTATGTATTATATTTAATAAAATAATATTTTTATTTAATTAAATATTTACATTACTTTCGATTATTTCGATAACGGACAATATATTTTATTATTTCTTTTTATTTCTTTATTAAGTTAAACAATATTATGTAAATATCGCTCAATGTTTAATTATAATGCAGTTTTACTAAGGATATTAAAATATTTTATATATTTATTAATATTTACTAAAAGAATTGATTTTATATATTTAAATACTGAATTGCTTTTTAATCGTAACTTAAATATAAATAAATATAAATGTTTTATTTTTAAATTTAAATTAATTTAATTAATATATTTACTTATTATATTAATTAAAACCTTATAAGCTTATAACGTTAAATATATTAGTGTTTAGGTTATTGTTATTTTCTTTTAATATTTATATATTATTCTATAAATAACTCTTATTTTTTCGAAACCTTTTTAATTTCTTATATGTATTTTTGAAATTTTTATAAAAAATATTTTATTATTTTTAAATGATATTTATATAGGGATTCGAACGAATAATGGCCGATAAAAATATTTTTTTGTATATTATTACGTACAAATTCCGTATTTTATACTTTCTTCATTTAATTATTTTAATATTTATTAATATATTATATTTTCTTATTAATATACAGATAATACGTAATTGATATTTGTTATTTTAATTTTTGTTTTGCATAAAATTCCATTTAAAAATAATTTGTTAATGATTTGTTTTTTCGTTAGTAGTCTTAATTAATGTATAGAATTTATATTTTACATTATTATAAATTAATTAAATTAATTCGGTTATAATTAAAAATTTAATTATAAGGATAAATAATTTTAATTTCCAAAAGCGCTCGACGATTACCAAAATTACGTCGTATTTTAACTCGTTTAAACTTAGATTTTTAAGAAACACTGTAATAAAATTTAACGAATTCTTTTAAAAAATTATTAAAATAATGGTAAAGGTTATAATTATTTATATAGTGTATAACGTAATTTTATTATGTTTGAATAATTCGGATATTATTGTGACGAGCTATGCGGTTTACACAATTATTAAACCTTAAGTCGACGAGTTTATATTGGCAGGAGTATCGTGGGAATCTGAGTAATAAATACAGTAACGTATTACGTCTCGTAATACCAAAGGTATTTTAGATAACGATGTCATATTGCAAGCTGGTATTATCTAAATTATGAAAATAATAAGCATATATATCTTAATTCTTTTATTATTGCTTATTTTTACTTAATTAAATTTCGTTAAATAGTTACTTAATGTTACTTAATCGTGCTTAATTAAGACCTGCTAAATATTGATTACGTAACCCTGAATTAGCATAGCTTTGTAATTTTGGCTGGCCCGTTTTCGTAGGCCCAGTTAGCTTGGGTTGTAATACGATTCCCCCTTTTCCCAAATCTTGTTTTTAAGATTTTTCTTTTTTTTGGTAAGCCTTTTCGCCTTAAGATATCGGCCTGCGTTAGTAAAAATCGTCGTTAGGTTTTTTCGTCCATCCCGCAATGTCAAAATCTGTTTCTTATTTTTGACGATTTTAATTTTGAAATTATGCCGTATTTCTTATCCTTTTTTAAAGGCTGGAAATGCGAAATAATGGAAAACGTTTTTAAATGCAAGGCGTATATTAAATGTAGTTATTTTTGCAATAATAATGGCGTTTCTTTATTTTCTTTAAAAAATATTCGTATTGAAAATTAACGTTTAAAATGTAAAAAGGTATTAGCGGAAGAACGCTTTTTGGAATTACAAAAACGCTATTAGCAAAAAATAAATAAAGCTATTACGCGGTTAATCCGTTTTCGAAAACAAAAAACGTTTTTTCGTTCGAAAAGGGTTAAAATAATATAGTAAGAATTATAGTTGCTAAAGGGACTGGAGAAATAGAAATATTAAGAGCAAGTTAACGCCAAG
This sequence comes from Monosporascus cannonballus, assembly GCA_004154925.1. NCBI lineage: Eukaryota > Fungi > Ascomycota > Sordariomycetes > Xylariales > Monosporascus > Monosporascus cannonballus. The sequence goes on from QJNS01000044.1 coordinate 359,228, forward strand.
GTTTTCTTAGCCGCCTTAGCTCCCTTTTTTAAGCTGCCTGGCGTTACCTGGCCGCTGGAAAACGTTAATTGGGACATAATTATATTCGGTGGTTTTATCGTTATTAATAAAAGTTCTTTAATAGGCGCTAGGCGTTAATAAGATTTTTAGCAGGCTTTTAGGTGTTTTTGGAATTTGGATCCTTTTTCCATTTAATTAGGTACTGGGTAAGTTTATTTTGTTTCCGTATATCGAATATTCTTTCCATTTTATATATTTTTCGTTTTTTATTTCCATATTATTTTATGCCGTATATACCTTAATCGTATCCGTTCTTAATTCGAATAAGGAAATATGAAAAATTAAATAAAATTTAATTTTTGGTAAAGGTTTTAATTAATAATTGTTTTTTGAAAACTTTTTAAAAGTTTTATATAAATCGATATATTTGAAATCGTATCTTTTACTAGGTCGTTTTATTTAAATGTTTTTTGTAATAAGGAAAAATATTTTCCCTTTTTTGAAAATTAATTCTTTTAACGTTTTTTAGTTATAATACTTATTTATTTGATTTAGTACGAATTCCAGTTTTATTTTTATTTCCTGATGTAACTGTCGTAATTATTTTAACGTATAAATTATTTTAATATTAATCAAACCGTTATTACGGATTTTTTATAAATTCTTAAATTGAAACCAAAATATACGTTCGCAAGTATTATTTTAATACTTTCGTAATAGCTAATATTATAAATTAATTAAGCGATTAGTAATTTTTTAATTTAAATATTTTATTCGTAATTAATATAATATTGTAAATAAGCTTTTAAAGTTGAATTTATTCGTTTTATTTATTTATCTGTTTATGGTTTAAATATCTTAAATAATTTATGGTTTAGGTCGATTTATACCATAAAACCTTGCCAAAATTAAGATACGAAAGTTAATCCTTTATTTGATATAATTTTTATTAATAATCCGTATATGCTGAAAATGTATTTAAAAAAATATATGCTAGTTGTTCGGCGTTTATGTTTTCGTAATATGGTAAAAAATAAAAGAATTTCGTAAATCGGTCGACGATTACGAAAATACTATTATAATATATTTTTGTAATTAGACTTTCCGATATAAAAAACTGAATAATAAAATCGAATATAATTAAATATTATGGCCGTTTTATGACTAGTAATAGCTGTAATTTTCCATATGGCTTATATCGTCGAGCCTTTGCTTTGGCGTAAATATCGTATTGCCGTATAATTCTTTGTACCGTGAAATTTATTTTAAGAAAAAAATATATGCGTTAAAGTTTTTCTAAGGTTTTGTAAATCCCTGGATATTCGTATAATTAATGTTCGTATATTTCTCGTCTTAAATCTTTTTAGTATTTCTTTAGAATTTATATTATATTTGTTCTCTAGTTTTTTAGAAGATTATCGTTATATTACTAGATCTTCTGATATATGTCGAAAGGTACTGCCCAAATTATCGCAATTTATCGTAAACATAAATATTCTTTTGTGATAATATTAAAAATTATATGGCTAACTTTAACCAATTTCTTTTCAAAGTTTGGTCGCTTGCTTAAAATTTTTATTTTGCCGTTTTCTTATTTTTCTTGTAAATAATAATAAAGTTAAAGTTCGCCAATTTTTCTGCGTATCTTAATTATTATTCTGTAAGCTTTTTGGTCGTAATCAATCGGGTAAAATTTTGATAATCCGTATAAACTTTGATTTAATGCAAGTATCTATTTAAAAAGTTCCTGAACTTTTAAAATATTATAATAATAACTATAAATTCCTTATTTGGGATGCCGTAATTAAATTCGATTTCTTTTAACTTATACGAAAAGAATGTAATAAGGCGCAATTTGCCTTAATTATTTTGTTATTCGATTATTACATTTAACGCGTAATCCCAAATATCGGTTTTTAATTTAATAAGGCGGTTTAAATCGTATATAATTAGTATTGGTATGCTAGTAATTACCTCCTTAATATCCCGAAATGCTTTTTCCGTATCTGGCGTTTATTTGAAAATTTCTTTTCGTAAGATTTATTAAAGATATGGTTATTCTGCTAAAATTTTAAATAAACTTTTTGTAATAATTAATAAATCCAAGGAATGTTTGTATTTTTTTAATTCTCGTTAACGTCTGTCATGTTGTGATTATAGCAATTTCTTTAAAGTTTATTTTGATATATCCTGGGGTAATAATATATTTTAGATATTTTATTTCCTATATATGGAACTGACTTTTTTCTGCGTTAATAAGCAATTTTAAATTCAGCAAAACTTAAAAAATCTTATATATATATTTTACGTATGTTTTTTTCGTTTTTGAGAAAATAAGAATGTCGTCGAAATAGTAAATAACAAAAATATCGAGGTATTTTTGTAATACGTAATTAATTATTTGCTGGAAAATTATTAGTACGTTCGTAAGTCCTATTAATAGAACCAAATACTTAAATAATCTGTATTTCGTTTTGAAAGTTATTTTTTATTTACATCCTTTTTTAATCCTAATAAGGTTATATTTATTTCTAAGATCGAATATTATAAATTATTTGGCTCCGTAAAATCGGTTTTTTATTTCTGTAATCAAAAATAATAATATTTAATTTTTGATAATAATATCGTTTAATTGTCGATAATTAATTATAAATTATAACATTTTATTTTTTTAAGTACGAAAAATATTAAGTAATCTATTAATAATTTCGAAAATCGAATACAGTTTTTCTGTAGCCGATTTTCCAGGTATTCTTTAAAAATATGCAATTCGTTTCCGGTAAAGTTATAAATAAGGTAAAACCTTGTCGAAAGGCTTTTTTAAAAATTATTTTGTAATCCTATTCGTTATATTTTGGTAAGTCCGTATCGAACTTGTTCCTAAAAAGCTATTTATATCTGTGGTATTATGGTAGTATATTGGTTAAATCTTTTAATTTCTGAGCCTATTATTTTTGTTATTTTAAATCGTTATTTAGTTACTTTAATTTTGTTTTAATAATAATAATAATACGTTGTATTTTTTTTGATGCCCGTTTTTTTTGTATTTTGTTCTATTGGGTAATAAGATATCTATCGTATTTTTATGCCTGAATTTATCGCCATTATCGATCAAATATTAAAATATTAATTCTTTTTTCATCTGTTAATAAAATATAAGGTAAACTTTATCTGGCCAATCCCTTTATTAATTAAAATTCCGTATTAACGTATTTATGGTAATCTTAAGATTATATCGTAATTCCCAAGTAAAACGATATTAAAATTAACTGTTTGGTATCGTTTTTTGACAAAAATCTCGAGGTAATTAATTTTGCGGATATTTTTTTCCGTTATCGTAAACGAATTCCTAATTTTCGGCATTCGTTATTATATAAGGTTTAAACTTATATCTCTTTAACAGTTTAAATTTATTAACCATATTTAATAAAATATAATTTCCCCTTAGAATTTCGTAATTTATTATTACGGTATATTAATACGTTCCAATTCGTATTTTCAAGGTAATAAAATTATTAACGTTTTTTATCGTCGTATTTAAAGCCTTTTATGAGAATTCCTTTTGATTTTTCTGGGTTTCGTTATTTTGCAGCTTTTTTATAGGTAACCTTTTTTTTAATTCTTATTCGAATTTATCGAACCTTATTTATGTTTTTTCGTTTAACGTATTAAGTTATTATATTTGTCGTTATTGCCGGCATATTTTTTTAAGCCGTATTAATTATTTTTGGTTTTTTTGCAATTTGTTTTCTTATCGAATAAATTGTTTTTTATGTTTGTAACTATATCCTATTATACGTTATTTTAATTATCGTTCCAGAGATTCTTTATAAATTAACGTATTTTTTTCTTAATAATTCTTTTGGGGGATCCGTAATAAATATTAATTCAAAATAAAGATCCGTAATAGTTTTTTGATAATATTTCTTAACCGTACGCTGGATTAATTCTTTTTCCGTTTGGTAATTATATTATCCATAATATTAAAAGGGGTTTCTCTGCGGGCATTATTTTCTTTTAGGCCAGATTTTTGCTTCGGCTAACTGCTAAATATTTTCTAGGATTATGGTTCGAAAATGTCGATATTATTGCTTATTGTTTTTGTTATTTCCGGTAAAATTTGGAAAGTCGAATCCCTTATAATAAATATAAGTAATTCGTTCGTAAGTATGCTATTTTTATTTTTCGTAATCGGGATATTTTTGTCGTCGACAATGTATGGCGTATATTTTGCCTTATCGATTTAGGATTTTAAGATAAATTTCTTTTATCCAGTTCTGATATTTACGTAATTATTTTTATAATACTTTTTATTATATTCGCAATATTTATTAAGTTAATCTTTTGGCTTTTCGCATTTTTCGTCGGATCTTTTGTCGTAATAATCTTTCTTGGACCTTTTGCCCTAAGTTTGATATATACTTGGCCTGGATTATGTTAATAACCTTATTATCGTTTTTTTAATTATTCCTGAATTATTTTTTCGGTATTAGTATTTAGTTATTTTATTATAGTTTTTTAGGTTTTTTATATTTATAAGCCTTATATCCTATTTTGCTATAGTTAAAGCACTTGATCTGGTTCCAGTTTTGTCTATGGGTAACGCCGAATTCCATATGTCCTGGCGTTATTCCGTAAAAAGTTAAAGGTACGTCTTATTTTTTCCCCGTATTAAATTTATTATATCCCGAACGTAAAATATATTATCTTTTTTTTTATTTTTTAAATTGTTGGTTATTCATTTTAATTACCTTTATAATATACCGGTCCCAGGTAATTAGTCGTTTAATCCGAATAATCTTATTTTTTATATTAATTTTTAATTATTTGTAAAATATATCGATAAGGGCGTCGATTTCGTTATTTCCCTATCCGGCCTTAGCCGTAAAACTTTTAAAGCTTAAGGCATATTTAAACGCGGATTTTTTTTGTCGGAATTGCAAAAATTATTAAACCGTAAATCGTTTTTTATCTGGATTGCCGAAATTATCGCATATTTTATTTTTGAAATTGGTTTAAAATAAAAGGATTTCGTTAATAAAATTTTTTTTATCCGGTTTTCTTATTTTTAAAAAATTTCTTATAATAGGTTTAAATTAATTACCGTATTTTTTATTAAGTATATTCCCATTATTAAGATTATATCCGTTAAATTATTAAAGTGCAGAAAACGAAAGTAAATTTGTGTCTAAATTAAAAAGGTTTAAGGGTTACCCGTTTTATTATAAGGTTCCGGTTTTTTGGGTTTTATGCGAACGAAAAAAGTTTGGGTAAGTGGCGTAGCCATAAGTTATCGAACTTCTTTTTCCAGCTCCCGAATTCGAGCCTAAAGCTACTAAGTAAAGGTTTCCTAAGCGTTGGTCGACATTTTGATAATATTAAATATTGCTTAGAGTTTGACAGTATTACTGAATACAAGTTTGCAACGTATAACGAACTATGCGGTTTAACCAACTATTAAACCTTAAGTCGACGGGTTTATATTGGCAGAAGTATTATGAAAATCTAAGTAATAAATATAATAACGTATTACATCTCGTAATACCAAAGGTGCCTTAGGTAACGATATTATATTATAAGCTGGTATTATTTAAATTATGGAAATAATAAATATATATATTTTAATCCCTTTACTATTGCTTATCTTTGTTCAGCAAAACTCTGCTAAATAGTTACTTAGTGCTGCTTAGTCGTACTTAATTGAAACCCGCTAAACATTAATCACGTGACCCTGAACCAGCGTAGCTTTGTAATCTTGGCTGGACCGTTTTCGCAGGCCCAGCTGGCTTGGCTTGTAAGAATTATTTAATATATTTTCGGATATTATTCGTTATACTTTTTTAATAAAACCTTTGAATTATCAATTTTAATATATGGGTATATTTAATATATTTTACTTTTAAATTATTTTAATATTAATTAATTAATTATTTATGTAAAACGTTTGATAACGCGATCACGAATTTATTTTCATAATATAAAATTTTATTTAAGTTTAAAAAATATCTTTTTTTATTTCGGTTTAATTTTTAATTATCTATATTAATTTTATAATATTTAAATCATTAATTTATAATTTTTGAACTTAATTATAAAATTCTTAAAAAGTTTTCGATTATAATATTATTTCGTTTTTAACTAATTGATTCGTTAAAAAACGTAAAATACGTTAAGTATAAATAATTATTTTAATATTAATCGTGTTTTTCTTAAATCTTTCGGAATCGGATTATAATACGGTTATAATTTACGGCTATTATTATTTAACCGTTAATCATATTACTGCTATAATTCGTATTTATATTATTATATGTAAATAATAAATTCGGCAAATATATAATTTCTTATTTCTTTTCAAAAATTTCTTATAATTACATAACGAAAGGTTTCCGTTTGTTTTATATAAAAAATAATTACTTAAATATTTATTATTTAAAATTTATTTGGAAGTTTTCTAAGGGACAAACATTACGTTATTTTTATAAATTCTTTTAGCCTCTTGTAATATTTTAAATCACGCTATATATTTGTAACCGTTTTCCGTGAAATTTCCAATATATTATTTATAAATTCAAATTTTTTAAATAATGCGAAATTTACTTTTTTATATGTAATTTCCTGTAATATATAATCCGGGCCTTTAAATAGCTTATTTGCCGGGTTAACGGCTTTCGGTTAATATTAAATCTTAAAACTAAATTATGTAAAACGGTAAATTTATCGAGTTAATCGTTTTTAAGAATTACATATTAATATTTTTATTATTATTTTAAAGACCATATAATTAATAAATATTAAGAAAATATTTTCTGTATTTTTAAAATATTATTATTAATATTTTAAATCTTTTACAAGTATTAATAATTTTTTTATTTTATAACTTATCGTTTTTCGATTAAACTTAATTTTCGCAATTAATATATAGTTACACGTTAATAGTTTCCGTATTTCTATAAAAATATAATCAATATTATTTTTACCGAAAACTCTATTTTAATTCTGGTAATTTTAATATTATCTTGATATCGGCAAATAATTATCGATTAAAACGCCTTTTTAATTTTTTCGAATTACTAAAGTTTTTTTATTTTACATTTTCCTCACGCGCTTTTGAAAAACTTAATATTAAATTTAATAATATACGAATAATAGGTAGTTAATTTCTAATAAAAGATTAAAAGTTTTAAAAATTTTATAGTTTTAAAGAAATTCGTATTTAAATATTTTAGTAAATAATTAATATTATATTAATTATGTATAAATTAATTAATTATAGTTTGTATATCTTTTATTCTTTAAATAAATAATTATATTATTCAATATATTACGTATATATACTAAATTATGTTTACTAATATTTTATATATATAAATTTAAAACGTAATGAACGTATTAATAAGGCCAAATAATATAATTATACATGTTAATTGCCCTTACCGTATATGGAATATAAATTTTATTAATTATCTTTTTTAATTTTAATATAATAATAAAATTTATTAAAATTCGTTTTCGAAAATATTTTGGTTAATTTTAAGAGATTTACTATTTTTAAAATTAAAAGTAAAAAATATCGGTTTTTTATCGTTATGTAATATAACCTTTTATAATTAACGTATAATTAAAAATTGCCAGCCATTTTAAATATAAATAATATTACTATATTTATGTCCGTTTTAGAATAATATATTTAATTCGGTTTTAAATTCTTTCGGATATATTTTTAAATACCTTTTTTAAATATCCGAAATAAAATAAATTAGACGAAATAAAACCGTTTTCTTCTGAAATATATTTATTATATATTTTGCTTTTAATAATTAAAATATTTTCTTATTATCTTTTGAGTATATATTTGCCGGAAATTATTCAGGCATATGAGGAAATCGGTTACTTTTCATTTTTATTACTTCACGAATTTTAAAATATTTAATTTTTCGATTAAACCTATTAAATTAATAATATAAACTTGTTTATTAAAACGTGCTAAATTTATAATCTTTTATTTATTAACCTTTTATAATAATATATATATTTATTAATATATAATTACGATCAATAAAATGCCTAACCTATTTATTTCCAATTTAAATTATAAAAAGCCGGATGCTTCCTAATTACCGCATATTACAAAATAAATTCCTCTAAATTGGTATCCGTTCCCGTTATTATTTATTATATTAATAAAAATTTCGTGAATTTTATAATATTTCATATATATTCTGTTAACACCGATAAAGCCCGGAATATTTACCGAAATTAAATAAACATTAAACCTTTTTATTAAATTTTTCCTTATAATATTTACGTATATTCCTGTATCCATATTTATTTATATTATTATATCTTCTGTATTTCTTTTAATAAGTACTTTTTTTTAAAAAAGCGGTTTAATTTTAACCGTTTTATAAATATTAGTTGAAATAAATTAGATATATGCATTTATTTCGGTTCCTTTTTTGGATTTAGGTTTAGATATTAATTTAATTTATTATTATATATTATAACGTTGCATCCGGTTTTCGGAAATTAATTCCCGTATAGCCGGAATAAAAAGGTTTTTGTCTTTTTTTAAATTTTGCAATTTACGTTTTTATAGGCTGGTTTTTTATAGTTATAACATTCAAATAGGCCTTTATAAAATTTAAAGGTATTAAATTATACGGATATATTTCGGTTAAAATTAAATCAGTAGTTTTTCGCCTTTTAAATATAAAAGCGTTTATATTTCTTATTAATTTTATACGTCACATTTAATTTATTCTAAAGACTTTTTTAAATATTATTAGAATAAAATTATTTATTTTTATGAATACCTTTAATAAAAAATAGTCATTTTTTTTACATTTTTGTAACTGTCCTAATAGTATTTTACTTTATTTATTATATTATTAATTTGTTTTAATTTAACGGTTTTTATAATAAAGTATTTCGTAACCCTGGTATTAATTTATAAAAATAATTAAAAGTAAAACGTCTATAATCCGGTTTATTTTCTGGGTTAAAAATATTTATAAATTTTGTTTTACAAATTAACAACCTTTATTTAATATAAAAATATAATAATAATTAATCGGATTGCTATCGTAATTCTATAAATTTTTACTTATATTCCTTATGAAAAAGAATAAGAATTACGCAATTCTTTCCAAAACAAATCTATAAATTCTTTATTTTTAATTTTCTTTATAATTAAAATAATTAAGCATAGCGCACTATAATTGCTAAATATTCGTAATAAAGACGTTTATAAGGCCTATAACTTATTATACATAAATAAAAGCATTTCGCCTTACTTTTTCGGCGTAAATTTTCGTAATAATCTTTATATAATTTTCTTATATTTAAATTAACGAATAGTTAAAAAATTTAGATAATTATAATATAGTATTTATTTATTGTTTTTAAACTTTTATTATACTGTCGTAATTAAGTTATAAAAGTTTATTTTTTTAACTTATATTATTTATTATTTAGCTAATTACTAAAATAATTCTGAATATTATGCGCTTTTTTAACGAATAAATTTTGAAACCTAATTATTATTAAATGATTTAACCTTTTTTATTTTAAATTCCGAGACATAATTATTATATTACGTCCGTTTTTCAACCGTTTAGTTAACAGGTATTAAAATATATTTTTATTATATATACAAAATAATTCGAGATTCTGGAGATTATAATCTTTTATTCGTTAAAACTTTGTTGTAAGTTTTTTCGCCTATTCCTGTATCGTAATTAATCGTTTATTAATTTGGTTCCGATTAGTAATTTCTTTGATAAATAACTTAAGTTCGTTTTGCAATCCGCAAATTTTACTTTTAATAATTATCGTATTATTTTCCATAATAAAAATAAAAGTATTATAAAATAATAAATAATTATAAGTTAAAATAAGGTCATTTTTGATTAATCGTAAAGCAAATTTCAAAAAATAAACATATTAGGTTATTTTTATTTAGCATTTTTTATTAGCTGTTAGATTGTGGATTTATATTAGTAAGTAGATCGGTGGCTGATCGGTAGCTAGTTGTCAGATATAAGGGACACCAGTTGTGTGTATATTGATGACTAGTTGCAGGTGTTCTAGAACGCGCATTGGACTTTAAGGTGATCTAGTCTCGGAATATATATGTTCCGATCAGAGGGAATTTTCCGTATATAGGATGCTAAAGCACCCTTTGCTAGCCGATATACCTTTTTAATACCTTGAAATATTTACGGTATTAATTATTATAACTCTTAAGGCCATAATTATCTATTTTATTTTATTTCGGCGATTAATTTTTCTTAATTAGTTAATTTTTTTAAAAAACGTTTCGCAAAGCATTTTTCCATTAATCGAGGGCTTCCGTAATATTTATTAGTTTTAATTGCTTTGTAAAATGCTTAAAGGGTTTACGTAATAAGGTATTCGTTAAACCGTTAGTTAATATATCGTTTGTAAGCGTATAATTTATTTTCATTAAAGTTTTTTTTGCGGTTTATCGTATCCAGTAATTATATATGTCCATATATTGTAATTTCGTTATTAATAAGTTAATACCGGCGTTAATAAGTTATATAGTTTATTAATTATCGTATTATATATTTAACCGTCTTATATTTAAAGTAATTCTTAATTTTTTAATTAATCAAAAATTAAATATAGTTTTTTTTATAACTTACGTAAATAATAATAATTCCATTTTTGTTATAAAAGTAATTATTATATTTTGCTTATTCGTCCGTTATTATATTATTTTTTCGAATAATTTCATTTTATAAACTTAAAAACCTTTTCGGTCCATTATATTATTTACAAAAAAGGCATTATTTTAAGTATTAAATAAATTTTTATCCCCGAATTATAACGTTAACGTTTTGGTTCCGATTAGGTATAATATGATTTAGTTAGTAGCTTTATAATATATGTCATTAAGGTTTAAGTTAAATCGGGCAAATCGAAATACTGCAAAGAATATATCGGGTTACGTATTAATTATTACGAAAAAAAATAAAACCGATTTTTTTCTAGTATTTATTAATAAAGTTTAAATAAGCTAAAATAAGATTCGATAATAATTTAATACTAATTATGGATATTTGTAAAAAATTATTTAAATTTTTTAAGTATTAAATTAATTAACTTATTTATATAGTCGGATTAAAATAATCAGATTTTCTTTTTAGGTTTATTTTTAATATTTTTGATATTGAAAAATTATTATAAGTTTTTACCTTTTCTCAAGGTATACTGTTTTTATATTTATTAGATTAATTAATCGACAAAGGTTTAATTCTTTTTCGTAATATGTTATAATAATATGGTTTACAAAAAAAATAAATACCTATTAACCAATAAAATAATAAAATTCGTAAAAAACGGGATGAAATCCTAATGTTTTATATGTTTTAATAATGTCCTGTTATTATAGCAAAAATAATTCCCTTAATCCATATAATGCTTTCCTAATTAAGAAATTTTTATTACGTTACGGGTATTTTAAGGGCGTTTTTATATATATTTTGTAAAATAAATTTGTATTTATAAAAGCGTTTATAGCATTATATTATTTAAGTCTTAAGTTAAACTGAACCGTAGTAACGATTAGAATTTAAAACAATTTTTTAATAAAAATAATTACGTATATATCGCCATAAGTAATTTTAAGTTATTAATCGCTTTATATGACAAAACGGGCTTTGTATTTTTGGAATTAGTTATATTTATTAAACTTATAAACGTATATCCATATATATTTTAAAACCTGTTTTTTTAGCAAAACACTAATTAACGGCTTTTCAGGATCGCATTTTTTTATGGTTTTATAAATAAACTTTTTCGGTTTTACGGAATGTTTTTCTTAACGGGTATATATTTAGCTTTTTATAGTTTTGCGACAGTAGAAGTAAGTTCCGCTTTTATATCCGGTTTTATAATTTAAATACCGTTTTATATAACAAGGTATTATTACTGTTTTAATTAAGGCAATACGTATTTCGGATAATTAATTTTTTAAATTTCTGGAATTTACTGGCGGGTTATCGTACGTATTTATAGAGAAAATTAAACGTCCTATATTAAATAAGGTTTTCTATATTTTGTATTTATTTCGGATAATACCTTTTTAATACGGAATATATAGGGAGCTGACGTTTATAACTTATAAAATATTTTCGTTTTTTACCGTTATTCTGGGTTAAATAGTATAAGGAAAACTTAAGGCTATTTTTATTTTTCCGTCGGCATAATAATCGTAATAATTATTAAGGCAAACGTTAATGGCAATAATGATTTAGGGAACGGAAATAATTCGAATATAATGGTCGTATAAAGATAATCAATTTCTTATAAATAGGTTTATTTTTCCTTATTTTGTACGTATTTTACGTTAATACCTTTTTAAAGTTATCCTTTTTATTTAATCGGTAATTAAATTATTTTATTTAGATTTTTAATTTTTTTTATATATAAATTTAATATTTATTGTTTTAATGAGGTATTTTTATTTCTCAAAATAACTTTTGTAATTTTTTTATAATATGCAAACAGTAATCTTTTAAGTTTTTAATATTACTTAAAAAGGTAATTTTTTCGTTTAATTATATCTTTCAAATAGCAATACCCTTATTACTTAATACATTTCAAATTTCGTAAATATTCGTAAATTGGTAACCGACGAAATAACTAATTTACGTTTTGGGATTTAATTTTTAAAACTTTGTTTTTTATAGCGATAATTATTATAACGTAAGTTATATAACCGTATATTCGTAAATAAACTTATTAAACTTTTTAATTAAACATTATAAGGCCGTTTTTGTACGTTAAGTAAATATAATAAATTTCGTACAGGTTTTATTAAAAAATACATATCTAAAAGTGCGGTTATATAAATATATTACCGTTTTAAGGATATATACGATTAAGAACGAAAGTAATTTAATATTATTTCGTATTATAGTTATTTCTTCCTTAATTACATTTTTAATCGTTTTATACCCCCATTTTAAACCTGGGTATATAATAATAAAAATTTAAGTTTAATATTAAAAAAAGTAATTAAAGCATATTTCGAAATTAATAATTTTTCAAAATTCCGTTTTCGTATTTAATTACTTTTAGGAACACTTTATTTTAATTTTTTAGAATTTTTGAAAAGTATTGAAACGTTATAATTAATGTATTCCGCTTTCGGTTCGTAAGGTAAATATTTTAAATAAAACCTAAATATTTATCCGTGGCAAATATAACGTATTTATTTTTTTAAGGTTTTTTTAAAGTTTATAAAATCGATAACGACTTTTTATTTTAATCGGGATATTCTTTTTTTGGCTTGCAGCGTATTAACCTTTTAGCTTTCGCCTTATTATATGCTTAATATTCAATTGTTGTAAGACCTTTTAAATAAATGTTTTTCCTATAAAATTATAATTAAACGATTATTTTAAAATTTAAATAACTTAATTTTAAATACTATATAATACCGCTATTAATCCGTTATAATTGCGTTATTTTTAAATTAATACTTCATTTAAAAGTTATTAAAAATATATAAATAATTATTACGTTAATATTCTCGATAACCGATTCATTATATTTATTTATTCACGTAATAATTATTTAATTATATTTATTTCGCATAAAATTATTATTTCTCCGATTGTTTTATTAATAATCTTTTTTTCGGAACTGCCGGAAAAATACCAAATTATATGCGAAATTTTTATAATATATTATGTCGTAAAAATATGACGTTTTAATACCGTTAAAGCTTCGTAAAATTATATTAACCTTTTCGTACTCCTTAATCGGGACAAAATTATTACCCGCGTATATTTTGTTATTTTATACGATAAGTTTAAAAGTTAAAAATCTGTTAATTAAGTTAAAAATATATATCGTAAACCTTAAATCCAAAAAAGCTCAATTTCTTAAAAGATAAAATAAAATATTGATAATATTACCTTAATTAATAATTAAAAAGTATGGCAGTATTTGTTATATTTCTTTTAAAAATTAATTTATTTTTTATATAATAAGTTTTTCCATAATATTCGATAAACGGTCAATTTTTTCATTTAAAGATTAATCGGCGGAAATTTATTTTTAAATAATTGTAACGGGCACGATATGTAGATTGAACGGAGACACGGCCTAACAAAGGTTTATATTCAAGGTAAAAAGGAAAAGGGAGAAACAGCTAGCCACTAGCGAAGTAACTGCTCCCTATATACATATGGGTAAGCTCAGGCTAAGGAGTTTATTCCGTAAGTCCGAGCTGCCTTATAAGCTTTAGCTTATAATATTACTCTCTTTTTCGCCTTAGAAAATAATAAGATTACGGTAAGGCGGCGGCGGCTTTATTTATATTTTTTTTTATCCCTGTTCGTATTTTTATATTTTCGCTAATTCCGTTTCCGTTTTTAAATAATTTTTCTAAATTATTAAAAGTAATTATATTTTCGAAATTATTATATATTTTTTATATTAGTTCGGCGTAACCTGCCTATTTTACCAATAGTTTTTTTCGGCGACCGCAGCTTATATACTTATTTTCGGCCTTTAATATATATTTTATTACATATTTTGTTTCTTTTTTTTTAATAATATCGGTAATAATTAATTATTATTTAAAATTTAGTTAAATAATAAACCCTTTATTATTAATTTTAGAAATTTTACGTTAAAATTTAGATATATCCCCGATAATATATTTAATTTTATAATATTATGCGGTATAATCGTAATAATTTTATATTTAACGTATATTTAAAATAACCTTTTAAATAATTACGGAATAATTATATTCTTTAAGTTTTATTATATTAAGTTTTTTTATTTCAAAACGTAATATGTATTTTTTAAAAATATTAATTAATTATTTTATATGGGCTTATATTAACGCCATTATAATATATGCGAATTTCGTATTTTCTATAACTTTTTAACAAAATTAATAACTTTTTTAATTTTAAAGATTAATTAAGGAATTATTAATATTTTGTTAATAAGCTTTATATTATATTTATAAAATAAAAAACGAATATTTCTAACGAAAGGGTTTTGCCGTTAAAAACTAGTTATATTATGCGTAATAATTTAACTTAATTATATTATATGTAATTTATAAAATAACGGAAATATACGAAAATTTTTAATTAATTTCTTTCGTAATTCTATCCGGTAAAAAATAATAAGATATATTAAATTATATAAATAAATTCAAAATTTATTTATTTTAATATTTCCTTTATTTAATATTACGTTTTTAAGAAAACCGTAATAGTTTTAATAATAAGTAATAAAATATTAAATATATGCTTTTATATTTATGTTAAGAATTAATTTTAAAAAAAGGGTTTTATTAAACGATTATAAAATATTATAAAAGAATAAAGTTTTTTTTAATTTTGTCAATAAATCGATTATAAGGTTTATCGCAAAATCTAAATACAAGTAATTTAAAATAAAAAAAACCATAATAACACTTTTTTCGTTTTTTTATACGTATAACTTATTATATACGTTATAATTACGGCAAAAACGGCATATATTTTAAGTCTATTCCAGCTAATAATAATTACGCATTAATATTATTAATATAATGTTTTTTTAGGTAAACAGTAATATATAAATCGTATATCCGTTAAATTAATAATGTCCGGAACGGTTTTTAAATTAAGATTTAAATATATTTTTTAAATTATAAAAAACCTTTAAAATTAAAACAATATTCCGTTATAAAAACTTTTACCGTATTTATAATTAAAGAAGAATTACGTAATTTTTGAAATGCGGTAATATATGCCATATTTAAGGTTGTATTTTTAATAATTTTTAAATTTTGTATTTCTTAAACGTTTTTTTCGAAAAATATTTTTTACCGGAAGATATAATTGGTCGTTCGTTATTATTTCGCTTTAAATAAATTACGATTATTAGTATTTTTTAAATCCGTATTAACTCGTTAAATAATTATTTTTTCTTAATTAACAAAGTTATTTACCTTTTAAACCTAATATATTTTTTGCTGTAAAATACGTTGTATAATTTGCCAAATATAATATTAAATTAATTTACTAATTTATGAAAGCGATATTTAAATACGAAATTAAAGGTAAATAAAAAACCAGCTTATCGAATTTATTTTTTAATACATTTACGGATATTTATAAAATATTCAGAATTTACGTAGTTTATTAAATCGTAAAAAGGTTAATTAATTTTTAAACTTTTTTTCTTTTGCGCTAATGCTTTAATAATAATTAATAACTTTTTATTGTATATTTCGTAATTATATTTAATTAATAATATGTTTTTTAAAATATACGTAATTAATCGTAAACGCCTTAATAAATCGAATTAAAATAAATATTTTTTAATTATTTAGCCGGAATAATTTACTTTCATTATTATTATTGTTTTTTGAACTTTAATACATAAAAATAAAGGTTATAATAAAAAGCTTTTTAAATTAATTAAAAATTTATTGTTTTTCGTTTTTTTGGTAGAAAAAAATCTTTTTTTAATTAATCGTAAAAAAAACCCGTTATCTCGTTAAATCTTTTATAAAGGTTCGGTAAAAATTAACGAACCCGATAAAACTTTTAACCCTTTTTATGTTGATAAAGTCCTTTTGTTTCCGAATAACGGTTATCTTTTTGAAATTAATTTTTAAATTTATTTTTATTTCGATAATAAACCTGAGGTATTTCGTTTCTTAGAATACGAATTCGTATTTATCCGGGTCCAGTTTTAATTTTATTTCCGTTAAATAACAGAATACCAGTTTAATTTTGGCTATATAATCGGTTCGAAAACCGGACAAATACATTAATATATTATTTTTATATATATAGCAAAAAGTATTAAATTAATGTTTTAACGTAATATTAATATAACGTTAAAAATTAACCGGTATACCGTTAAGGCCGAATAAATATATTAATTATTTGAAAAACCCGTAACATATACGGAATACAATTTTTTATTTATTTTCTTAATAGATACGTAACCGATAAAAAGCTATTCGAACGTTAAATTTCGTAAATTACCAGGCTTATAATAAGGTTCGTAATATTTCTTTTATTAACAGAAAGAAATAACGGTTTTATTTCATAATCTTATTTAATTTCTTATAATTTACGCAAAATTATAAACCCTTATTAAATCTGTTTGCAAATAATACCAAAGTACTTATAAAACAATTATTAACCCGAATTTAATTTTTATCGAATAGGTTTATAAGTATTTTACGTAAAATCAATAATTCCTTCTTTAACATTCCGTATAAGAGTTCATATAAAATTACTTTTTCTTAATCCGAAATATTTATTTTTAAATTTATTATTACGTTATTATTATTATAATAAAATAATGACGATAAACTTTATTATTTGCCAAAGAATCTCGGAATTCCCGTATTTGTTTAAGAAAATATTTTATTGTATTTTTAAAAATTAATTACGGTTTTATTTTTAAAAGTTTATTAATATTTTTTATAAAAAATACAAATAATTATATTTTATTTTTCTGATAATGGCTTTGCCGTATTATTACCGCGAAAGTTATAACCGTTATTAAACGGGCTTTTTTATACTTCTTTAACTGCTTTTTTAAGCGGTCCTTAAATTTCTTATTAAATTATTTTTTTTGCATAATATAAGCGGGGTAATATCGTGCGTAAAATAGATAAATTATTATTTTACCTTACATACGATATTATTATATTTTATTCAAGGTTTTTTTAAAAATAAAAAAATAAAATAAAATTTTAATTACGTATCTTTAAATTCGTTTTAAGCAGCCGTCCAAATTTACGTTAACGTAAATAATTTTTCAAATTGCGATTATTATAAGTTTATTATTTTTCGTTAACTTTAACCGACAAAATATAATAAATATATATTATAATTTTAAACGGTAAATTCATTACTAATTAAACGCAAAATAATAAATATATTTAATATTAATGAATACATTTATATATATAATATTATTAATTAAAACGTCCAATATGAAAAAGGTATTATTTAATTTATTATTAACTTTTTGTAATTGTTCCTTTATTACGTCCGTTTTTTATTAATAATTTTTAACAAAAATTATTTTTTTAAAATTTCGTTATCCGAATTATTATTTTCGTTAACGGCATTTCGTAAGCTTATTATCGTAATTTCCGTTTTAACCGGACGAAATTACTTTGTGGGTTTATATTTAAGGTATTACTAATTCGAATAATTCGTGGCGGCGTAATAAAAACATTATTTTTTTTGTTTCCGAACTTCCATTTCGTTATCGGAAAACTATTTTGCATAAAGCCGGTTATTCAAGTTTTATTTCGAGCCGCCTCCGGATCGGTTTTTTTAATTACTTTGTTATTAGTTTATAAATTTAAAAATTAACGTAATTAATTATATAACGTCCGTTATAAATATATCCCCTTAAACGTTTAATATTTAAGCCGATTTATTAATTTGGCCGACATATTATTATTGGTTAATCGTTTCGCTTTTTTTACCGAAATACCAAGTCGTCGTTTTTTTATTATATAATAATCGGGCAAAACTTTTAAATAATTAATCACCTTTTTTATTTTACGTATTTAATAGTTATAATCGTTATAAAATATATTTTTTACAATTAATATATTACAGAATTACGTAATAATACCGGCGTTTAGAGAAATTATTTTAATTATTAAGGGTTACGTTAGGCCTTTATATTTGGCCAACTTAAATTTAAAATTTAATAATTAATTTTAAAATTATTAATTATTACTTTACCTTATATATTATAATTACTTTTTAATAAATTATATTATTTATTTATTTTCGAATTATTTTTTATATAAAGGAAAAATTTATCGATATCAAAAACCTTTTGTAATATTTTTATTTTGAACTAATAATTAAATTATAATTCCTTTTCGGTAAATATAAATATTATAACACCTAAGCAAGTTATTATAAAAAACCGGAAATAAACCGGTTTTCTTATATTTTCGTACGGAATATAACGACAAATAAATAAAACGTTTTTTATTTCCCGTTTTACGAAAACTATTTTATAAGTTTACGATTCGTTTTTGCAAACGTATTATTAAGCGGCGGGCCTACCATAAATCCTTAATAAAGCGGATTTTATTTTATAATACCTTTTTTTCCTTCCGTTTTTATTAAATGGTATTTTTTTATTTCTGTTATTCGGTTAAGCAAATTATTTATCGTTTCGTTATAATTAAAAACTAATTTAATAAATTTCTTTTGTTATATATTAAGTTTTTAAAGCATATTTACGAATATGCGGTACTATAAATTTTCTTAATGATTCCGGATAAGATTAATGCCGTAAGTTCGCCCATAATTTCGTTAATTATATTATCTCGTAATTATCTTCTTATAAAACTTTTTTTAACTTATTATCCGTAACCAAGGTATTTTTGGAAAACGTTTCGTTTTTACTTAATTTCCTAAAAACTATAATAAGTTATACCTTTAAATATATGTGACGGATACGATACGTAAGTTAAACGGAGGTACGGCCCAATAAAAATTTATATTCAAAGTAAGAAGGAAAAGGGAGAAACAGTTAGCCACCAGCAAGATGGCTGCTCCCTATATACATATGGGTAAGCTCGGGCTAAGAAACTCGCTCCGTAAGCCCGAGCTGCCCTATAGGCTCTAGCCTGTAACAAATATATATTATTATTTTATCGTTAAAACGGGAACCATTTAAAGTTTTCTTAACAAATACATAATAATAATTAAATAATATATAATAATTGTTTAAGTACGTTTTATAACTGGTATTTTATACTTTTAATTTTTAACGTTTTCGCTTATTACTGTTTCGGTCCCTATAAAAACCCTTATAGTTATTTCGTTTCGGCCTACGGCTTATGGTTTTTTTTTCGCGGTTAAATGGTAATATTTTTGGGATTTTCCTAATTAAAATCTTTATAATTAAGGAAATTTATAAATATCCCGTAAAACGTTAAAAATAATGTCTGAATATTTCGGAATAAAAATATAAAATGTGCTATGATTTAATAATCCAGAAAGTTAATTACCGTTTTTTAAAAATTATTCGTATTATTATCGATTTCAGCTTTTTTTATAATCTGGAAAATAATAATTTATATCCTAATTATAAAAGCTAATATTATATATAAATCGTTAATCTATATAATCGTCGTTTTAATTTTTGGAATATTATTTCGTTATTTTAAAACTATAACTTTTTATTATTTTATAATTTATTGGTTTAAATATTTGCCAAATTTGGAAATTTATTTCAACGTTTCGCGATATTTCCGTTAGATGTTAATTAAGAATTTGCTATTATATATTTTATTGAATTTGTCCTGGTTAGCATATTATTTTCTTAAGTTTTTTCCTGGAAAAAAGCTAGTTTTTTTAATCGTTAAAAATATCGATTTTAAAACCTATTTCGTAAGATCGTTAATACTGTTGCGGAAAATATGGTATTTCCGATTTTTGTATGTATACGCCGTAAAATCCTAATTATAGGTTTATTTACTTTCGGTCGTTATTTTAAAGGTATTAATTAAGTAATTAGTATAATCAATTTTTTCGGTACCTTTTCCGAAAAATATAAATATAGATAAGGAACCGCTTAAGGTATTAATTCGTATCATATAACGGATTTATCTTTTTATATAAAAAGCTATATTAGGTTTTATAAGTTTTATAAGTTATTAAAATTTTTAATTAAAATCGATATAATCCCAAGTATTAAACGCGTATGCTTTAAATTAGAATTCGCTTTTAAAACGATACTAATCCTTAAGGTCCTTATAAATAACGGAGGACGTTAACGGTACGGTCGTTATTATTATTATTAACGTATTTCGATAATTATAATTATTATATAGCTTATATCGTTTTAATAATAAGTAATTAATTAATATATGCCCTAATTAAGCGAATAAAACTTTTAATTATTAGATATAAGAGATATCAATTATATATATATTAATAACTAGTTGCAGATGCTTTAGAACGCGTACTGCACTTTAAGGTGATCTAGTCCCGGAACATATATGTTTCGATCAGAGGTAATATTCTGTATATGGGGTGCTAGAGCACCCCCTGCTAGCCGACACGAGTCGGCTACCAGCCTTATCCTTATAAGGGTTGTATTTTCACATATAACGACAGTTTTCCGAAAAATCAACAAACGGATAAGATATAAGTTCCAGCAAAATAGCAAAAGCATTTAGTACGAAACATACACGAATATCAATTACATAAATATTCAAAGATTTACAAAACCTTAAAACTGCTTTAACGCATATATTTTTTCCTTAAAATGAAATTAACGGTATAGAAAATTATACGGCAATACAATATTTCCGTCAAAATAAAAGTTGCATAACATAAGCCATATAGAAAATTACAACTATTACTAAACGCAGAACGAGCGTAATATTTAGTTACATTCAATTCTATTACCAAATTTCTTATATTAAAAAATCCAATTACGGGAATATATTGCGATAATATTCTCGTAATCATCGATCGATTTACAAAATCTTGTTATTTTTTACCATATTATAAAAATATAAACGCCGAATAAATAATATATATTTTTTCACATGTACTTTTAACATATATAAATTATTAATAAAAATATTTTAAATAAAAACTAAATATTTGCATTTAAGTTTTAATAAAGCCTAAAAACGTAAATTAATTTAAATTGTAAGTTAGCTAATATTTTTAAACTTTAACTAAATAAATAAAACGAATTAAATTTTAAATATTTATTTGCGATATTATATTAAATACGAATAAAATATCTAAGTTAAACAATTATTAATTATATAACTGGTTTATAATATTAGTTATTACGAAAATATTACAATAATATTTGCGAAAGTAAATTCTGATTTTATTTCAAAACTTTACAGAAAAATATGCGATAACGATTTAATTAATATTAAACTAATTTTTACGTTAAAATTATTACGATAACTATATCAGAAAATAAAAATAAAAATAAAATTCGTATATAACCAAATTTATAAATATTATAATTAGAAAAGGTTAAAAATATTTTAAAAGGGGAAAATAATGTTTCTTATTACTAAATTTATTTAAATAAAAGGATTTATAAAACGTTCATTTCTAAATATACCGGTCTATATAAAATGGTTAAAAAAATCTTAGAAAATAATTATTAATTAGAATTTTTACTTAAAGTTAAAGTTTATTTAATTTTTTCCGTTTTTTTATTCAAATTAATAACAAATATAATCAAAATATATATAGCATAAAACGACGTAAATGTAAAAAACAAATAAATATATAAAGTGGAAAAGATTTTCGATATACGAAAATAAAACGGCTTTATCTAATATTTAATTAAGTGGAAAAAGCACTCAAATTTCGAAAATATCTAAGAATTTGCTAAAAATCTTATTAACGTTTTGTAAAATAATGGATAGCTATGAGCTGGGTAAGGTAATCTCCGACCAGTCGTAAAACAGATTTTAAGAAATAAATGTATTAGGTTATTTCTATTTGGCGTTTCTTACTAGCTGCCAGTTAATAGATTTATATTAATAAATACGTCGGTAGTTAATTAGTAGCTGGTCGGTTACCAGCTTTATTTTTATAAAGGCTGTATTTTTATAATTACTTTTCTTTTTTAAATTATTAGTTTTAATAATATTATTATTTATTTGATATAATGCATTGTGTATATCTGGTTACGTATATTTGCTAATAATTTACCGTTATATTATATTATAAATAATTATCGTAATAATTAATACGCATTATATTATGTAATTAAATTTGTTCCACCTAGTGTTATATTATAATTTATTTCTTAACCTTATTTTATTTACTTTATTCTCTTTTTTCTTTTGCGTTTATATTTTTATTTCTTTTATGTACGCATTTTATTTAATTTTCCGGTTTTTTATTTCGCCTTTTCCGTTTATTTTACGTATTATTTCCATTTGCCATATTTCTTTTTCGTAAGAAATTCCAAAAAAAAATAATATTTTAATATTAATAAGGATCAAGATTTTCTTTAACGTTATTTTTTCGATACCGATAATAATAAACCATATTATATTTAAATAATATATCGATATTTTGATTACCGTATAATTTATGTTTAAATTCTGGGCACCTTAAATTGTATCGTAATTAATTATTATTATAAAATATTTCGTATAATACATAATTATTTTTAATATTATTAATATTATTGTTTGATTTCCGTTTAAATTTTCATTGTTTTTAAATATACCGCCTAAATAATTTCTTAATTCGGTACCAATAATTAGGAATTAATTAACGAATTCGAGAAAATTCGTATTATAAGTACTTAATACCAAGGTTTTAACGTAATTACGGTTAGTCGTCGACTCGACGTCCTTTATAAAGCCGAATTCGCCCTTAATATAATTATTATTAAAAAACATCATGTTTTAATATAACGAAAATTAATTTTTAATCCTTTTTTATAATTGCGGAAATCCAATTTTCATACTATTTTATAAATTTACAAATTTAGCTTTTTTTGTTAATATTACGATTCTTTTTTTATTATTCCGTAATTAATTTCCGACTAAACGTAATTTGATAATACCTTTATATATAAAACGATTTTCAAAAACTATTATGTTATTACGTTTCCCGTTTATAAACATTTTCCGCCCGTTTTTTAACGTTTTAATAAAATTTTAATATTTATTAATAATTATAATTAAAAAAAGGTTTTATTTAGCAAAACTGTTACTAAATTTAAATACGTTAAACGTTTTAAAAATAATATCTTATTTCCGATTAATAGCAAATTATATTCCGGTTATTTAGGCCTTATTTTTCGTAAAAAAATAAAATATTTTTAAATTCCTTCGGGATATTATATTTAATAAATTTAATAAGCGTATTTATTTTTTGCCATTATATATTTTCCGATTAGTTTCCGATATTTGTACATTAATTTCCATACTAAACGTATTAAAAATTAATTAGTGCAAAACTTAATAATTAAACGTAAATATATATTTTCGAAATAAAATTTTAACTTTTTTTATATTACTTATAGGTTTTCGACCGGTATATAATAAAATAAATATTTGCTAAAAACTTAAAAATAATTATATAGCTAAATAAAACTTTAACATTAATATTTTAATTTTATTAAAAATTATTTTTTATAATTCTTATAATTATTAGATAATTATTTTCCGATCGGGCTGTTATTACTTTACGGTTTTTAAGTTATTTTATTTTTTATATACGTATTTACCTTTTTTCTTATAATATTATAATATCTTAAGTACGTATTTAAGGTATTTTCGGGTTTTTATATATTATATTTAACGGAATAATCTTCTTATTTAATTAAATATTTACCTTATTACTAATTATTTCGATACTAAACGATATTTTGTATTATTTATTTTTCTTATTTCTTTATTAAATCCGGTAATATTATTTAAACCTTATCCGGTTTTCGGTTATATTACGGTTTTAATAAAAATATAAAAATATATTATATATTTCTTAATATTTCGTAAAACATATTACTTTATAAGCTTAAAAACTTATTTACTTTTTAATGGTAACCGAAATATAAATAAATATAAATTCTTTATTTTTTAATATAAACTGTTTAATGAAAAAAATTTACTTATTATTTTAATTAAAATTCTCTAAGCATATAACGTTAATTATAATATTTTTTAAAATTTAGCGTTATTTTTTCCTAATATTTATAAATTATTTAACGAATAACCGCCATTTTTCGAAATACTTTTTAATTTCTTATATTTATGCTTTAAAGTTTTATAAGAAATATTTCATTATTTTTAAATGGTATTTATATAAGGTTTCGAACCAAAAACGGCCAGTAAACGCATTTTATATATTATTATATACGGATTTCGCATTTCGTAATAACTTTATTTAATTATTTTCATATTTATTAACGTAATTACGGAAATAATATTTTAAAACTTAATAAATATATTCCGTTTAGTTATTGGTTTACGGATAATAAATAATTAATATTTGTTGTTTTACTTTTTACTTTTTATAGAATTCCGCTTAAAGTCAATTTGTAAATAATCTATTTTTATTGTTAATAATTCCGGCTAACATAGAAAATTTATATTTAATTTCGTCGTAAAATAATTAGGCTAATTCGGTTACGATTAAGGTTTTAATCATAAAAATAAATAATTTTAATTTCGTAAAACGGTTCATAATTACCAAAATTACGTTATATTTTAGCCGGTTTAAACCTAAGTTTTTAAAACATTTCGTAATAAAATACAACGAAACTTTTTAAAAAATTATTTAAGTAACGATAAAAACTATAATTATTTATATAGTTTATAACGTAATGTTATTATGCCTTAATAATTCGGATATTATTTATTATATTTTTGTAATAAAAAGCTTTGAGTATTAATTTTAATATATAAATATATTTTACATATTTTATTTTTAAATTATTAAAATATCAACTAATTAATTATTTCCGTAAAACGACTTATAACAAAATTAATAACATATTTCGATAATATAAAACCTTATTTATGTCTAAAAAATATCTTTTTTTTCTTTCAGCTTAATATTTAATTATTCGTATTAATTTTATAATATTTAAATCTTTGATTTATAACCTTTAAATCTGATCGTGAAATTGACGGAAAACTTTCGGCTATAATGCCATTTCGTTTTTGGTTAGTTTTTTCGCTAAGGAACGTAAAATATATTAATTATAAATAATAACTTTAATATTAATTTCGTTTTCCTTAAATTTTTTCGGAATTCGATCGTAATGCAGTCGTAATTTGCAATTATTATTATTTAATTGTTAAGCGTATTATTACTATAATTTATATTTGCATTATTACTTTTAAACGATAAATTTGGCAAATATATAATTTCTTATTTTCCCTTTTTTTCGAAACTTTTTGTAATCGTATAATAAAGGTTTTTCACTTTTTTACGCGGATAATAATTACCTAAATTTCCGTTGCTTAAAATGTATTTACGAATTCTGTAATAAACGAATTTTGCATTATTTTTATAAGGCTCTTTTCCTTTTTATAATATTTTAAATTACGTTATATATTTGCGACCGTTTTCCGTACGTTTTTCGGCATATTATTCGTAAATACGAATTTTTAAATAACATGAAAATTACGTTTTTATACGCGATTCTTTTAATATATAATCCGGGCGTTTAAATAATTTATTTACCGGATTAATAGCGCCCGGTTAATATTAAATCTTAAAATCAAATTACGTAAAACGGTAAATTTATCGGTTAACTTTCTTTTAAGGTTACGCGTTAACGCCTTTATTATATCTTTTAACATTATATAATCGGTAAATATTAAAAAAAAAATTCCGTACCTTTAAAGTATTACTGTTAATATTTTAAATATTTTAAAATTAGTAATAATTTTTATTACCTTATAACTTATAGTCTTTCGATTGGATTTAATTTTTACGACCAATATACGATTAAACGTTAATATTTTCCGTATTTTTAAAAGAATATCCTTATTATAGTTTTTATCGAAATATTTATTTTAACATTAATATTTTTAATATTATCTTAATATCGAAAAGTAATTGCCGATTAAAAGGTATTTTTTAAATTTCGGAACGTGTTTTTATTTTTTCAGATTATCAGATTTTTATTACTTTATTTTTACCTTACGTCCTTTTTAAAAGCCTAATAATAAGTTTAAAAATATACAAATAATAAACGATAAATTTCTAATAAAAATTCGCAAATCCTAAAAAGATTTAAATATTGTAAATTAATTTTGGCTTTGACCATATTTCGATAATATCTATCCGTTAATAATTTATTTCGAAACCGTTAATATTAATTATAAATTTTAAAAACTTTATTTTTTACCACAAGTGGTATTTAAACCTTTTAATAAATAATTAATATTATAATAACCGTTTGTAAACTAATGAAAAATATTTGGTATATTTTTTTCTGCTATCAGAATAATTCATTATATTATTTAAATATATTATATATATATAATTCATTAATTTAATTAATATTTCATATGTATAAACTTAAAACTTAATTAACACGTTACTAAGGCCAAATAATATAACAGTATATTTAAATTATTCGTATTACGTTTGGAAAACAGTTTTTTATTAATCGCCTTTTTTAATTTTAATATAATAAATATTTTTAAAATTAATTTTCGAAAATATTTTAATTAATCTTAGATAATTTATTACTTTTAAGATTAAGGGTAAAAAATATCGATTTCTTATTATTACCCGATTTAATATTTTATAATTAACGTATAATCGAAAATTGCCGTCCTTTTTAAGCATAAATAATACTAATACCTTTATATTTATTTTCGAATAACGTATTCGGTTTATTTTTAGGTTTTTTTCGGATATATTTTTCGAATACCTTTTTTAAGTTTTCAAAATAAGACAAATTAGGCAGAATAAAGGCGTTTTCCTTGGGATCAAATTTGTTACATATTTTACCTTTAATAATTAAAATATTTTTTTCGTTATTTTTTCGGAATATATTTGCCGAAAGATTTTTAAATATACAAGAAGGTTAATTATCCCTTATTTGTATTATTTTCCAAACTTCGAAATATTTAGTTTTTTGGCTAAATTTATTAAATTAACGGTATAAATTTATTTATTATAAATTTGTTAAGTTTACGGTTTTTTATTGATTAATTGTTTATAATAATTCCAATATTTATTAATATATAATTAAATTTAATAAAAGTTTTATTTTATTTATTCCGGGTTTAAATAATAAGAAATTAAACGTTTTCTAATTATAACGTATTATAAAATAAATTTACTTAAACTTTTATTTATTTCCGATATTATTAATTATATTAACGGGAATTTCGTAAGCCCCATAATATTTAATATACGCGCCGTTAATGCCGATAAGATCCGGAATATCTACGGAAATTAATTAAAAATTAAGCGTTTTTGTTAATTTTCTGCTTATAGTATTTACTTATATTCCGGTATCTATATTTATTTATATTATTATATCTTTCGTATTTTTTAATAAAAGCCTTTTTTCTAAAAAGCGGTTTTATTTTAATCGTTTTATAGTTATTAACCGAAATAAATTAAACGTATACGTTTATTCCGGCTTTTTTTTAGGTTTACGTTAGGGAATTAATTTAATCTATCGTTATATATTATGACGTTTTGTATGTCCTTCGGAAATCAATTTTCGTATAACCGAAATAATAAGGTTTTTATATTCTTTTGAATTTTACAATTTACGTTTTTATAATCTGGTTTTTTAGAATTGTAATACTTAAATATGTTTTTATAAAAATTGAAGATATTAAATTATGTAAATTTATTCCGATCAGAATTAAATCGGTAATTATTTGCCTTCCGAATATAAAAACGCCCGTAATCCTTACTGCTTTTACGCGGTATTTTTAATTTGCTTTAAGAATTTTTTTTCCGAAAACGTAAAAATAAAATCGTTTATTCTTATTAATGTCTTTAGCGGAAAATAATCGGTTTTATTTTGCCTTCTTTTAAACGTTCTAATAATATTTTATTTTATTTATTATATTATTAATTTGTTTTAATTTAACCTTTTTTTGTAACAAAATATTTCGTAAGCTTAATATTAATTAATAACAATAATTAAAAATAAAGCGTTTATTATCCCGATTATTTTCCGTGTTAAAAATATTTATGAACTTTATTTTATAAATTAAGAACTTTTATTTAACATAAAAATCCAATAACGATTAATAGTATTATTATCATAATTCTATAAATTGTTTCCTATATTCTCTATTAAGAAAATTAAGATTTACGTTACTTTTCCTAATAAAACTTTACAAGTTTTTTATTTTCAATTATTTTTCATAATTAAAATAATTAAACGTAACGCAATATAATTATTAAATATTTATAATAAAATTATTTCGCCTTAATGTTTCAACATAAATTTCCGTAACAATTTTTATTTAATTTTCTTTTTTTAATCCACGCGCCTTTAAAAAATTTCGAACAATTATAACGCAATATTCGCTTATTACAGTTAGGTTTTTAGGACAATATCGTAATTAATTTAGAAAGTTTTAATTTTTTTAATTTATGCCATTATTTGTTATTCGGCTTATTATCGGAATAATTTCAAATATTATTCATTTTATTAAGGAATAATTTTTAAAATGTAATTATTATTACAAGGTTTAACTTTTCTTTATTTTGAATTCCGGAATATAATTGTTATATTACGCCCATTTTTCAACCGTTTAATTAATAATTATTAAAACGTATCATTATTATATATATAAAGTAATTCGGAATTTCGAAAACTATAATCCTTTATCCGTTAAAACTTTATTATAGGTTTTTTCGCCTGTTTCCGTACCGTAATTAATCGTTCGTTAATTAGGTTCGAATCAGCGATCTTTTCGATTGATAACTTAAGTTTATTTTATAATCAGCAAATTTTATTTTTAATAATTATTATATTACTCTTTATAATAAAAATAAAAAAAATATAAAATAATGGATAATTATAATTTAAATAAGGTAATTATCAATTAATCGTAAAATAAATTCTAGAAAATAAATATATTAAATTATTTTTATCTGGCGTTTCCTATTAACTGCCAGGTAGTGGATTTATATTAGTAAGTGAGTCGGTGGCTAATCGATGGCTGGTCAACTACCAGCCTCATCCTCATAGAGGCTATATTCTCACACGTTTAACGATTATTGAAGAATTTTTATCAATAACGACGGAATTATCCAAAATAATGGCATTATAATTTATTAAATCCAAAGAAGAAAACCCTTAATTTACCGCATTTTAATTAATAACGTCTATTTTATTTAAAACTTATACCTTAATTACGGACTTTAATTCCAAATAAATAAAGTTATTAAAATCGTTTAAAGATTAAAAAATACAATTAATAAATTTTGTACCTTAGGATTAATAGTATTAACGTTAACGACATATACGGAAAAACGCACAGAAATTTCAGATAAAAGCTTTTCGATTTTTAGCCTTTTTTAATCCCGCAATATAACGATTAATTGTGGAAATAAAGATTTTTATCTTATTATACAAACAGCCTTAATAAATATATTCCTTATAACCAAAAAATTTATTTATTATTTGGTGATTAAATTATTATAAAAAAATAAAAAATTGTATTAAAATTCTTAAGTTTATTTAAATTAATTAAGGTAAATTATTATTTAAATTTACGAAAACGACATTTAGATATACCGGAATGTGACGGCTAGGCGGTTTAACCAACTATTAAACCTTAAGTCGACGGGTTTATGTTGGCAGGAGTATCGTGGGAATCTGAGCAATAAATACAGTAATCTTGTTACGTCTCATAATACCAAGGGTGCCTTGGGTAACGATGTTATATTGCAAGCTGAAGCTATCTAAATTATGGAAATAATAAACGTATATATCTTAATCCCTTTATTATTGCTCATCTCTGCCTAGCAGAGCCCTGCTAAGCAGTTGCTCAGTGTTGCTCAATCGTGCTCAGTTGAGACCCGCTGAGCACTGATCACGTAACCCTGAACTAGCGTAGCTTTGTGATCTTGGCTGGACCGTTTTCGCAGGCCCAGCTGACTTGGGTTGTAACACGGAAAATATATTAATAAATACGGAAAAACTTGCCAGAAAAAAAGAAACCTTAAAAGTAAGACTTATGAAAAAAGGAGATCGTATTATGATCTAACGAATTATAGTTTCTAAAAACGGTTTGCTATAACTTAACCACAAATGCGGAATGGGGCAGATTACGTAATAAATTACCAATTTAAAGGTGGTAAGCCAGTAAGCCGGATCACCATATATACGCTTATTAGTTCCATAGTCTAGATAGCACCAGCTTGCAATATAATATCGTTACCCAAGGCACCCTTGGTATTACGAGACGTAACAAGATTACTGTATCTATTGCTCAGATTCCCACGATACTCCTGCCAACATAAACCCGTACGACTAAGGTTTAATAGTTGGTTAAACCCCGTAGCCGTCACAATACGCATTTTTTTCGAGACTGTATATAGCTTCTTTTTTTGCTAAAAGCAGCCTATCAAAGAAGAGAAAAGTATCATAGGGAAAACGGGGGCTTAAAAGACTCTAATCAGACACCCTTAGTAAGCTTTACTAGAGGCTATAAAAAGGACTTCGATCAGCTTTAATAGCTTGGGAACATCTTCTCTTCTTAAAGTTAGAGCTGTCAATATAGCCTCAATTTCTTCTGTGACATTTATTTTCTATGATGTAATTATATTTTCGTTAAGTTTTTAGCGCCCATCTTTTTATTGGATTACTGGTCTGAATTTATAATCTGAGATAATGTATTTATTCCCAGCAGATATAGATGTTGGTAAAATGAAGTCCTCGCGTTTATGAGGTTGTGAATAGTAGTTATACGGACAACCCTAGAAATAGCCGAATGGTTCGAAGTTACTCACAGGCAAAGGCGTTCAACGAGGACAAGAAGTTAGTGACGACAACAGAATGTGCTTGCTGCGTTTATAGGATCTCCTGATGTTCATCTGGAGGCGATTTGCTGATGCTGTCTCTGTGTCCCCTGGCCTAGCGTGCCATCGTTCACAGCGGAGTTAAACTAGAGATTAATATCGTAAGAGAGTATCGAACTTGCATCCTCCTGTTTATCCAAGGACATATTCCGCGGCTTGAACTACAGGCGTTCCCCACCGTAATCTCTCTTCCCACGCAGGTGGTACGATGGAACAGGTATACTCACGGATTGGCCCGAAAATCAGCAAGGACGTGGAGCCCACATGGCGCAAAGGTTATACGATCTGACATCTACCGGATCTCATGTAACGCTACTGACCTCATTTATGCCGCTACCGCCTTACATTGGTACCTTATCAGCTCAATATATGCATAAACTAGTCTCAGCGGCCAAGTAAGGAACAGTGTCTGCGTGATACTGCACTCCAATCAGGTCTTGTCAGATATAGGGGACATCAGTTGTGTTGTTGTATTCAGTTAAGTTGTAGGTGCTCTCGCACGCGTACAACTCTAAGTAGCTAAGCCACGGAACATATATGAGCCGATCAGTATGGGACCTTTCCGTATATGGGGAGCGCTCCGCACCCCCAGCGAGCTGACAGGTCTCCTTATTTAATTAAGCGTCACTAGGTTAAAAATATCCACCTTTTCTGGTTCCATATGCAGGGGTGATTGTATGCGTGGGGTGGCTCGTGGTTAGTGGCGGTGGAGTAGCAATTACGTAATATCTGAACAATCATGTTTGCCAACCGCAGCCGTGAGGTGAGCTTCCTCATATCGGCCCAGTTGTCAGCAACAGGTTATAATCCTGCTTTCTGAATTGCCCCTCTTGCTTACGCTCGTTCACCGCCAGATGCTCGTCGGAGACTATCCCCACCTTGCTTGGCAAATAGACATGAGTACATTTTTGATATTTGAGCGGCTAGGGATGTATATGATTGACATAGCACGAGAGGGGTAAGTTACGAAATAACTGATATATAGACCCGCCACCGTTGCATTCGGTATGTAAGATTGAACTCCAAGAAACATGTCGTATAATTATGACTCGGTCATAATACCTACCGACTCTGGTAAACGCTACAGTAGGAAAGGAGGATCGGCAACGCCGAAGCAAGTCACTGATAACGAAAGATAGTGTGTATCTTTAACGTAGCTTCATGGTCAGAAGGACGAAAAGATTTAGAGCTTTCTTACACCATATCACGACGTATTAAACATTTTGTTATGATCAGTTACCGCGGTGAGTAACAGTAGGTCCCACAAGAAAAGGAGAGTTCGACGGCAATTACTGGCACTATGGCTAACCCGCAAAGTGAGAATCACAGGGCAGCTAGCATCTGCCTTGTAGGCAGAAATTAAAGACACTGGGCTGGGCTCCATGTGTTCCTCGACCGGTGCCGATCCCATGATGGCTTTGGAAAATCTAGGCGGCTCCTATGATTTTCGGCGGGGTCTATAGGCACGAAACTCGATGATGGACCCTTTGAAACTACAACTCTGGCTCTCTATGCTAAAACAGGACAATGAGCGTGTAGATTAGAGATCTAACTAGCTATTTATCTAGGCGGCAGAGGCCTGTTATATATACACAACACTGACAAGGAGACATGTCACTGTACTTGTAGCTAAGATGACCCCCCCATCCGCGCTCCACCCCATCAACGCGCCACCCCACAACCGCGTTGCGCGTCGATCCACTTACTGATTTCTTTCCATATAAAAAGCTTCTCAACAACGCTTTAAAAAATTGAAAAAATTATCTTCTTCTTCAGCAGAATCTGCGCTTTCGAACGATATGCAGCCCTCAGCTCAATT